>CP136067.1:204343204-204674112 GCA_032622095.1 Siphonodentalium dalli
ATATATCTTATGTGTATAACACATACAACAGCAGCATATAGTCTGTATATATAACTTATGTGTATAACACATACAACAGCAGCATATAGTATGTATATATATATTATGTGTATAACACATTCAACAGCAGCATATAGTCTGTATATATATCATATGTGTATAACACATATAACAGCAGCATATAGTCTGTATATATATCTTATGTGTATAACACATACAACAGCAGCATATAGTCTGTATATATATTATGTGTAAAACACATTCAACAGCAGCATATAGTCTGTATATATATCTTATGTGAATAACACATATAACAGCAGCATATAGTCTGTATATATATCTTATGTGTATAACACATACAACAGCAGCATATAGTCTGTATATATATTCTTATGTGTATAACACATTCAACAGCAGCAAATAGTCTGTATATATATCTTATGTGTATAACACATTCAACAGCAGCATATAGTCTGTATATATATCATATGTGTATAACACATATAACAGCAGCATATAGTCTGTATATATATCTTATGTGTCTAACACATACAACAGCAGCATATGGTCTGTATATATATCTTATGTGTCCTAACACATACAACAGCAGCATAATGTCTGTATATATATCATATGTGTATAACACATACAACAGCAGCATATAGTCTGTATATATATCTTATGTGAATAACACATACAACAGCAGCATATAGTATGTATATATATCTTATGTGAATAACACATACAACAGCAGCATATAGTCTGTATATATATCTTATGTGTATAACACATACAACAGCAGCATATAGTCTGTATATATATCTTATGTGTATAACACATTCAACAGCAGCATATAGTCTGTATATATATCATATGTATATAACACATATAACAGCAGCATATAGTCTGTATATATATCTTATGTGTATAACACACACAACAGCAGCATATAGTCTGTATATATATCTTATGTGAATAACACATACAACAGCAGCATATAGTCTGTATATATATCTTATGTGTATAACACATACAACAGCAGCATATAGTCTGTATATATATCTTATGTGTATAACACATATAACAGCAGCATATAGTCTGTATATATATCTTATGTGTATAACACATACAACAGCAGCATATAGTCTGTATATATATATTATGTGTATAACACATACACCAGCAGCATATAGTCTGTATATATATCTTATGTGTATAACACATACAACAGCAGCATATAATCTGTATATATATCTTATGTGTATAACACATATAACAGCAGCATATAGTCTGTATATATATCTTATGTGTATAACACATACAACAGCAGCATATAGTCTGTATATATATTATGTGTATAACACATTCAACAGCAGCATATAGTCTGTATATATATCTTATGTGAATAACACATATAACAGCAGCATATAGTCTGTATATATACCTTATGTGTATAACACATACAACAACAGCATATAGTCTGTATATATATATTATGTGTATAACACATACCACAGCAGCATATAGTCTGTATATATATCTTATGTGTATAACACAAACAACAGCAGCATATAGTCTGTATATATACCTTATGTGTATAACACATACAACAACCGCATATAGTCTGTATATATATATTATGTGTATAACACATACCACAGCAGCATATAGTCTGTATATATATCTTATGTGTATAGCACATACAACAGCAGCTTATAGTCTGTATATATATCTTATGTGTATAACACATACAACAGCAGCATATAGTCTGTATATATATATTATGTGTATAACACATACAACAGCAGCATATAGTCTGTATATATATCTTATGTGTATAACACATACAACAGCAGCGTATAGTATATATATCTTATGTGTATAACACATACAACAGCAGCATACAGTCTGTATATATATCTTATGTGTATAACACATACAACAGCAGCATATAGTCTGTATATATATCCTATGTGTATAACACATTCAACAGCAGCATATAGTCTGTATATATATATTATGTGTATAACACATACAACAGCAGCGTATAGTCTGTATATATATCTTATGTGTATAATACATACAACAGCAGCATATAGTCTGTATATATATCTTATGTGTATAACACATACAACAGCAGCATATAGTCTGTATATATATCTTATGTGTATAACACATACAACAGCAGCATATAGTCTGTATATATATCTTATGTGTATAACACATACAACAGCAGCATATAGTCTGTATATATATCTTATGTGTATAACACATACAACAGCAGCATATAGTCTGTATATATATATTATGTGTATAACACATACAACAGCAGCATATAGTCTGTATATATATCTTATGTGTACAACACATACAACAGCAGCATATAGTCTGTATATATATCTTATGTGTATAACACATACAACAGCAGCATATAGTCTGTATATATATCTTATGTGTATAACACATATAACAGCAGCATATAGTCTGTATATATATATTATGTGTATAACACATACAACAGCAGCATATAGTCTGTATATATATCCTATGTGTATAACACATTCAACAGCAGCATATAGTCTGTATATATATTATGTGTATAACACATACAACAGCAGCGTATAGTCTGTATATATATCTTATATGTATAACACATTCAACAGCAGCATATAGTCTGTATATATATCATATGTGTATAACACATATAACAGCAGCAAATAGTCTGTATATATATCTTATGTGTATAACACACACAACAGCAGCATATAGTCTGTATATATATCTTATGTGAATAACACATACAACAGCAGCATATAGTCTGTATATATATCTTATGTGTATAACACATACAACAGCAGCATATAGTCTGTATATATATATTATATGTATAACACATATAACAGCAGCATATAGTCTGTATATATATCTTATGTGTATAACACATACAACAGCAGCATATAGTCTGTATATATATCTTATGTGTATAACATACACAACAGCAGCATATAGTTTGTATATATATCTTATGTGTATAACACATATAACAGCAGCATATAGTATGTATATATATCTTATGTGAATAACACATACAACAGCAGCATATAGTCTGTATATATATCATATGTGTATAACACATACAACAGCAGCATATAGTCTGTATATATATCTTATGTGAATAACACATACAACAGCAGCATATAGTCTGTATATATATCTTATGTGAATAACACATACAACAGCAGCATATAGTCTGTATATATATCTTATGTGTATAACACATACAACAGCAGCATATAGTCTGTATATATATATCTTATGTGTATAACACATTCAACAGCAGCATATAGTCTGTATATATATCATATGTGTATAACACATATAACAGCAGCATATAGTCTGTATATATATCTTATGTGTATAACACACACAACAGCAGCATATAGTCTGTATATATATCTTATGTGAATAACACATACAACAGCAGCATATAGTCTGTATATATATCTTATGTGTATAACACATACAACAGCAGCATATAGTCTGTATATATATATTATGTGTATAACACATATAAGAGCAGCATATAGTCTGTATATATATCTTATGTGTATAACATACACAACAGCAGCATATAGTCTGTATATATATATTATGTGTATAACACATACAACAGCAGCATATAGTCTGTATATATATATTATGTGTATAACACATATAACAGCAGCATATAGTCTGTATATATATCTTATGTGAATAACACATACAACAGCAGCATATAGTCTGTATATATATCTTATGTGTATAACACATACAACAGCAGCATATAGTATGTATATATATATTATGTGTATAACACATTCAACAGCAGCATATAGTCTGTATATATATCATATGTGTATAACACATATAACAGCAGCATATAGTCTGTATATATATCTTATGTGTATAACACATACAACAGCAGCATATAGTCTGTATATATATTATGTGTATAACACATTCAACAGCAGCATATAGTCTGTATATATATCTTATGTGAATAACACATATAACAGCAGCATATAGTCTGTATATATATCTTATGTGTATAACACATACAACAGCAGCATATAGTCTGTATATATATCTTATGTGTATAACACATTCAACAGCAGCAAATAGTCTGTATATATATCTTATGTGTATAACACATTCAACAGCAGCATATAGTCTGTATATATATCATATGTGTATAACACATATAACAGCAGCATATAGTCTGTATATATATCTTATGTGTATAACACATTCAACAGCAGCATATAGTCTGTATATATATCATATGTGTATAACACATATAACAGCAGCATATAGTCTGTATATATATCTTATGTGTATAACACACACAACAGCAGCATATAGTCTGTATATATATCTTATGTGAATAACACATACAACAGCAGCATATAGTCTGTATATATATCTTATGTGTATAACACATACAACAGCAGCATATAGTCTGTATATATATATTATGTGTATAACACATATAACAGCAGCATATAGTCTGTATATATATCTTATGTGTATAACACATACAACAGCAGCATATAGTCTGTATATATATCTTATGTGTATAACATACACAACAGCAGCATATAGTCTGTATATATATCTTATGTGTATAACACATTCAACAGCAGCATATAGTCTGTATATATATCTTATGTGTATAACACATATAACAGCAGCATATAGTCTGTATATATATCTTATGTGAATAACACATACAACAGCAGCATATATTCTGTATATATATCTTATGTGTATAACACATACAACAGCAGCATATAGTCTGTATATATACCTTATGTGTATAACACATACAACAGCAGCATATAGTATGTATATATATATTATGTGTATAACACATTCAACAGCAGCATATAGTCTGTATATATATCTTATGTGTATAACACATACAACAGCAGCATATAGTCTGTATATATAACTTATGTGTATAACACATACAACAGCAGCATATAGTATGTATATATATATTATGTGTATAACACATTCAACAGCAGCATATAGTCTGTATATATATCATATGTGTATAACACATATAACAGCAGCATATAGTCTGTATATATATCTTATGTGTATAACACATACAACAGCAGCATATAGTCTGTATATATATTATGTGTATAACACATTCAACAGCAGCATATAGTCTGTATATATATCTTATGTGAATAACACATATAACAGCAGCATATAGTCTGTATATATATCTTATGTGTATAACACATACAACAGCAGCATATAGTCTGTATATATATCTTATGTGTATAACACATTCAACAGCAGCAAATAGTCTGTATATATATCTTATGTGTATAACACATTCAACAGCAGCATATAGTCTGTATATATATCATATGTGTATAACACATATAACAGCAGCATATAGTCTGTATATATATCTTATGTGTCTAACACATACAACAGCAGCATATGGTCTGTATATATATCTTATGTGTCTAACACATACAACAGCAGCATAATGTCTGTATATATATCATATGTGTATAACACATACAACAGCAGCATATAGTCTGTATATATATCTTATGTGAATAACACATACAACAGCAGCATATAGTATGTATATATATCTTATGTGAATAACACATACAACAGCAGCATATAGTCTGTATATATATCTTATGTGTATAACACATACAACAGCAGCATATAGTCTGTATATATATCTTATGTGTATAACACATTCAACAGCAGCATATAGTCTGTATATATATCATATGTATATAACACATATAACAGCAGCATATAGTCTGTATATATATCTTATGTGTATAACACACACAACAGCAGCATATAGTCTGTATATATATCTTATGTGAATAACACATACAACAGCAGCATATAGTCTGTATATATATCTTATGTGTATAACACATACAACAGCAGCATATAGTCTGTATATATATCTTATGTGTATAACACATATAACAGCAGCATATAGTCTGTATATATATCTTATGTGTATAACACATACAACAGCAGCATATAGTCTGTATATATATATTATGTGTATAACACATACACCAGCAGCATATAGTCTGTATATATATCTTATGTGTATAACACATACAACAGCAGCATATAATCTGTATATATATCTTATGTGTATAACACATATAACAGCAGCATATAGTCTGTATATATATCTTATGTGTATAACACATACAACAGCAGCATATAGTCTGTATATATATTATGTGTATAACACATTCAACAGCAGCATATAGTCTGTATATATATCTTATGTGAATAACACATATAACAGCAGCATATAGTCTGTATATATACCTTATGTGTATAACACATACAACAACAGCATATAGTCTGTATATATATATTATGTGTATAACACATACCACAGCAGCATATAGTCTGTATATATATCTTATGTGTATAACACAAACAACAGCAGCATATAGTCTGTATATATACCTTATGTGTATAACACATACAACAACCGCATATAGTCTGTATATATATATTATGTGTATAACACATACCACAGCAGCATATAGTCTGTATATATATCTTATGTGTATAGCACATACAACAGCAGCTTATAGTCTGTATATATATCTTATGTGTATAACACATACAACAGCAGCATATAGTCTGTATATATATATTATGTGTATAACACATACAACAGCAGCATATAGTCTGTATATATATCTTATGTGTATAACACATACAACAGCAGCGTATAGTATATATATCTTATGTGTATAACACATACAACAGCAGCATACAGTCTGTATATATATCTTATGTGTATAACACATACAACAGCAGCATATAGTCTGTATATATATCCTATGTGTATAACACATTCAACAGCAGCATATAGTCTGTATATATATATTATGTGTATAACACATACAACAGCAGCGTATAGTCTGTATATATATCTTATGTGTATAATACATACAACAGCAGCATATAGTCTGTATATATATCTTATGTGTATAACACATACAACAGCAGCATATAGTCTGTATATATATCTTATGTGTATAACACATACAACAGCAGCATATAGTCTGTATATATATCTTATGTGTATAACACATACAACAGCAGCATATAGTCTGTATATATATCTTATGTGTATAACACATACAACAGCAGCATATAGTCTGTATATATATATTATGTGTATAACACATACAACAGCAGCATATAGTCTGTATATATATCTTATGTGTACAACACATACAACAGCAGCATATAGTCTGTATATATATCTTATGTGTATAACACATACAACAGCAGCATATAGTCTGTATATATATCTTATGTGTATAACACATATAACAGCAGCATATAGTCTGTATATATATATTATGTGTATAACACATACAACAGCAGCATATAGTCTGTATATATATCTTATGTGTCTAACACATACAACAGCAGCATATGGTCTGTATATATTTCTTATGTGTATAACACACACAACAGCAGCATATAGTCTGTATATATATCTTATGTGAATAACACATACAACAGCAGCATATAGTCTGTATATATATCTTATGTGTATAACATACACAACAGCAGCATATAGTCTGTATATATATCTTATGTGTATAACACATTCAACAGCAGCATAT
The DNA here is from genome assembly GCA_032622095.1 of Siphonodentalium dalli. Classification (NCBI taxonomy): domain Eukaryota; kingdom Metazoa; phylum Mollusca; class Scaphopoda; order Gadilida; family Siphonodentaliidae; genus Siphonodentalium; species Siphonodentalium dalli. The sequence goes on from CP136067.1 coordinate 204,350,908, forward strand.
AGTCTGTATATATATCTTATGTGTATAACACATATAACAGCAGCATATAGTCTGTATATATATCTTATGTGAATAACACATACAACAGCAGCATATATTCTGTATATATATCTTATGTGTATAACACATACAACAGCAGCATATAGTCTGTATATATACCTTATGTGTATAACACATACAACAGCAGCATATAGTATGTATATATATATTATGTGTATAACACATTCAACAGCAGCATATAGTCTGTATATATATCTTATGTGTATAACACATACAACAGCAGCATATAGTCTGTATATATAACTTATGTGTATAACACATACAACAGCAGCATATAGTATGTATATATATATTATGTGTATAACACATTCAACAGCAGCATATAGTCTGTATATATATCATATGTGTATAACACATATAACAGCAGCATATAGTCTGTATATATATCTTATGTGTATAACACATACAACAGCAGCATATAGTCTGTATATATATTATGTGTATAACACATTCAACAGCAGCATATAGTCTGTATATATATCTTATGTGTATAACACATACAACAGCAGCATATAGTCTGTATATATATTATGTGTATAACACATTCAACAGCAGCATATAGTCTGTATATATATCTTATGTGAATAACACATATAACAGCAGCATATAGTCTGTATATATATCTTATGTGTATAACACATACAACAGCAGCATATAGTCTGTATATATATCTTATGTGTATAACACATTCAACAGCAGCAAATAGTCTGTATATATATCTTATGTGTATAACACATTCAACAGCAGCATATAGTCTGTATATATATCATATGTGTATAACACATATAACAGCAGCATATAGTCTGTATATATATCTTATGTGTCTAACACATACAACAGCAGCATATGGTCTGTATATATAATAGATGTGTCTAAAACATACAACAGCAGCATAATGTCTGTATATATATCATATGTGTATAACACATACAACAGCAGCATATAGTCTGTATATATATCTTATGTGAATAACACATACAACAGCAGCATATAGTATGTATATATATCTTATGTGAATAACACATACAACAGCAGCATATAGTCTGTATATATATCTTATGTGTATAACACATACAACAGCAGCATATAGTCTGTATATATATCTTATGTGTATAACACATTCAACAGCAGCATATAGTCTGTATATATATCATATGTGTATAACACATATAACAGCAGCATATAGTCTGTATATATATCTTATGTGTATAACACACACAACAGCAGCATATAGTCTGTATATATATCTTATGTGAATAACACATACAACAGCAGCATATAGTCTGTATATATATCTTATGTGTATAACACATACAACAGCAGCATATAGTCTGTATATATATCTTATGTGTATAACACATATAACAGCAGCATATAGTCTGTATATATATCTTATGTGTATAACACATACAACAGCAGCATATAGTCTGTATATATATATTATGTGTATAACACATACAACAGCAGCATATAGTCTGTATATATATCTTATGTGTATAACACATACAACAGCAGCATATAATCTGTATATATATCTTATGTGTATAACACATATAACAGCAGCATATAGTCTGTATATATATCTTATGTGTATAACACATACAACAGCAGCATATAGTCTGTATATATATATTATGTGTATAACACATTCAACAGCAGCATATAGTCTGTATATATATCTTATGTGAATAACACATATAACAGCAGCATATAGTCTGTATATATACCTTATTTGTATAACACATACAACAACAGCATATAGTCTGTATATATATATTATGTGTATAACACATACCACAGCAGCATATAGTCTGTATATATATCTTATGTGTATAACACAAACAACAGCAGCATATAGTCTGTATATATACCTTATGTGTATAACACATACAACAACAGCATATAGTCTGTATATATATATTATGTCTATAACACATACCACAGCAGCATATAGTCTGTATATATATCTTATGTGTATAGCACATACAACAGCAGCTTATAGTCTGTATATATATCTTATGTGTATAACACATACAACAGCAGCATATAGTCTGTATATATATATTATGTGTATAACACATACAACAGCAGCATATAGTCTGTATATATATCTTATGTGTATAACACATACAACAGCAGCGTATAGTATATATATCTTATGTGTATAACACATACAACAGCAGCATACAGTCTGTATATATATCTTATGTGTATAACACATACAACAGCAGCATATAGTCTGTATATATATCCTATGTGTATAACACATTCAACAGCAGCATATAGTCTGTATATATATATTATGTGTATAACACATACAACAGCAGCGTATAGTCTGTATATATATATTATGTGTATAACACATACAACAGCAGCATATAGTCTGTATATATATCTTATGTGTATAACACATATAACAGCAGCATATAGTCTGTATATATTTCTTATGTGTATAACACATACAACAGCAGCGTATAGTCTGTATATATATCTTATGTGTATAACACATACAACAGCAGCATATAGTCTGTATATATATATTATGTGTATAACACATACAACAGCAGCATATAGTCTGTATATATATCTTATGTGTACAACACATACAACAGCAGCATATAGTCTGTATATATATCTTATGTGTATAACACATACAACAGCAGCATATAGTCTGTATATATATCTTATGTGTATAACACATATAACAGCAGCATATAGTCTGTATATATATATATTATGTGTATAACACATACAACAGCAGCATATAGTCTGTATATATATCTTATGTGTCTAACACATACAACAGCAGCATATGGTCTGTATATATATCTTATGTGTATAACACATACAACAGCAGCATATAGTCTGTATATATATCTTATGTGTCTAACACATACAACAGCAGCATATGGTCTGTATATATATCTTATGTGTCTAACACATACAACAGCAGCATAATGTCTGTATATATATCATATGTGTATAACACATACAACAGCAGCATATAGTCTGTATATATATCTTATGTGAATAACACATACAACAGCAGCATATAGTCTGTATATATATCTTATGTGAATAACACATACAACAGCAGCATATAGTCTGTATATATATCTTATGTGTATAACACATACAACATCAGCATATAGTCTGTATATATATTATGTGTATAACACATTCAACAGCAGCATATAGTCTGTATATATATCATATGTGTATAACACATATAACAGCAGCATATAGTCTGTATATATATCTTATGTGTATAACACACACAACAGCAGAATATAGTCTGTATATATATCTTATGTGAATAACACATACAACAGCAGCATATAGTCTGTATATATATCTTATGTGTATAACACATACAACAGCAGCATATAGTCTGTATATATATATTATGTGTATAACACATATAACAGCAGCATATAGTCTGTATATATATCTTATGTGTATAACACATACAACAGCAGCATATAGTCTGTATATATATCTTATGTGTCTAACACATACAACAGCAGCATATGGTCTGTATATATATCTTATGTGTATAACACATACAACAGCAGCATATAGTCTGTATATATATCTTATGTGTCTAACACATACAACAGCAGCATATGGTCTGTATATACATCTTATGTGTCTAACACATACAACAGCAGCATAATGTCTGTATATATATCATATGTGTATAACACATACAACAGCAGCATATAGTCTGTATATATATCTTATGTGAATAACACATACAACAGCAGCATATAGTCTGTATATATATCTTATGTGAATAACACATACAACAGCAGCATATAGTCTGTATATATATCTTATGTGTATAACACATACAACAGCAGCATATAGTCTGTATATATATATTATGTGTATAACACATTCAACAGCAGCATATAGTCTGTATATATATCATATGTGTATAACACATATAACAGCAGCATATAGTCTGTATATATATCTTATGTGTATAACACACACAACAGCAGCATATAGTCTGTATATATATCTTATGTGAATAACACATATAACAGCAGCATATAGTCTGTATATATATCTTATGTGTATAACATACACAACAGCAGCATATAGTCTGTATATATATCTTATGTGTATAACACATACAACAGCAGCATATAGTCTGTATAAATATCTTATGTGAATAACACATACAACAGCAGCATATAGTCTGTATATATATCTTATGTGTATAACACATACAACAGCAGCATATAGTCTGTATATATATATTATGTGTATAACACATTCAACACCAGCATATAGTCTGTATATATATCATATGTGTATAACACATATAACAGCAGCATATAGTCTGTATATATATCTTATGTGTATAACACATACAACAGCAGCATATAGTCTGTATATATATATTATGTGTATAACACATTCAACAGCAGCATATAGTCTGTATATATATCGTATGTGAATAACACATATAACAGCAGCATATAGTCTGTATATATATCGTATGTGAATAACACATCCAACAGCAGCATATAGTCTGTATATATATCTTATGTGTATAACACATTCAACAGCAGCAAATAGTCTGTATATATATCTTATGTGTATAACACATTCAACAGCAGCATATAGTCTGTATATATATCATATGTGTATAACACATATAACAGCAGCATATAGTCTGTATATATATCTTATGTGTCTATCACATACAACAGCAGCATATGGTCTGTATATATATCTTATGTGTCTAACACATACAACAGCAGCATAATGTCTGTATATATATCATATGTGTATAGCACATACAACAGCAGCATATAGTCTGTATATATATCTTATGTGTATAACACATACAACAGCAGCATATAGTCTGTATATATATATTATGTGTATAACACATACAACAGCAGCATATAGTCTGTATATATATCTTATGTGTATAACACATACAACAGCAGCATATAATCTGTATATATATCTTATGTGTATAACACATATAACAGCAGCATATAGTCTGTATATATATCTTATGTGAATAACACATACAACAGCAGCATATAGTCTGTATATATATCTTATGTGTATAACACATACAACAGCAGCATATAGTCTGTATATATATATTATGTGTATAACACATTCAACAGCAGCATATAGTCTGTATATATATCATATGTGTATAACACATATAACAGCAGCATATAGTCTGTATATATATCTTATGTGTATAACACATACAACAGCAGCATATAGTCTGTATATATATATTATGTGTATAACACATTCAACAGCAGCATATAGTCTGTATATATATCTTATGTGAATAACACATATAACAGCAGCATATAGTCTGTATATATATCTTATGTGTATAACACATACAACAGCAGCATATAGTCTGTATATATATATTATGTGTATAACACATTCAACAGCAGCATATAGTCTGTATATATATCATATGTGTATAACACATATAACAGCAGCATATAGTCTGTATATATATCTTATGTGTATAACACACACAACAGCAGCATATAGTCTGTATATATATCTTATGTGAATAACACATATAACAGCAGCATATAGTCTGTATATATATCTTATGTGTATAACATACACAACAGCAGCATATAGTCTGTATATATATCTTATGTGTATAACACATACAACAGCAGCATATAGTCTGTATAAATATCTTATGTGAATAACACATACAACAGCAGCATATAGTCTGTATATATATCTTATGTGTATAACACATACAACAGCAGCATATAGTCTGTATATATATATTATGTGTATAACACATTCAACACCAGCATATAGTCTGTATATATATCATATGTGTATAACACATATAACAGCAGCATATAGTCTGTATATATATCTTATGTGTATAACACATACAACAGCAGCATATAGTCTGTATATATATATTATGTGTATAACACATTCAACAGCAGCATATAGTCTGTATATATATCGTATGTGAATAACACATATAACAGCAGCATATAGTCTGTATATATATCGTATGTGAATAACACATCCAACAGCAGCATATAGTCTGTATATATATCTTATGTGTATAACACATTCAACAGCAGCAAATAGTCTGTATATATATCTTATGTGTATAACACATTCAACAGCAGCATATAGTCTGTATATATATCATATGTGTATAACACATATAACAGCAGCATATAGTCTGTATATATATCTTATGTGTCTATCACATACAACAGCAGCATATGGTCTGTATATATATCTTATGTGTCTAACACATACAACAGCAGCATAATGTCTGTATATATATCATATGTGTATAGCACATACAACAGCAGCATATAGTCTGTATATATATCTTATGTGTATAACACATACAACAGCAGCATATAGTCTGTATATATATATTATGTGTATAACACATACAACAGCAGCATATAGTCTGTATATATATCTTATGTGTATAACACATACAACAGCAGCATATAATCTGTATATATATCTTATGTGTATAACACATATAACAGCAGCATATAGTCTGTATATATATCTTATGTGAATAACACATACAACAGCAGCATATAGTCTGTATATATATCTTATGTGTATAACACATACAACAGCAGCATATAGTCTGTATATATATATTATGTGTATAACACATTCAACAGCAGCATATAGTCTGTATATATATCATATGTGTATAACACATATAACAGCAGCATATAGTCTGTATATATATCTTATGTGTATAACACATACAACAGCAGCATATAGTCTGTATATATATATTATGTGTATAACACATTCAACAGCAGCATATAGTCTGTATATATATCTTATGTGAATAACACATATAACAGCAGCATATAGTCTGTATATATATCATATGTGTATAACACATATAACAGCAGCATATAGTCTGTATATATATCTTATGTGTATAACACATATAACAGCAGCATATAGTCTGTATATATATCTTATGTGTATAACACATATAACAGCAGCATATAGTCTGTATATATATCATATGTGTATAACACATACAACAGCAGCATATAGTCTGTATATATATCTTATGTTTATAACACATACAACAGCAGCATACAGTCTGTATATATATCTTATGTGTATAACACATACAACATCAGCATATAGTCTGTATATATATCGTATGTGTATAACACACACAACAGCAGCATATAGTCTGTATATATATCTTATGTGTATAACACACACAACAGCAGCATATAGTCTGTATATATATCTTATGTGAATAACACATACAACAGCAGCATATAGTCTGTATATATATCTTATGTGTATAACACATACAACAGCAGCATATTGTCTGTATATATATCTTATGTGTATAACACATATAACAGCAGCATATAGTCTGTATATATATCTTATGTGTATAACACATACAACAGCAGCATATAGTCTGTATATATATATTATGTGTATAACACATACAACAGCAGCATATAGTCTGTATATATATCTTATGTGTATAACACATACAACAGCAGCATATAGTCTGTATATATATATTATGTGTATAACACATATAACAGCAGCATATAGTCTGTATATATATCTTATGTGAATAACACATACAACAGCAGCATATAGTCTGTATATATATCTTATGTGTATAACACATACAACAGCAGCATATAGTCTGTATATATATATTATGTGTATAACACATTCAACAGCAGCATATAGTCTATATATATATATTATGTGTATAACACATTCAACAGCAGCATATAGTCTGTATATATATCTTATGTGTATAACACATTCAACAGCAGCATATAGTCTGTATATATATCATATGTGTATAACACATATAACAGCAGCATATAGTCTGTATATATATCTTATGTGTATAACACATATAACAGCAGCATATAGTCTGTATATATATCTTATGTGTATAACACATATAACAGCAGCATATAGTCTGTATATATATCATATGTGTATAACACATACAACAGCAGCATATAGTCTGTATATATATCTTATGTTTATAACACTTACAACAGCAGCATACAGTCTGTATATATATCTTATGTGTATAACACATTCAACAGCAGCATATAGTCTGTATATATATCTTATGTGTATAACACATATAACAGCAGCATATAGTCTGTATATATATCTTATGTGTATAACACATATAACAGCAGAATATAGTCTGTATATATATCTTATGTGTAAAACACATATAACAGCAGCATATAGTCTGTATATATATCATATGTGTATAACACATATAACAGCAGCATATAGTCTGTATATATATATCTTATGTGTATAACACATATAACAGCAGCATATAGTCTGTATATATATCTTATGTGAATAACACATACAACAGCAGCATATAGTCTGTATATATATCTTATGTGAATAACACATACACCAGCAGCATATAGTCTGTATATATATCTTATGTGTATAACACATACAACAGCAGCATATAGTCTGTATATATATCTTATGTGTATAACACATTCAACAGCAGCATATAGTCTGTATATATATCATATGTGTATAACACATATAACAGCAGCATATAGTCTGTATATATATATTATGTGTATAACACACACAACAGCAGCATATAGTCTGTATATATATCTTATGTGAATAACACATACAACAGCAGCATATAGTCTGTATATATATCTTATGTGTATAACACATACAACAGCAGCATATAGTCTGTATATATATCTTATGTGTATAACACATATAACAGCAGCATATAGTCTGTATATATATCTTATGTGTATAACACATACAACAGCAGCATATAGTCTGTATATATATATTATGTGTATAACACATACAACAGCAGCATATAGTCTGTATATATATCTTATGTGTATAACACATACAACAGCAGCACATAGTCTGTATATATATCTTATGTGTATAACACATATAACAGCAGCATATAGTCTGTATATATATCTTATGTGAATAACACATACAACAGCAGCATATAGTCTGTATATATATCTTATGTGTATAACACATACAACAGCAGTATATAGTCTGTATATATATATTATGTGTATAACACATTCAACAGCAGCATATAGTCTATATATATATATTATGTGTATAACACATTCAACAGCAGCATATAGTCTGTATATATATCTTATGTGTATAACACATTCAACAGCAGCATATAGTCTGTATATATATCATATGTGTATAACACATATAACAGCAGCATATAGTCTGTATATATATCTTATGTGTATAACACATATAACAGCAGCATATAGTCTGTATATATATCTTATGTGTATAACACATATAACAGCAGCATATAGTCTGTATATATATCATATGTGTATAACACATACAACAGCAGCATATAGTCTGTATATATATCTTATGTTTATAACACATACAACAGCAGCATACAGTCTGTATATATATCTTATGTGTATAACACATACAACATCAGCATATAGTCTGTATATATATCGTATGTGTATAACACACACAACAGCAGCATATAGTCTGTATATATATCTTATGTGTATAACACACACAACAGCAGCATATAGTCTGTATATATATCTTATGTGAATAACACATACAACAGCAGCATATAGTCTGTATATATATCTTATGTGTATAACACATACAACAGCAGCATATTGTCTGTATATATATCTTATGTGTATAACACATATAACAGCAGCATATAGTCTGTATATATATCTTATGTGTATAACACATACAACAGCAGCATATAGTCTGTATATATATATTATGTGTATAACACATACAACAGCAGCATATAGTCTGTATATATATCTTATGTGTATAACACATACAACAGCAGCATATAGTCTGTATATATATATTATGTGTATAACACATATAACAGCAGCATATAGTCTGTATATATATCTTATGTGAATAACACATACAACAGCAGCATATAGTCTGTATATATATCTTATGTGTATAACACATACAACAGCAGCATATAGTCTGTATATATATATTATGTGTATAACACATTCAACAGCAGCATATAGTCTATATATATATATTATGTGTATAACACATTCAACAGCAGCATATAGTCTGTATATATATCTTATGTGTATAACACATTCAACAGCAGCATATAGTCTGTATATATATCATATGTGTATAACACATATAACAGCAGCATATAGTCTGTATATATATCTTATGTGTATAACACATATAACAGCAGCATATAGTCTGTATATATATCTTATGTGTATAACACATATAACAGCAGCATATAGTCTGTATATATATCATATGTGTATAACACATACAACAGCAGCATATAGTCTGTATATATATCTTATGTTTATAACACTTACAACAGCAGCATACAGTCTGTATATATATCTTATGTGTATAACACATTCAACAGCAGCATATAGTCTGTATATATATCTTATGTGTATAACACATATAACAGCAGCATATAGTCTGTATATATATCTTATGTGTATAACACATATAACAGCAGAATATAGTCTGTATATATATCTTATGTGTAAAACACATATAACAGCAGCATATAGTCTGTATATATATCATATGTGTATAACACATATAACAGCAGCATATAGTCTGTATATATATATCTTATGTGTATAACACATATAACAGCAGCATATAGTCTGTATATATATCTTATGTGTATAACACATATAACAGCAGCATATAGTCTGTATATATATCTTATGTGTATAACACATACAACAGCAGCATATAGTCTGTATATATATATTATGTGTATAACACATACAACAGCAGCATATAGTCTGTATATATATATTATGTGTATAACACATTCAACAGCAGCATATAGTCTGTATATATATCTTATGTGTATAACACATACAACAGCAGCATATAGTCTGTATATATATCTTATGTTTATAACACATACAACAGCAGCATACAGTCTGTATATATATATTATGTGTATAACACATTCAACAGCAGCATATAGTCTGTATATATATCATATGTGTATAACACATATAACAGCAGCATATAGTCTGTATATATATCTTATGTGTATAACACATACAACAGCAGCATATAGTCTGTATATATATTATGTGTATAACACATTCAACAGCAGCATATAGTCTGTATATATATCTTATGTGAATAACACATATAACAGCAGCATATAGTCTGTATATATATATTATGTGTATAACACATACAACAGCAGCATATAGTCTGTATATATATCTTATGTGTATAACACATTCAACAGCAGCAAATAGTCTGTATATATATCTTATGTGTATAACACATTCAACAGCAGCATATAGTCTGTATATATATCATATGTGTATAACACATATAACAGCAGCATATAGTCTGTATATATATCTTATGTGTATAACACATTCAACAGCAGCATATAGTCTGTATATATATCATATGTGTATAACACATATAACAGCAGCATATAGTCTGTATATATATCTTATGTGTATAACACACACAACAGCAGCATATAGTCTGTATATATATCTTATGTGAATAACACATACAACAGCAGCATATAGTCTGTATATATATCTTATGTGTATAACACATACAACAGCAGCATATAGTCTGTATATATATATTATGTGTATAACACATATAACAGCAGCATATAGTCTGTATATATATCTTATGTGTATAACACATACAACAGCAGCATATAGTCTGTATATATATCTTATGTGTATAACATACACAACAGCAGCATATAGTCTGTATATATATCTTATGTGTATAACACATTCAACAGCAGTATATAGTCTGTATATATATCTTATGTGTATAACACATATAACAGCAGCATATAGTCTGTATATATATCTTATGTGAATAACACATACAACAGCAGCATATAGTCTGTATATATATCTTATGTGTATAACACATACAACAGCAGCATATAGTATGTATATATATATTATGTGTATAACACATTCAACAGCAGCATATAGTCTGTATATATATCATATGTGTATAACACATATAACAGCAGCATATAGTCTGTATATATATCTTATGTGTATAACACATACAACAGCAGCATATAGTCTGTATATATATTATGTGTATAACACATTCAACAGCAGCATATAGTCTGTATATATATCTTATGTGAATAACACATATAACAGCAGCATATAGTCTGTATATATATCTTATGTGTATAACACATACAACAGCAGCATATAGTCTGTATATATATCTTATGTGTATAACACATTCAACAGCAGCAAATAGTCTGTATATATATCTTATGTGTATAACACATTCAACAGCAGCATATAGTCTGTATATATATCATATGTGTATAACACATATAACAGACGAATATAGTCTGTATATATATCTTATGAGTCTAACACATACAACAGCAGCATATGGTCTGTATATATATCTTATGTGTCTAACACATACAACAGCAGCATAATGTCTGTATATATATCATATGTGTATAACACATACAACAGCAGCATATAGTCTGTATATATATCTTATGTGAATAACACATACAACAGCAGCATATAGTATGTATATATATCTTATGTGAATAACACATACAACAGCAGCATATAGTCTGTATATATATCTTATGTGTATAACACATATAACAGCAGCATATAGTCTGTATATATATCTTATGTGTATAACACATACAACAGCAGCATATAGTCTGTATATATATCTTATGTGTATAACACATTCAACAGCAGCATATAGTCTGTATATATATCTTATGTGTATAACACATACAACAGCAGCATATAGTCTGTATATATATATTATGTGTATAACACATTCAACAGCAGCATATAGTCTGTATATATATCATATGTGTATAGCACATATAACAGCAGCATATAGTCTGTATATATATCTTATGTGTATAACACATACAACAGCAGCATATAGTCTGTATATATATAGTATGTGTATAACACATTCAACAGCAGCATATAGTCTGTATATATATCTTATGTGAATAACACATATAACAGCAGCATATAGTCTGTATATATACCTTATGTGTATAACACATACAACAACAGCATATAGTCTGTATATATATATTATGTGTATAACACATACCACAACAGCATATAGTCTGTATATATATCTTATGTGTATAACACAAACAACAGCAGCATATAGTCTGTATATATACCTTATGTGTATAACACATACAACAACAGCATATAGTCTGTATATATATGTTATGTGTATAACACATACCACAGCAGCATATTGTCTGTATATATATCTTATGTGTATAGCACATACAACAGCAGCTTATAGTCTGTATATATATCTTATGTGTATAACACATACAACAGCAGCATATAGGCTGTATATATATATTATGTGTATAACACATACAACAGCAGCATATAGTCTGTATATATATCTTATGTGTATAACACATACAACAGCAGCGTATAGTATATATATCTTATGTGTATAACACATACAACAGCAGCATACAGTCTGTATACATATCTTATGTGTATAACACATACAACAGCAGCATATAGTCTGTATATATATCCTATGTGTATAACACATTCAACAGCAGCATATAGTTTGTATATATATATTATGTGTATAACACATACAACAGCAGCGTATAGTCTGTATATATATCTTATGTGTATAACACATACAACAGCAGCATATAGTCTGTATATATATCTTATGTGTATAACACAAATAACAGCAGCATATAGTCTGTATATATATCTTATGTGTATAACACATACAACAGCAGCATATAGTCTGTATATATATCTTATGTGTATAACACATACAACAGCAGCATATAGTCTGTATATATATCTTATGTGTATAACACATACAACAGCAGCATATAGTCTGTATATATATATTATGTGTATAACACATACAACAGCAGCATATAGTCTGTATATATATCTTATGTGTACAACACATACAACAGCAGCATATAGTCTGTATATATATCTTATGTGTATAACACATACAGCAGCAGCATATAGTCTGTATATATATCTTATGTGTATAACACATATAACAGCAGCATATAGTCTGTATATATATAGTATGTGTATAACACATACAACAGCAGCATATAGTCTGTATATATATATTATGTGTCTAACACATACAACAGCAGCATATGGTCTGTATATATATCTTATGTGTATAACACATACAACAGCAGCATATAGTCTGTATATATATCTTATGTGTCTAACACATACAACAGCAGCATATGGTCTGTATATATATCTTATGTGTCTAACACATACAACAGCAGCATAATGTCTGTATATATATCATATGTGTATAACACATACAACAGCAGCATATAGTCTGTATATATATCTTATGTGAATAACACATACAACAGCAGCATATAGTCTGTATATATATCTTATGTGAATAACACATACAACAGCAGCATATAGTCTGTATATATATCTTATGTGTATAACACATACAACAGCAGCATATAATCTGTATATATATCTTATGTGTATAACACATTCAACAGCAGCATATAGTCTGTATATATATCATATGTGTATAACACATATAACAGCAGCATATAGTCTGTATATATATCTTATGTGTATAACACACACAACAGCAGCATATAGTCTGTATATATATCTTATGTGAATAACACATACAACAGCAGCATATAGTCTGTATATATATCTTATGTGTATAACACATACAACAGCAGCATATAGTCTGTATATATATATTATGTGTATAACACATATAACAGCAGCATATAGTCTGTATATATATCTTATGTGTATAACACATACAACAGCAGCATATAGTCTGTATATATATATTATGTGTATAACATACACAACAGCAGCATATAGTCTGTATATATATCTTATGTGTATAACACATACAACAGCAGCATATAGTCTGTATATATATCTTATGTGTATAACACATATAACAGCAGCATATAGTCTGTATATATATCTTATGTGAATAACACATACAACAGCAGCACATAGTCTGTATATATATCTTATGTGTATAACACATACAACAGCAGCATATAGTATGTATATATATATTATGTGTATAACACATTCAACAGCAGCATATAGTCTGTATATATATCATATGTGTATAACACATATAACAGCAGCATATAGTCTGTATATATATCTTATGTGTATAACACATACAACAGCAGCATATAGTCTGTATATATATTATGTGTATAACACATTCAACAGCAGCATATAGTCTGTATATATATCTTATGTGAATAACACATATAACAGCAGCATATAGTCTGTATATATATCTTATGTGAATAACACATACAACAGCAGCATATAGTCTGTATATATATCTTATGTGTATAACACATACAACAGCAGCATATAGTCTGTATATATAACTTATGTGTATAACACATACAACAGCAGCATATAGTCTGTATATATATATTATGTGTATAACACATTCAACAGCAGCATATAGTCTGTATATATATCTTATGTGTATAACACATACAACAGCAGCATATAGTCTGTATATATAACTTATGTGTATAACACATACAACAGCAGCATATAGTATGTATATATATATTATGTGTATAACACATTCAACAGCAGCATATAGTCTGTATATGTATCATATGTGTATAACACATATAACAGCAGCATATAGTCTGTATATATATCTTATGTGTATAACACATACAACAGCAGCATATAGTCTGTATATATATTATGTGTATAACACATTCAACAGCAGCATATAGTCTGTATATATATCTTATGTGAATAACACATATAACAGCAGCATATAGTCTGTATATATATCTTATGTGTATAACACATACAACAGCAGCATATAGTCTGTATATATATCTTATGTGTATAACACATTCAACAGCAGCAAATAGTCTGTATATATATCTTATGTGTATAACACATTCAACAGCAGCATATAGTCTGTATATATATCATATGTGTATAACACATATAACAGCAGCATATAGTCTGTATATATATCTTATGTGTCTAACACATACAACAGCAGCATATGGTCTGTATATATATCTTATGTGTCTAACACATACAACAGCAGCATAATGTCTGTATATATATCATATGTGTATAACACATACAACAGCAGCATATAGTCTGTATATATATCTTATGTGAATAACACATACAACAGCAGCATATAGTATGTATATATATCTTATGTGAATAACACATACAACAGCAGCATATAGTCTGTATATATATCTTATGTGTATAACACATACAACAGCAGCATATAGTCTGTATATATATCTTATGTGTATAACACATTCAACAGCAGCATATAGTCTGTATATATATCATATGTATATAACACATATAACAGCAGCATATAGTCTGTATATATATCTTATGTGTATAACACACACAACAGCAGCATATAGTCTGTATATATATCTTATGTGAATAACACATACAACAGCAGCATATAGTCTGTATATATATCTTATGTGTATAACACATACAATAGCAGCATATAGTCTGTATATATATCTTATGTGTATAACACATATAACAGCAGCATATAGTCTGTATATATATCTTATGTGTATAACACATACAACAGCAGCATATAGTCTGTATATATATATTATGTGTATAACACATACAACAGCAGCATATAGTCTGTATATATATCTTATGTGTATAACACATACAACAGCAGCATATAATCTGTATATATATCTTATGTGTATAACACATATAACAGCAGCATATAGTCTGTATATATATCTTATGTGTATAACACATACAACAGCAGCATATAGTCTGTATATATATATTATGTGTATAACACATTCAACAGCAGCATATAGTCTGTATATATATCTTATGTGAATAACACATATAACAGCAGCATATAGTCTGTATATATACCTTATGTGTATAACACATACAACAACAGCATATAGTCTGTATATATATATTATGTGTATAACACATACCACAGCAGCATATAGTCTGTATATATATCTTATGTGTATAACACAAACAACAGCAGCATATAGTCTGTATATATACCTTATGTGTATAACACATACAACAACAGCATATAGTCTGTATATATATATTATGTGTATAACACATACCACAGCAGCATATAGTCTGTATATATATCTTATGTGTATAGCACATACAACAGCAGCTTATAGTCTGTATATATATCTTATGTGTATAACACATACAACAGCAGCATATAGTCTGTATATATATATTATGTGTATAACACATACAACAGCAGCATATAGTCTGTATATATATCTTATGTGTATAACACATACAACAGCAGCGTATAGTATATATATCTTATGTGTATAACACATACAACAGCAGCATACAGTCTGTATATATATCTTATGTGTATAACACATACAACAGCAGCATATAGTCTGTATATATATCCTATGTGTATAACACATTCAACAGCAGCATATAGTCTGTATATATATATTATGTGTATAACACATACAACAGCAGCGTATAGTCTGTATATATATCTTATGTGTATAACACATACAACAGCAGCATATAGTCTGTATATATATCTTATGTGTATAACACATACAACATCAGCATATAGTCTGTATATATATCTTATGTGTATAACACATACAACAGCAGCATATAGTCTGTATATATATCTTATGTGTATAACACATACAACAGCAGCATATAGTTTGTATATATATCTTATGTGTATAACACATACAACAGCAGCATATAGTCTGTATATATATATTATGTGTATAACACATACAACAGCAGCATATAGTCTGTATATATATCTTATGTGTACAACACATACAACAGCAGCATATAGTCTGTATATATATCTTATGTGTATAACACATACAACAGCAGCATATAGTCTGTATATATATCTTATGTGTATAACACATATAACAGCAGCATATAGTCTGTATATATATATTATGTGTATAACACATAAAACAGCAGCATATAGTCTGTATATATATCTTATGTGTCTAACACATACAACAGCAGCATATGGTATGTATATATATCTTATGTGTATAACACACACAACAGCAGCATATAGTCTGTATATATATCTTATGTGAATAACACATACAACAGCAGCATATAGTCTGTATATATATCTTATGTGTACAACACATACAACAGCAGCATATAGTCTGTATATATATCTTATGTGTATAACACATACAACAGCAGCATATAGTCTGTATATATATCTTATGTGTATAACACATATAACAGCAGCATATAGTCTGTATATATATAGTATGTGTATAACACATACAACAGCAGCATATAGTCTGTATATATATCTTATGTGTCTAACACATACAACAGCAGCATATGGTCTGTATATATATCTTATGTGTATAACACATACAACAGCAGCATATAGTCTGTATATATATCTTATGTGTCTAACACATACAACAGCAGCATATGGTCTGTATATATATCTTATGTGTCTAACACATACAACAGCAGCATAATGTCTGTATATATATCATATGTGTATAACACATACAACAGCAGCATATAGTCTGTATATATATCTTATGTGAATAACACATACAACAGCAGCATATAGTCTGTATATATATCTTATGTGAATAACACATACAACAGCAGCATATAGTCTGTATATATATCTTATGTGTATAACACATACAACAGCAGCATATAATCTGTATATATATCTTATGTGTATAACACATTCAACAGCAGCATATAGTCTGTATATATATCATATGTGTATAACACATATAACAGCAGCATATAGTCTGTATATATATCTTATGTGTATAACACACACAACAGCAGCATATAGTCTGTATATATATCTTATGTGAATAACACATACAACAGCAGCATATAGTCTGTATATATATCTTATGTGTATAACACATACAACAGCAGCATATAGTCTGTATATATATATTATGTGTATAACACATATAACAGCAGCATATAGTCTGTATATATATCTTATGTGTATAACACATACAACAGCAGCATATAGTCTGTATATATATATTATGTGTATAACATACACAACAGCAGCATATAGTCTGTATATATATCTTATGTGTATAACACATACAACAGCAGCATATAGTCTGTATATATATCTTATGTGTATAACACATATAACAGCAGCATATAGTCTGTATATATATCTTATGTGAATAACACATACAACAGCAGCACATAGTCTGTATATATATCTTATGTGTATAACACATACAACAGCAGCATATAGTATGTATATATATATTATGTGTATAACACATTCAACAGCAGCATATAGTCTGTATATATATCATATGTGTATAACACATATAACAGCAGCATATAGTCTGTATATATATCTTATGTGTATAACACATACAACAGCAGCATATAGTCTGTATATATATTATGTGTATAACACATTCAACAGCAGCATATAGTCTGTATATATATCTTATGTGAATAACACATATAACAGCAGCATATAGTCTGTATATATATCTTATGTGAATAACACATACAACAGCAGCATATAGTCTGTATATATATCTTATGTGTATAACACATACAACAGCAGCATATAGTCTGTATATATAACTTATGTGTATAACACATACAACAGCAGCATATAGTCTGTATATATATATTATGTGTATAACACATTCAACAGCAGCATATAGTCTGTATATATATCTTATGTGTATAACACATACAACAGCAGCATATAGTCTGTATATATAACTTATGTGTATAACACATACAACAGCAGCATATAGTATGTATATATATATTATGTGTATAACACATTCAACAGCAGCATATAGTCTGTATATGTATCATATGTGTATAACACATATAACAGCAGCATATAGTCTGTATATATATCTTATGTGTATAACACATACAACAGCAGCATATAGTCTGTATATATATTATGTGTATAACACATTCAACAGCAGCATATAGTCTGTATATATATCTTATGTGAATAACACATATAACAGCAGCATATAGTCTGTATATATATCTTATGTGTATAACACATACAACAGCAGCATATAGTCTGTATATATATCTTATGTGTATAACACATTCAACAGCAGCAAATAGTCTGTATATATATCTTATGTGTATAACACATTCAACAGCAGCATATAGTCTGTATATATATCATATGTGTATAACACATATAACAGCAGCATATAGTCTGTATATATATCTTATGTGTCTAACACATACAACAGCAGCATATGGTCTGTATATATATCTTATGTGTCTAACACATACAACAGCAGCATAATGTCTGTATATATATCATATGTGTATAACACATACAACAGCAGCATATAGTCTGTATATATATCTTATGTGAATAACACATACAACAGCAGCATATAGTATGTATATATATCTTATGTGAATAACACATACAACAGCAGCATATAGTCTGTATATATATCTTATGTGTATAACACATACAACAGCAGCATATAGTCTGTATATATATCTTATGTGTATAACACATTCAACAGCAGCATATAGTCTGTATATATATCATATGTATATAACACATATAACAGCAGCATATAGTCTGTATATATATCTTATGTGTATAACACACACAACAGCAGCATATAGTCTGTATATATATCTTATGTGAATAACACATACAACAGCAGCATATAGTCTGTATATATATCTTATGTGTATAACACATACAATAGCAGCATATAGTCTGTATATATATCTTATGTGTATAACACATATAACAGCAGCATATAGTCTGTATATATATCTTATGTGTATAACACATACAACAGCAGCATATAGTCTGTATATATATATTATGTGTATAACACATACAACAGCAGCATATAGTCTGTATATATATCTTATGTGTATAACACATACAACAGCAGCATATAATCTGTATATATATCTTATGTGTATAACACATATAACAGCAGCATATAGTCTGTATATATATCTTATGTGTATAACACATACAACAGCAGCATATAGTCTGTATATATATATTATGTGTATAACACATTCAACAGCAGCATATAGTCTGTATATATATCTTATGTGAATAACACATATAACAGCAGCATATAGTCTGTATATATACCTTATGTGTATAACACATACAACAACAGCATATAGTCTGTATATATATATTATGTGTATAACACATACCACAGCAGCATATAGTCTGTATATATATCTTATGTGTATAACACAAACAACAGCAGCATATAGTCTGTATATATACCTTATGTGTATAACACATACAACAACAGCATATAGTCTGTATATATATATTATGTGTATAACACATACCACAGCAGCATATAGTCTGTATATATATCTTATGTGTATAGCACATACAACAGCAGCTTATAGTCTGTATATATATCTTATGTGTATAACACATACAACAGCAGCATATAGTCTGTATATATATATTATGTGTATAACACATACAACAGCAGCATATAGTCTGTATATATATCTTATGTGTATAACACATACAACAGCAGCGTATAGTATATATATCTTATGTGTATAACACATACAACAGCAGCATACAGTCTGTATATATATCTTATGTGTATAACACATACAACAGCAGCATATAGTCTGTATATATATCCTATGTGTATAACACATTCAACAGCAGCATATAGTCTGTATATATATATTATGTGTATAACACATACAACAGCAGCGTATAGTCTGTATATATATCTTATGTGTATAACACATACAACAGCAGCATATAGTCTGTATATATATCTTATGTGTATAACACATACAACATCAGCATATAGTCTGTATATATATCTTATGTGTATAACACATACAACAGCAGCATATAGTCTGTATATATATCTTATGTGTATAACACATACAACAGCAGCATATAGTTTGTATATATATCTTATGTGTATAACACATACAACAGCAGCATATAGTCTGTATATATATATTATGTGTATAACACATACAACAGCAGCATATAGTCTGTATATATATCTTATGTGTACAACACATACAACAGCAGCATATAGTCTGTATATATATCTTATGTGTATAACACATACAACAGCAGCATATAGTCTGTATATATATCTTATGTGTATAACACATATAACAGCAGCATATAGTCTGTATATATATATTATGTGTATAACACATAAAACAGCAGCATATAGTCTGTATATATATCTTATGTGTCTAACACATACAACAGCAGCATATGGTATGTATATATATCTTATGTGTATAACACACACAACAGCAGCATATAGTCTGTATATATATCTTATG
Organism: Siphonodentalium dalli; assembly: GCA_032622095.1. Lineage (NCBI taxonomy): Eukaryota > Metazoa > Mollusca > Scaphopoda > Gadilida > Siphonodentaliidae > Siphonodentalium > Siphonodentalium dalli. The sequence continues at coordinate 204,373,509 of CP136067.1, forward strand.
TGAATAACACATACAACAGCAGCATATAGTCTGTATATATATCTTATGTGTATAACACATACAACAGCAGCATATAGTCTGTATATATATATTATGTGTATAACACATATAACAGCAGCATATAGTCTGTATATATATCTTATGTGTATAACACATACAACAGCAGCATATAGTCTGTATATATATCTTATGTGTATAACATATACAACAGCAGCATATAGTCTGTATATATATCTTATGTGTATAACACATTCAACAGCAGCATATAGTCTGTATATATATCTTATGTGTATAACACATATAACAGCAGCATATAGTCTGTATATATATCTTATGTGAATAACACATACAACAGCAGCATATAGTCTGTATATATATCTTATGTGTATAACACATACAACAGCAGCATATAGTATGTATATATATATTATGTGTATAACACATTCAACAGCAGCATATAGTCTCTATATATATCATATGTGTATAACACATATAACAGCAGCATATAGTCTGTATATATATCTTATGTGTATAACACATACAACAGCAGCATATAGTCTGTATATATATTATGTGTATAACACATTCAACAGCAGCATATAGTCTGTATATATATCTTATGTGAATAACACATATAACAGCAGCATATAGTCTGTATATATATCTTATGTGTATAACACATACAACAGCAGCATATAGTCTGTATATATATCTTATGTGTATAACACATTCAACAGCAGCAAATAGTCTGTATATATATCTTATGTGTATAACACATTCAACAGCAGCATATAGTCTGTATATATATCATATGTGTATAACACATATAACAGCAGCATATAGTCTGTATATATATCTTATGTGTCTAACACATACAACAGCAGCATATGGTCTGTATATATATCATATGTGTATAACACATACAACAGCAGCATATAGTCTGTATATATATCTTATGTGAATAACACATACAACAGCAGCATATAGTATGTATATATATCTTATGTGAATAACACATACAACAGCAGCATATAGTCTGTATATATATCTTATGTGTATAACACATACAACAGCAGCATATAGTCTGTATATATATCTTATGTGTATAACACATTCAACAGCAGCATATAGTCTGTATATATATCATATGTGTATAACACATATAACAGCAGCATATAGTCTGTATATATATCTTATGTGTATAACACACACAACAGCAGCATATAGTCTGTATATATATCTTATGTGAATAACACATACAACAGCAGCATATAGTCTGTATATATATCTTATGTGTATAACACATATAACAGCAGCATATAGTCTGTATATATATCTTATGTGTATAACACATACAACAGCAGCATATAGTCTGTATATATATATTATGTGTATAACACATTCAACAGCAGCATATAGTCTGTATATATATCTTATGTGAATAACACATATAACAGCAGCATATAGTCTGTATATATACCTTATTTGTATAACACATACAACAACAGCATATAGTCTGTATATATATATTATGTGTATAACACATACCACAGCAGCATATAGTCTGTATATATATCTTATGTGTATAACACAAACAACAGCAGCATATAGTCTGTATATATACCTTATGTGTATAACACATACAACAACAGCATATAGTCTGTATATATATATTATGTGTATAACACATACCACAGCAGCATATAGTCTGTATATATATATCTTATGTGTATAGCACATACAACAGCAGCTTATAGTCTGTATATATATCTTATGTGTATAACACATACAACAGCAGCATATAGTCTGTATATATATATTATGTGTATAACACATACAACAGCAGCATATAGTCTGTATATATATCTTATGTGTATAACACATACAACAGCAGCGTATAGTATATATATCTTATGTGTATAACACATACAACAGCAGCATACAGTCTGTATATATATCTTATGTGTATAACACATACAACAGCAGCATATAGTCTGTATATATATCCTATGTGTATAACACATTCAACAGCAGCATATAGTCTGTATATATATATTATGTGTATAACACATACAACAGCAGCGTATAGTCTGTATATATATCTTATGTGTATAACACATACAACAGCAGCATATAGTCTGTATATATATCTTATGTGTATAACACATATAACAGCAGCATATAGTCTGTATATATATCTTATGTGTATAACACATACAACAGCAGCATATAGTCTGTATATATATCTTATGTGTATAACACATACAACAGCAGCATATAGTCTGTATATATATCTTATGTGTATAACACATACAACAGCAGCATATAGTCTGTATATATATATTATGTGTATAACACATACAACAGCAGCATATAGTCTGTATATATATCTTATGTGTACAACACATACAACAGCAGCATATAGTCTGTATATATATCTTATGTGTATAACACATACAACAGCAGCATATAGTCTGTATATATATCTTATGTGTATAACACATATAACAGCAGCATATAGTCTGTATATATATATTATGTGTATAACACATACAACAGCAGCATGTAGTCTGTATATATATCTTATGTGTCTAACACATACAACAGCAGCATATGGTCTGTATATATATCTTATGTGTATAACACATACAACAGCAGCATATAGTCTGTATATATATCTTATGTGTCTAACACATACAACAGCAGCATATGGTCTGTATATATATCTTATGTGTCTAACACATACAACAGCAGCATAATGTCTGTATATATATCATATGTGTATAACACATACAACAGCAGCATATAGTCTGTATATATATCTTATGTGAATAACACATACAACAGCAGCATATAGTCTGTATATATATCTTATGTGAATAACACATTCAACAGCAGCATATAGTCTGTATATATATCTTATGTGTATAACACATATAACAGCAGCATATAGTCTGTATATATATCTTATGTGAATAACACATACAACAGCAGCATATAGTCTGTATATATATCTTATGTGTATAACACATACAACAGCAGCATATAGTATGTATATATATATTATGTGTATAACACATTCAACAGCAGCATATAGTCTGTATATATATCATATGTGTATAACACATATAACAGCAGCATATAGTCTGTATATATATCTTATGTGTATAACACATACAACAGCAGCATATAGTCTGTATATATATTATGTGTATAACACATTCAACAGCAGCATATAGTCTGTATATATATCTTATGTGAATAACACATATAACAGCAGCATATAGTCTGTATATATATCTTATGTGTATAACACATACAACAGCAGCATATAGTCTGTATATATATCTTATGTGTATAACACATTCAACAGCAGCAAATAGTCTGTATATATATCTTATGTGTATAACACATTCAACAGCAGCATATAGTCTGTATATATATCATATGTGTATAACACATATAACAGCAGCATATAGTCTGTATATATATCTTATGTGTCTAACACATACAACAGCAGCATATGGTCTGTATATATATCATATGTGTATAACACATACAACAGCAGCATATAGTCTGTATATATATCTTATGTGAATAACACATACAACAGCAGCATATAGTATGTATATATATCTTATGTGAATAACACATACAACAGCAGCATATAGTCTGTATATATATCTTATGTGTATAACACATACAACAGCAGCATATAGTCTGTATATATATCTTATGTGTATAACACATTCAACAGCAGCATATAGTCTGTATATATATCATATGTGTATAACACATATAACAGCAGCATATAGTCTGTATATATATCTTATGTGTATAACACACACAACAGCAGCATATAGTCTGTATATATATCTTATGTGAATAACACATACAACAGCAGCATATAGTCTGTATATATATCTTATGTGTATAACACATATAACAGCAGCATATAGTCTGTATATATATCTTATGTGTATAACACATACAACAGCAGCATATAGTCTGTATATATATATTATGTGTATAACACATTCAACAGCAGCATATAGTCTGTATATATATCTTATGTGAATAACACATATAACAGCAGCATATAGTCTGTATATATACCTTATTTGTATAACACATACAACAACAGCATATAGTCTGTATATATATATTATGTGTATAACACATACCACAGCAGCATATAGTCTGTATATATATCTTATGTGTATAACACAAACAACAGCAGCATATAGTCTGTATATATACCTTATGTGTATAACACATACAACAACAGCATATAGTCTGTATATATATATTATGTGTATAACACATACCACAGCAGCATATAGTCTGTATATATATATCTTATGTGTATAGCACATACAACAGCAGCTTATAGTCTGTATATATATCTTATGTGTATAACACATACAACAGCAGCATATAGTCTGTATATATATATTATGTGTATAACACATACAACAGCAGCATATAGTCTGTATATATATCTTATGTGTATAACACATACAACAGCAGCGTATAGTATATATATCTTATGTGTATAACACATACAACAGCAGCATACAGTCTGTATATATATCTTATGTGTATAACACATACAACAGCAGCATATAGTCTGTATATATATCCTATGTGTATAACACATTCAACAGCAGCATATAGTCTGTATATATATATTATGTGTATAACACATACAACAGCAGCGTATAGTCTGTATATATATCTTATGTGTATAACACATACAACAGCAGCATATAGTCTGTATATATATCTTATGTGTATAACACATATAACAGCAGCATATAGTCTGTATATATATCTTATGTGTATAACACATACAACAGCAGCATATAGTCTGTATATATATCTTATGTGTATAACACATACAACAGCAGCATATAGTCTGTATATATATCTTATGTGTATAACACATACAACAGCAGCATATAGTCTGTATATATATATTATGTGTATAACACATACAACAGCAGCATATAGTCTGTATATATATCTTATGTGTACAACACATACAACAGCAGCATATAGTCTGTATATATATCTTATGTGTATAACACATACAACAGCAGCATATAGTCTGTATATATATCTTATGTGTATAACACATATAACAGCAGCATATAGTCTGTATATATATATTATGTGTATAACACATACAACAGCAGCATGTAGTCTGTATATATATCTTATGTGTCTAACACATACAACAGCAGCATATGGTCTGTATATATATCTTATGTGTATAACACATACAACAGCAGCATATAGTCTGTATATATATCTTATGTGTCTAACACATACAACAGCAGCATATGGTCTGTATATATATCTTATGTGTCTAACACATACAACAGCAGCATAATGTCTGTATATATATCATATGTGTATAACACATACAACAGCAGCATATAGTCTGTATATATATCTTATGTGAATAACACATACAACAGCAGCATATAGTCTGTATATATATCTTATGTGAATAACACATACAACAGCAGCATATAGTCTGTATATATATCTTATGTGTATAACACATACAACAGCAGCATATAGTCTGTATATATATATTATGTGTATAACACATTCAACAGCAGCATATAGTCTGTATATATATCATATGTGTATAACACATATAACAGCAGCATATAGTCTGTATATATATCTTATGTGTATAACACACACAACAGCAGCATATAGTCTGTATATATATCTTATGTGAATAACACATACAACAGCAGCATATAGTATGTATATATATCTTATGTGTATAACACATACAACAGCAGCATATAGTCTGTATATATATATTATGTGTATAACACATATAACAGCAGCATATAGTCTGTATATATATCTTATGTGTATAACACATACAACAGCAGCATATAGTATCTATATATATCTTATGTGTATAACATACACAACAGCAGCATATAGTCTGTATATATATCTTATGTGTATAACACATACAACAGCAGCATATAGTCTGTATATATATCTTATGTGAATAACACATACAACAGCAGCATATAGTCTGTATATATATCTTATGTGTATAACACATACAACAGCAGCATATAGTCTGTATATATATATTATGTGTATAACACATTCAACACCAGCATATAGTCTGTATATATATCATATGTGTATAACACATATAACAGCAGCATATAGTCTGTATATATATCTTATGTGTATAACACATACAACAGCAGCATATAGTCTGTATATATATATTATGTGTATAACACATTCAACAGCAGCATATAGTCTGTATATATATCGTATGTGAATAACACATATAACAGCAGCATATAGTCTGTATATATATCGTATGTGAATAACACATACAACAGCAGCATATAGTCTGTATATATATCTTATGTGTATAACACATTCAACAGCAGCAAATAGTCTGTATATATATCTTATGTGTATAACACATTCAACAGCAGCATATAGTCTGTATATATATCATATGTGTATAACACATATAACAGCAGCATATAGTCTGTATATATATCTTATGTGTCTAACACATACAACAGCAGCATATGGTCTGTATATATATCTTATGTGTCTAACACATACAACAGCAGCATAATGTCTGTATATATATCATATGTGTATAGCACTTACAACAGCAGCATATAGTCTGTATATATATCTTATGTGAATAACACATACAACAGCAGCATATAGTCTGTATATATATCTTATGTGAATAACACATACAACAGCAGCATATAGTCTGTATATATATCTTATGTGTATAACACATACAACAGCAGCATATAGTCTGTATATATATCTTATGTGTATAACACATTCAACAGCAGCATATAGTCTGTATATATATCATATGTGTATAACACATATAACAGCAGCATATAGTCTGTATATATATCTTATGTGTATAACACACACAACAGCAGCATATAGTCTGTATATATATCTTATGTGAATAACACATACAACAGCAGCATATAGTCTGTATATATATCTTATGTGTATAACACATATAACAGCAGCATATAGTCTGTATATATATCTTATGTGTATAACACATACAACAGCAGCATATAGTCTGTATATATATCTTATGTGTATAACACATACAACAGCAGCATATAGTCTGTATATATATATTATGTGTATAACACATACAACAGCAGCATATAGTCTGTATATATATCTTATGTGTATAACACATACAACAGCAGCATATAGTCTGTATATATATATTATGTGTATAACACATACAACAGCAGCATATAGTCTGTATATATATCTTATGTGAATAACACATACAACAGCAGCATATAGTCTGTATATATATCTTATGTGTATAACACATACAACAGCAGCATATAGTCTGTATATATATCTTATGTGTATAACACATTCAACAGCAGCATATAGTCTGTATATATATCATATGTGTATAACACATATAACAGCAGCATATAGTCTGTATATATATCTTATGTGTATAACACACACAACAGCAGCATATAGTCTGTATATATATCTTATGTGAATAACACATACAACAGCAGCATATAGTCTGTATATATATCTTATGTGTATAACACATATAACAGCAGCATATAGTCTGTATATATATCTTATGTGTATAACACATACAACAGCAGCATATAGTCTGTATATATATCTTATGTGTATAACACATACAACAGCAGCATATAGTCTGTATATATATATTATGTGTATAACACATACAACAGCAGCATATAGTCTGTATATATATCTTATGTGTATAACACATACAACAGCAGCATATAATCTGTATATATATCTTATGTGTATAACACATATAACAGCAGCATATAGTCTGTATATATATCTTATGTGAATAACACATACAACAGCAGCATATAGTCTGTATATATATCTTATGTGTATAACACATACAACAGCAGCATATAGTCTGTATATATATATTATGTGTATAATACATTCAACAGCAGCATATAGTCTGTATATATATCATATGTGTATAACACATATAACAGCAGCATATAGTCTGTATATATATCTTATGTGTATAACACATACAACAGCAGCATATAGTCTGTATATATATATTATGTGTATAACACATTCAACAGCAGCATATAGTCTGTATATATATCTTATGTGTATAACACATATAACAGCAGCATATAGTCTGTATATATATCTTATATGTATAACACATACAACAGCAGCATATAGTCTGTATATATATCTTATGTGTATAACACATTCAACAGCAGCATATAGTCTGTATATATATCTTATGTGTATAACACATACAACAGCAGCATATAGTCTGTATATATATCTTATGTGTATAACACATACAACAGCAGCATATAGTCTGTATATATATATTATGTGTATAACACATTCAACAGCAGCATATAGTCTGTATATATATCATATGTGTATAACACATATAACAGCAGCATATAGTCTGTATATATATCTTATGGGTATAACACACACAACAGCAGCATATAGTCTGTATATATATCTTATGTGAATAACACATACAACAGCAGCATATAGTCTGTATATATATCTTATGTGTATAACACATACAACAGCAGCATATAGTCTGTATATATATATTATGTGTATAACACATATAACAGCAGCATATAGTCTGTATATATATCTTATGTGTATAACACATACAACAGCAGCATATAGTATGTATATATATCTTATGTGTATAACATACACAACAGCAGCATATAGTCTGTATATATATCTTATGTGTATAACACATACAACAGCAGCATATAGTCTGTATATATATATTATGTGAATAACACATACAACAGCAGCATATAGTCTGTATATATATCTTATGTGTATAACACATACAACAGCAGCATATAGTCTGTATATATATATTATGTGTATAACACATTCAACACCAGCATATAGTCTGTATATATATCATATGTGTATAACACATATAACAGCAGCATATAGTCTGTATATATATCTTATGTGTATAACACATACAACAGCAGCATATAGTCTGTATATATATATTATGTGTATAACACATTCAACAGCAGCATATAGTCTGTATATATATCGTATGTGAATAACACATATAACAGCAGCATATAGTCTGTATATATATCGTATGTGAATAACACATACAACAGCAGCATATAGTCTGTATATATATCTTATGTGTATAACACATTCAACAGCAGCAAATAGTCTGTATATATATCTTATGTGTATAACACATTCAACAGCAGCATATAGTCTGTATATATATCATATGTGTATAACACATATAACAGCAGCATATAGTCTGTATATATATCTTATGTGTCTAACACATACAACAGCAGCATATGGTCTGTATATATATCTTATGTGTCTAACACATACAACAGCAGCATAATGTCTGTATATATATCATATGTGTATAGCACTTACAACAGCAGCATATAGTCTGTATATATATCTTATGTGAATAACACATACAACAGCAGCATATAGTCTGTATATATATCTTATGTGAATAACACATACAACAGCAGCATATAGTCTGTATATATATCTTATGTGTATAACACATACAACAGCAGCATATAGTCTGTATATATATCTTATGTGTATAACACATTCAACAGCAGCATATAGTCTGTATATATATCATATGTGTATAACACATATAACAGCAGCATATAGTCTGTATATATATCTAATGTGTATAACACACACAACAGCAGCATATAGTCTGTATATATATCTTATGTGAATAACACATACAACAGCAGCATATAGTCTGTATATGTATCTTATGTGTATAACACATATAACAGCAGCATATAGTCTGTATATATATCTTATGTGTATAACACATACAACAGCAGCATATAGTCTGTATATATATCTTATGGGTATAACACATACAACAGCAGCATATAGTCTGTATAAATATATTATGTGTATAACACATACAACAGCAGCATATAGTCTGTATATATATCTTATGTGTATAACACATACAACAGCAGCATATAATCTGTATATATATCTTATGTGTATAACACATATAACAGCAGCATATAGTCTGTATAAATATCTTATGTGAATAACACATACAACAGCAGCATATATTCTGTATATATATCTTATGTGTATAACACATACAACAGCAGCATATAGTCTGTATATATATATTATGTGTATAATACATTCAACAGCAGCATATAGTCTGTATATATATCATATGTGTATAACACATATAACAGCAGAATATAGTCTGTATATATATCTTATGTGTATAACACATACAACAGCAGCATATAGTCTGTATATATATATTATGTGTATAACACATTCAACAGCAGCATATAGTCTGTATATATATCTTATGTGAATAACACATATAACAGCAGCATATAGTCTGTATATATATCTTATATGTATAACACATACAACAGCAGCATATAGTCTGTATATATATCTTATGTGTATAACACATTCAACAGCAGCATATAGTCTGTATATATATCTTATGTGTATAACACATACAACAGCAGCATATAGTCTGTATATATATATATTATGTGTATAACACATTCAACAGCAGCATATAGTCTGTATATATATCATATGTGTATAACACATATAACAGCAGCATATAGTCTGTATATATATCTTATGTGTATAACACATACAACAGCAGCATATAGTCTGTATATATATATTATGTGTATAACACATTCAACAGCAGCATATAGTCTGTATATATATCTTATGTGAATAACACATATAACAGCAGCATATAGTCTGTATATATATCTTATGTGTATAACACATACAACAGCAGCATATAGTCTGTATATATATCTTATGTGTATAACACACACAACAGCAGCATATAGTCTGTATATATATCTTATGTGAATAACACATACAACAGCAGCATATAGTCTGTATATATATCTTATGTGTATAGCACATACAACAGCAGCATATAGTCTGTATATATATCTTATGTGTATAACACATATAACAGCAGCATATAGTCTGTATATATATCTTATGTGTATAACACATACAACAGCAGCATATAGTCTGTATATATATATTATGTGTATAACACATACAACAGCAGCATATAGTCTGTATATATATCTTATGTGTATAACACATACAACAGCAGCATATAATCTGTATATATATCTTATGTGTATAACACATATAACAGCAGCATATAGTCTGTATATATATCTTATGTGAATAACACATACAACAGCAGCATATAGTCTGTATATATATCTTATGTGTATAACACATACAACAGCAGCATATAGTCTGTATATATATATTATGTGTATAATACATTCAACAGCAGCATATAGTCTGTATATATATCATATGTGTATAACACATATAACAGCAGCATATAGTCTGTATATATATCTTATGTGTATAACACATACAACAGCAGCATATAGTCTGTATATATATATTATGTGTATAACACATTCAACAGCAGCATATAGTCTGTATATATATCTTATGTGAATAACACATATAACAGCAGCATATAGTCTGTATATATATCTTATATGTATAACACATACAACAGCAGCATATAGTCTGTATATATATCTTATGTGTATAACACATTCAACAGCAGCATATAGTCTGTATATATATCTTATGTGTATAACACATACAACAGCAGCATATAGTCTGTATATATATATTATGTGTATAACACATTCAACAGCAGCATATAGTCTGTATATATATCATATGTGTATAACACATATAACAGCAGCATATAGTCTGTATATATATCTTATCTGTATAACACATACAACAGCAGCATATAGTCTGTATATATATATTATGTGTATAACACATTCAACAGCAGCATATAGTCTGTATATATATCTTATGTGAATAACACATATAACAGCAGCATATAGTCTGTATATATATCTTATGTGTATAACACATACAACAGCAGCATATAGTCTGTATATATATCTTATGTGTATAACACATTCAACAGCAGCAAATAGTCTGTATATATATCTTATGTGTATAACACATTCAACAGCAGCATATAGTCTGTATATATATCATATGTGTATAACACATATAACAGCAGCATATAGTCTGTATATATATCTTATGTGTCTAACACATACAACAGCAGCATATGGTCTGTATATATATCTTATGTGTCTAACACATACAACAGCAGCATAATGTCTGTATATATATCATATGTGTATAACACATACAACAGCAGCATATAGTCTGTATATATATCTTATGTGAATAACACATACAACAGCAGCATATAGTCTGTATATATATCTTATGTGAATAACACATACAACAGCAGCATATAGTCTGTATATATGTCTTATGTGTATAACACATACAACAGCAGCATATAGTCTGTATATATATCTTATGTGTATAACACATTCAACAGCTGCATATAGTCTGTATATATATCATATGTGTATAACACATATAACAGCAGCATATAGTCTGTATATATATCTTATGTGTATAACACACACAACAGCAGCATATAGTCTGTATATATATCTTATGTGAATAACACATACAACAGCAGCATATAGTCTGTATATATATCTTATGTGTATAACACATACAACAGCAGCATATAGTCTGTATATATATCTTATGTGTATAACACATATAACAGCAGCATATAGTCTGTATATATATCTTATGTGTATAACACATACAACAGCAGCATATAGTATGTATATATATATTATGTGTATAACACATACAACAGCAGCATATAGTCTGTATATATATCTTATGTGTATAACACATACAACAGCAGCATATAGTCTGTATATATATCTTATGTGTATAACACATATAACAGCAGCATATAGTCTGTATATATATCTTATGTGAATAACACATACAACAGCAGCATATAGTCTGTATATATATATTATGTGTATAACACATACAACAGCAGTATATAGTCTGTATATATATATTATGTGTATAACACATTCAACAGCAGCATATAGTCTATATATATATTATGTGTATAACACATTCAACAGCAGCATATAGTCTGTATATATATCTTATGTGTATAACACATTCAACAGCAGCATATAGTCTGTATATATATCATATGTGTATAACACATATAACAGCAGCATATAGTCTCTATATATATCTTATGTGTATAACACATATAACAGCAGCATATAGTCTGTATATATATCTTATGTGTATAACACATATAACAGCAGCATATAGTCTGTATATATATCATATGTGTATAACACATACAACAGCAGCATATAGTCTGTATATATATCTTATGTTTATAACACATACAACAGCAGCATACAGTCTGTATATATATCTTATGTGTATAACACATACAACAGCAGCATATAGTCTGTATATATATCTTATGTGTATAACACACACAACAGCAGCATATAGTCTGTATATATATATTATGTGAATAACACATACAACAGCAGCATATAGTCTGTATATATATCTTATGTGTATAACACATACAACAGCAGCATATAGTCTGTATATATATCTTATGTGTATAACACATATAACAGCAGCATATAGTCTGTATATATATCTTATGTGTATAATACAACAGCAGCATATAGTCTGTATATATATATTATGTGTATAACACATACAACAGCAGCATATAGTCTGTATATATATATTATGTGTATAACACATACAACAGCAGCATATAGTCTGTATATATATCTTATGTGTATAACACATATAACAGCAGCATATAGTCTGTATATATATCTTATGTGAATAACACATACAACAGCAGCATATAGTCTGTATATATATCTTATGTGTATAACACATACAACAGCAGCATATAGTCTGTATATATATATTATGTGTATAACACATTCAACAGCAGCATATAGTCTATATATATATATTATGTGTATAACACATTCAACAGCAGCATATAGTCTGTATATATATCTTATGTGTATAACACATTCAACAGCAGCATATAGTCTGTATATATATCATATGTGTATAACACATATAACAGCAGCATATAGTCTGTATATATATCTTATGTGTATAACACATATAACAGCAGCATATAGTCTGTATATATATATTATGTGTATAACACATATAACAGCAGCATATATTCTGTATATATATCATATGTGTATAACACATACAACAGCAGCATATAGTCTGTATATATATCTTATGTTTATAACACATACAACAGCAGCATACAGTCTGTATATATTTCTTATGTGTATAACACATTCAACAGCAGCATATAGTCTGTATATATATCTTATGTGTATAACACATATAACAGCAGCATATAGTCTGTAATATATATCTTATGTGTATAACACATATAACAGCAGCATATAGTCTGTATATATATCTTATGTGTAAAACACATATAACAGCAGCATATAGTCTGTATATATATCATATGTGTATAACACATATAACAGCAGCATATAGTCTGTATATATATCTTATGTGTATAACACATATAACAGCAGCATATAGTCTGTATATATATCTTATGTGTATAACACATATAACAGCAGCATATAGTCTGTATATATATCTTATGTGTATAACACATACAACAGCAGCATATAGTCTGTATATATATATTATGTGTATAACACATACAACAGCAGCATATAGTCTGTATATATATTATGTGTATAACACATTCAACAGCAGCATATAGTCTGTATATATATCTTATGTGTATAACACATACAACAGCAGCATATAGTCTGTATATATATCTTATGTTTATAACACATACAACAGCAGCATACAGTCTGTATATATATATTATGTGTATAACACATTCAACAGCAGCATATAGTCTGTATATATATCATATGTGTATAACACATATAACAGCAGCATATAGTCTGTATATATATCTTATGTGTATAACACATACAACAGCAGCATATAGTCTGTATATATATTATGTGTATAACACATTCAACAGCAGCATATAGTCTGTATATATATCTTATGTGAATAACACATATAACAGCAGCATATAGTCTGTATATATATCTTATGTGTATAACACATACAACAGCAGCATATAGTCTGTATATATATCTTATGTGTATAACACATTCAACAGCAGCAAATAGTCTGTATATATATCTTGTGTGTATAACACATTCAACAGCAGCATATAGTCTGTATATATATCATATGTGTATAACACATATAACAGCAGCATATAGTCTGTATATATATCTTATGTGTATAACACATTCAACAGCAGCATATAGTCTGTATATATATCATATGTGTATAACACATATAACAGCAGCATATAGTCTGTATATATATCTTATGTGTATAACACACACAACAGCAGCATATAGTCTGTATATATATCTTATGTGAATAACACATACAACAGCAGCATATATTCTGTATATATATCTTATGTGTATAACACATACAACAGCAGCATATAGTCTGTATATATATATTATGTGTATAACACATATAACAGCAGCATATAGTCTGTATATATATCTTATGTGTATAACACATACAACAGCAGCATATAGTCTGTATATATATCTTATGTGTATAACATACACAACAGCAGCATATAGTCTGTATATATATCTTATGTATATAACACATTCAACAGCAGCATATAGTCTGTATATATATCTTATGTGTATAACACATATAACAGCAGCATATAGTCTGTATATATATCTTATGTGAATAACACATACAACAGCAGCATATAGTCTGTATATATATCTTATGTGTATAACACATACAACAGCAGCATATAGTATGTATATATATATTATGTGTATAACACATTCAACAGCAGCATATAGTCTGTATATATATCATATGTGTATAACACATATAACAGCAGCATATAGTCTGTATATATATCTTATGTGTATAACACATACAACAGCAGCATATAGTCTGTATATATATTATGTGTATAACACATTCAACAGCAGCATATAGTCTGTATATATATCTTATGTGAATAACACATATAACAGCAGCATATAGTCTGTATATATATCTTATGTGTATAACACATACAACAGCAGCATATAGTCTGTATATATATCTTATGTGTATAACACATTCAACAGCAGCAAATAATCTGTATATATATCTTATGTGTATAACACATTCAACAGCAGCATATAGTCTGTATATATATCATATGTGTATAACACATATAACAGCAGCATATAGTCTGTATATATATCTTATGTGTCTAACACATACAACAGCACATATGGTCTGTATATATATCTTATGTGTCTAACACATACAACAGCAGCATAATGTCTGTATATATATCATATGTGTATAACACATACAACAGCAGCATATAGTCTGTATATATATCTTATGTGAATAACACATACAACAGCAGCATATAGTATGTATATATATCTTATGTGAATAACACATACAACAGCAGCATATAGTCTGTATATATATCTTATGTGTATAACACATACAACAGCAGCATATAGTCTGTATATATATCTTATGTGTATAACACATTCAACAGCAGCATATAGTCTGTATATATATCATATGTGTATAACACATATAACAGCAGCATATAGTCTTTATATATATCTTATGTGTATAACACATACAACAGCAGCATATAGTCTGTATATATATATTATGTGTATAACACATACAACAGCAGCATATAGTCTGTATATATATCTTATGTGTATAACACATACAACAGCAGCATATAATCTGTATATATATCTTATGTGTATAACACATATAACAGCAGCATATAGTCTGTATATATATCTTATGTGTATAACACATACAACAGCAGCATATAGTCTGTATATATATATTATGTGTATAACACATTCAACAGCAGCATATAGTCTGTATATATATCTTATGTGAATAACACATATAACAGCACCATATAGTCTGTATATATACCTTATGTGTATAACACATACAACAACAGCATATAGTCTGTATATATATATTATGTGTATAACACATACCACAGCAGCATATAGTCTGTATATATATCTTATGTGTATAACACAAACAACAGCAGCATATAGTCTGTATATATACCTTATGTGTATAACACATACAACAACAGCATATAGTCTGTATATATATATTATGTGTATAACACATACCACAGCAGCATATAGTCTGTATATATATCTTATGTGTATAGCACATACAACAGCAGCTTATAGTCTGTATATATATCTTATGTGTATAACACATACAACAGCAGCATATAGTCTGTATATATATATTATGTGTATAACACATACAACAGCAGCATATAGTCTGTATATATATCTTATGTGTATAACACATACAACAGCAGCGTATAGTATATATATCGTATGTGTATAACACATACAACAGCAGCATACAGTCTGTATATATATCTTATGTGTATAACACATACAACAGCAGCATATAGTCTGTATATATATCCTATGTGTATAACACATTCAACAGCAGCATATAGTCTGTATATATATATTATGTGTATAACACATACAACAGCAGCGTATAGTCTGTATATATATCTTATGTGTATAACACATACAACAGCAGCATATAGTCTGTATATATATCTTATGTGTATAACACATATAACAGCAGCATATAGTCTGTATATATATCTTATGTGTATAACACATACAACAGCAGCATATAGTCTGTATATATATCTTATGTGTATAACACATACAACAGCAGCATATAGTCTGTATATATATCTTATGTGTATAACACATACAACAGCAGCATATAGTCTGTATACATATATTATGTGTATAACACATACAACAGCAGCATATAGTCTGTATATATATCTTATGTGTACAACACATACAACAGCAGCATATAGTCTGTATATATATCTTATGTGTATAACACATACAACAGCAGCATATAGTCTGTATATATATCTTATGTGTATAACACATATAACAGCAGCATATAGTCTGTATATATATATTATGTGTATAACACATACAACAGCAGCATATAGTCTGTATATATATCTTATGTGTCTAACACATACAACAGCAGCATATGGTCTGTATATATATCTTATGTGTATAACACACACAACAGCAGCATATAGTCTGTATATATATCTTATGTGAATAACACATACAATAGCAGCATATAGTCTGTATATATATCTTATGTGTATAACACATACAACAGCAGCATATAGTCTGTATATATATATTATGTGTATAACACATATAACAGCAGCATATAGTCTGTATATATATCTTATGTGTATAACACATACAACAGCAGCATATAGTCTGTATATATATCTTATGTGTATAACATACACAACAGCAGCATATAGTCTGTATATATATCTTATGTGTATAACACATTCAACAGCAGCATATAGTCTGTATATATATCTTATGTGAATAACACATACAACAGCAGCATATAGTCTGTATATATATATTATGTGTATAACACATACAACAGCAGCATATAGTATGTATATATATATTATGTGTATAACACATTCAACAGCAGCATATAGTCTGTATATATATCATATGTGTATAACACATATAACAGCAGCATATAGTCTGTATATATATCTTATGTGTATAACACATACAACAGCAGCATATAGTCTGTATATATATTATGTGTATAACACATTCAACAGCAGCATATAGTCTGTATATATATCTTATGTGAATAACACATATAACAGCAGCATATAGTCTGTATATATATCTTATGTGTATAACACATACAACAGCAGCATATAGTCTGTATATATATCTTATGTGTATAACACATTCAACAGCAGCAAATAGTCTGTATATATATCTTATGTGAATAACACATACAACAGCAGCATATAGTCTGTATATATATATTATGTGTATAACACATACAACAGCAGCATATAGTATGTATATATATATTATGTGTATAACACATTCAACAGCAGCATATAGTCTGTATATATATCATATGTGTATAACACATATAACAGCAGCATATAGTCTGTATATATAACTTATGTGTCTAACACATACAACAGCAGCATATGGTCCGTATATATATCTTATGTGTCTAACACATACAACAGCAGCATAATGTCTGTATATATATCATATGTGTATAACACATACAACAGCAGCATATAGTCTGTATATATATCTTATGTGAATAACACATACAACAGCAGCATATAGTATGTATATATATCTTATGTGAATAACACATACAACAGCAGCATATAGTCTGTATATATATCTTATGTGTATAACACATACAACAGCAGCATATAGTCTGTATATATATCTTATGTGTATAACACATTCAACAGCAGCATATAGTCTGTATATATATCATATGTGTATAACACATATAACAGCAGCATATAGTCTGTATATATATCTTATGTGTATAACACACACAACAGCAGCATATAGTCTGTATATATATCTTATGTGAATAACACATACAACAGCAGCATATAGTCTGTATATATATCATATGTGTATAACACATATAACAGCAGCATATAGTCTGTATATATATCTTATGTGTATAACACACACAACAGCAGCATATAGTCTGTATATATATCTTATGTGAATAACACATACAACAGCAGCATATAGTCTGTATATATATCTTATGTGTATAACACATACAACAGCAGCATATAGTCTGTATATATATCTTATGTGTATAACACATATAACAGCAGCATATAGTCTGTATATATATCTTATGTGTATAACACATACAACAGCAGCATATAGTCTGTATATATATATTATGTGTATAACACATACAACAGCAGCATATAGTCTGTATATATATCTTATGTGAATAACACATACAACAGCAGCATATAGTCTGTATATATATCTTATGTGTATAACACATACAACAGCAGCATATAGTCTGTATATATATCTTATGTGTATAACACATATAACAGCAGCATATAGTCTGTATATATATCTTATGTGTATAACACATACAACAGCAGCATATAGTCTGTATATATATATTATGTGTATAACACATACAACAGCAGCATATAGTCTGTATATATATCTTATGTGTATAACACATACAACAGCAGCATATAATCTGTATATATATCTTATGTGTATAACACATATAACAGCAGCATATAGTCTGTATATATATCTTATGTGTATAACATACACAACAGCAGCATATAGTCTGTATATATATCTTATGTGTATAACACATACAACAGCAGCATATAGTCTGTATATATATCTTATGTGAATAACACATACAACAGCAGCATATAGTCTGTATATATATATTATGTGTATAACACATACAACAGCAGCATATAGTCTGTATATATATATTATGTGTATAACACATTCAACACCAGCATATAGTCTGTATATATATCATATGTGTATAACACATATAACAGCAGCATATAGTCTGTATATATATCTTATGTGTATAACACATACAACAGCAGCATATAGTCTGTATATATATATTATGTGTATAACACATTCAACAGCAGCATATAGTCTGTATATATATCGTATGTGAATAACACATATAACAGCAGCATATAGTCTGTATATATATCTTATGTGTATAACACATACAACAGCAGCATATAGTATGTATATATATCTTATGTGTATAACACATCCAACAGCAGCAAATAGTCTGTATATATATCTTATGTGTATAACACATTCAACAGCAGCATATAGTCTGTATATATATCATATGTGTATAACACATATAACAGCAGCATATAGTCTGTATATATATCTTATGTGTCTAACACATACAACAGCAGCATATGGTCTGTATATATATCTTATGTGTCTAACACATACAACAGCAGCATAATGTCTGTATATATATCATATGTGTATAGCACATACAACAGCAGCATATAGTCTGTATATATATCTTATGTGAATAACACATACAACAGCAGCATATAGTCTGTATATATATCTTATGTGAATAACACATACAACAGCAGCATATAGTCTGTATATATATCTTATGTGTATAACACATACAACAGCAGCATATAGTCTGTATATATATCTTATGTGTATAACACATTCAACAGCAGCATATAGTCTGTATATATATCATATGTGTATAACACATATAACAGCAGCATATAGTATGTATATATATATTATGTGTATAACACACACAACAGCAGCATATAGTCTGTATATATATCTTATGTGAATAACACATACAACAGCAGCATATAGTCTGTATATATATCTTATGTGTATAACACATACAACAGCAGCATATAGTCTGTATATATATCTTATGTGTATAACACATATAACAGCAGCATATAGTCTGTATATATATCTTATGTGTATAACACATACAACAGCAGCATATAGTCTGTATATATATATTATGTGTATAACACATACAACAGCAGCATATAGTCTGTATATATATCTTATGTGTATAAAACATACAACAGCAGCATATAATCTGTATATATATCTTATGTGTATAACACATATAACAGCAGCATATAGTCTGTATATATATCTTATGTGTATAACACATACAACAGCAGCATATAGTCTGTATATATATATTATGTGTATAACACATTCAACAGCAGCATATAGTCTGTATATATATCATATGTGTATAACACATATAACAGCAGCATATAGTCTGTATATATATCTTATGTGTATAACACATACAACAGCAGCATATAGTCTGTATATATATATTATGTGTATAACACATTCAACAGCAGCATATAGTCTGTATATATATCTTATGTGAATAATACATATAACAGCAGCATATAGTCTGTATATATATCTTATATGTATAACACATACAACAGCAGCATATAGTCTGTATATATATCTTATGTGTATAACACATTCAACAGCAGCATATAGTCTGTATATATATCTTATGTGTATAACACATACAACAGCAGCATATAGTCTGTATATATATATTATGTGTATAACACATTCAACAGCAGCATATAGTCTGTATATATATCATATGTGTATAACACATATAACAGCAGCATATAGTCTGTATATATATCTTATGTGTATAACACATACAACAGCAGCATATAGTCTGTATATATATATTATGTGTATAACACATTCAACAGCAGCATATAGTCTGTATATATATCGTATGTGTATAACACATTCAACAGCAGCATATAGTCTGTATATATATCATATGTGTATAACACATATAACAGCAGCATATAGTCTGTATATATATCTTATGTGTCTAACACATACAACAGCAGCATATGGTCTGTATATATATCTTATGTGTCTAACACATACAACAGCAGCATAATGTCTGTATATATATCATATGTGTATAACACATACAACAGCAGCATATATTCTGTATATATATCTTATGTGAATAACACATACAACAGCAGCATATAGTCTGTATATATATCTTATGTGAATAACACATACAACAGCAGCATATAGTCTGTATATATATCTTATGTGTATAACACATACAACAGCAGCATATAGTCTGTATATATATCTTATGTGTATAACACATTCAACAGCAGCATATAGTCTGTATATATATCATATGTGTATAACACATATAACAGCAGCATATAGTCTGTATATATATCTTATGTGTATAACACACACAACAGCAGCATATAGTCTGTATATATATCTTATGTGAATAACACATACAACAGCAGCATATAGTCTGTATATATATCTTATGTGTATAACACATACAACAGCAGCATATAGTCTGTATATATATCTTATGTGTATAACACATATAACAGCAGCATATAGTCTGTATATATATCTTATGTGTATAACACATACAACAGCAGCATATAGTCTGTATATATATATTATGTGTATAACACATACAACAGCAGCATATAGTCTGTATATATATCTTATGTGTATAACACATTCAACAGCAGCATATAGTCTGTATATATATCATATGTGTATATCACATATAACAGCAGCATATAGTCTGTATATATATCTTATGTGTATAACACACACAACAGCAGCATATAGTCTGTATATATATTTTATGTGAATAACACATACAACAGCAGCATATAGTCTGTATATATATCTTATGTGTATAACACATACAACAGCAGCATATAGTCTGTATATATATCTTATGTGTATAACCCATATAACAGCAGCATATAGTCTGTATATATATCTTATGTGTATAACACATACAACAGCAGCATATAGTCTGTATATATATATTATGTGTATAACACATACAACAGCAGCATATAGTCTGTATATATATCTTATGTGTATAACACATACAACAGCAGCATATAGTCTGTATATATATCTTATGTGTATAACACATATAACAGCAGCATATAGTCTGTATATATATCTTATGTGAATAACACATACAACAGCAGCATATAGTCTGTATATATATCTTATGTGTATAACACATACAACAGCAGCATATAGTCTGTATATATATATTATGTGTATAACACATTCAACAGCAGCATATAGTATATATATATATATTATGTGTATAACACATTCAACAGCAGCATATAGTCTGTATATATATCTTATGTGTATAACACATTCAACAGCAGCATATAGTCTGTATATATATCATATGTGTATAACACATATAACAGCAGCATATAGTCTGTATATATATCTTATGTGTATAACACATATAACAGCAGCATATAGTCTGTATATTTATCTTATGTGTATAACACATATAACAGCAGCATATAGTCTGTATATATATCATATGTGTATAACACATACAACAGCAGCATATAGTCTGTATATATATCTTATGTTTATAACACATACAACAGCAGCATACAGTCTGTATATATATCTTATGTGTATAACACATACAACAGCAGCATATAGTCTGTATATATATCTTAAAGGGGGTCTCTATTTTAAATCCGGTTATTTAAGGGACTATCTACTTTAAATCCGGTTATTTATGGGACTATCTACTTTAAATCCGGTTATTTAAGGGAATATCTACTTTTATTTACTGAGAACATTCAAAGTTAAAACAACTTTGCGATAAAGCGAAAACATATTTCTGATGAATCGCCAACTACTTTTTCGATTAATCGCAATGATTTGTGATTTATCGCAGATATATTGTTATACGTGGCACCAATGGGCAACCGTAAACATTATCAATCAGATATCTTAAACAGGTCTGGCTGGGTGAACCACTTATCGATCTATAATAGACTAAAATAGACCGATCGGTCTTTCACCGCCAGCATGCATCTGGGATCAGGGGAGCCACTCTAAACTGTTTTATTGTTATCTTTCAACCAATACTTAAACAAAATTAATTCTGATTTCTTTTACAAGACACCAAATAATTATTTACTGAGAACTTCAAATTAAACATACATGTATACAGATATTCAAACAAACAGATTCAAATTGTTAAGAAAGTTAGAGTTCCCTCTCTTACAACAGTGAGCACTGTACCAGGAAGACCGATCGGTCTATTTTTAGCCCGATAAGGCTATTATAGTTAATCTGTGGTTCACTCAGACCTTTCTTTATACCTATAATAAATATCGCGTATACAGTATGTAATTGTCGTAGTTCCTGTGCTGAATTATGTGAACAAATTCAAATTATGTTCCAGAACCTGTTGTACAGTATGTAAACAGCGTGCGATAAGCAAAATACTCAACAATGGGGAGAAATTAACTTTGGTTAATTAAAACTGACACCATGTTGTTTGAAAAATACCATTAATGCGCTCACTAGTCTTCGCCACAAGATTTTGATCTTCAATAGGTCACCGGAATTATTATCATTCTCCCAAAAAAATCGCCACGGTGTTGAGTGTTTTGCTGACGGTACACTTCCGATGTGCTGTATCGGTATATGAACAAATGCTAAGATAACACAAAGAGAGTTTAATGTGTTTAATATATGATCAAAGTTTGGTACAGGCATATTGAATAAATTATTCTCCAATCGCATCTATGCGCCAACAAGTCAATGTCATTGCCTGATCACAAGAGACATATAAGGTAGAATTTTGCCAATATGGTTTCCAGTTATGGAAGAGGATATTTCCTAGCAAAGCGGAAATGGCCGAATCGTTCAGAATGATAGCCACACATGTTTTGATAAGAACATGATGCATCTGGACATTGTAATGGTTTACATGTACATGTATACAGCTATGCTCTAATTGACCCCCCTTAATGACGTTGATCACCGATTGTATCGAGTTACTCGACCGCGTTGATGCTATTAACCATGATCAATCCTACAATGGCCGACCTTCGTACCTTTTAAAAGTATATAACCACCACATAGTGTATATTTCTGACATGCCTTGACGCTGCATTGATGATGCAGTTGCGAATGTCGATCAGTGACCAACTTCGAATGTTGATTAAACTGTAAACAAATTATTAATTGAAATATTGTTTTGTGTATAGTTAACGCGTTGCATGGCGCTCACAAAAGCTGGACTTGGTGTAAGGTGGCCATGTGAAAAATTAATACAGTAGTCGCAAAATATTATTACTAATAGCGTAGTAAGATTACCCGCGGTTGCCACTATGTCATGTCCACCACTTGACCGTTGTTGAACAGCGGTATGGTATAACCGGTGTCATTAACGCCCTACAACCGTGTTAAAGGTGACAGTTAATCAGAGCATAGTTGTAGTACGTTACAGTGAACAAAGTCAACTTTTAATAAAAGCTTGTGACGGATTCAGTGATAATGTGTGTCCCAGAATTGGATCCGTGTCGCCGAGATTATCCGTCATTCCATACATTTTTCACAACAATATCAAAGCGTCACCGTCGTTTCGATCAAAAGAATAGCAGACTCCATAACTGGGCGATATGTTGTGCTGCATAAGAAAAATATCAATCGTAGTGATACCACTTGACTTTGTTGTTGAATGGCGGTACAACTGCGGTCATTAACGGCCTACAACCTTACAGCCAGTCCATGCATACATCCCAACACTATAAATCAGTAGGCCTATCAGTTCGTCGCAGACTCCGTAGAAACATTCAAAACAATGTTCAGCAGACGCCGAAACTGGTAGACATGGCCACACACATGTTTCGATTAAATATGATGTGTCATGAGACGAGTGACTTATCTGTGTCCACACGTCAGTTCGCGATAATTAATTCCAAAGAAGACAATATCGACACACCAATTATGACTAAACTTTCTCAGTTTCTTCGTTGTTGTTGATATTGTCATGTACTAATCACCAGTGGTAGACATCACAGCTTTGGGGAATTATTCTCGTGTCATTACCAAGTGTAACACCAACATCATTGTCTTGGACAGCTGTTGGCATGTTGTGAACAGTGACAGTCGAATTATCAACTCGAAAATATCAACATCGACCGGTTTTCACGCCTTCGTTGTATCTTATCAACTTGTATCTTGTATCTTCAGGCCACACTAAAACTTCAAAAGTGTACCTGTAAGTCGAGACCGAATTCACCTTTAAATAAAAGATGCAAGCGCGTGTTGCGTCGAGTTTCTCCGTTGTTATAAGGTACTTTTAAATGATATATATATGACAGCGAGTCGATGAGCGGCCATTTTTTCACTTTAATTAGATCATTTGCACACGACACTCGATATCGACACACGTGACGGTCTCACCCAATCAGCTTGGAGCCAACGATTTGTTTCTACAGCGTTAAACAGGTTCTAAAGACATATATTATCTACCTGTTAGGTACTGTCGGGGCTATTGCTTCTATGGAGTACCTAAATCAATTGCTTTATTTGAGAGTGTAAGTGAGATCGGACCATTGAGTAAGATGGTGATTTTGTCAAATTATCCCATTCTTTAAGGTTGTCCGTAACTTAATGTAGACCTTATATTGGAAAACGATTGGTTTATAGTCCTTTTATGATTATCAACTGTAGGGATTAGAATTATTAAGAATTACGGCTGCCACCGGCGTTGATTCGTTGTCCTTTCATTGGAATGTTTAAAACATCTGAATTCTTTGTTAGTGGTCATTGTCAACTGTAAAAATACTTAATTTCGGCTCGGTATCAGTTGCCAACCTCTGAGAGAATGTGTAGCAACAGCGGTGTTTTCTGGTGTTTTCGCGCCATGAATATCTCTATAGCAATATTTGACGTTTAACCCGTTCATGACGGGATCTGCGCTGGTGCAGCATTAAAGATTAAAGATCGACTCGCATATATAAGAGCATGCATTGGCCTAACAATTGTCAATCATTATTTATCTTTATTTAACTATAAAAATTAATATAAAAATTTGTTAGGCCAATGCATTCTCATATATAAGGGTATGCATTGGCACAGGGTTTTCGTAAAATTCATGAAAGGGTTAACGTTTTATAATATAAACCTCTCCACTATGTATTGGCATCCTGCGTCTATACTCCGAGAAAGGTTGTGATGAGTATAGGGTACAGAGGTTAGCGACCCCGGTAAGAAGCGTGATGAGTGCAGGGTCCATAGTTTAGCGACCCCGGTACGAAGCATGATGACTGCAGGGTACAGAGTTTAGCGACCCGGTGAGCTGCATGATGAATGCAGGGTACAGACTTTAGCGACCTCGGTGAGAAGCATGGTGAATGCAGGGTACATACTTTAGCAACCGCGGTAAGAAGCATGGTGAATGCAGGGTACATACTTTAGCAACCGCGGTAAGAAGGGTATTGTATTCTTTATTGTCTGATGTTGAGTACAGGGTACAGAGTATAGCGACCCCGGTAAGAAGTATATTATATTATTTATTGTCTGATCCAACATATCACATATCTGGACATTTGGGAAAACGTAGTTTTTTTTTACAAAAGTTAGAAATATAAAAAACAATGAAAAACAAACACATGCATAATATATGTACAATATATGCAACGCACCCCGGCTTTACATGTAGCCTGGTGACTTCCATACGGATATCACCATCATCATCATCGCCATCTCCAATAACATCAGCATCACTATCACCAGCGTCATCATCCCAACCACCACAATCACCATCATCATCACTGCCTTCATAATCAGCATCATCATCATCGTCATTATCATCACCAACACCACCACCACCAGCGCCTTCATCGTCGCCATTATCAGCACCATTACTATCACCATCGCCTCCAGAATCGCCTTCATCATTATCAGTATCATCGCCATTTTCATCACCGTCCGAATCATCATCATAATCATCATCGCCATCACGACAATCGTCGTCAGCTTTTTCCATTTACCCCCCCCCCCCATCATCATCGTCATCGCCATCTCAACCCCATCACCACCATCACCGTCATCTTAGTTCACTCCTCGTACACTCTACTCTTCTTCTCATCGTCATCAACACCACCATGCATCATCGTCACAACCACCACCAACACTACATTCGTCGTCTTCACCCTTACCCTCATGATCACCAACACCACCATCACTACCATCATCACCACCATCATCACCACCATCACCGACATCACCGCCATCACCATCATCACCACCATCACAATCATCACCACCATCACCATCATCGCCACCATCACCATCAGCAGCAACATCGCCGTCGTCTTCATCCACCTGTTCCTCGTGATCATCATGATCATCATCGGCTGCGTCCATTTCACCATCCACCTCCTCACCATCGGCAACATCACCATCACCAACATCGTCGCATGTGTCCGTTTCACCATCCACCTCCTCACCATCGGCAACATCACCATCACCACCATCGTCGCCTGTGTCCGTTTCACCATCCACCTCCTCACCATCGGCAACATCACCATCACCACCATCGTCGCCTGTGTCCGTTTCACCATCCACCTCATCACCATCGGCAACATCACCATCACCACCATCGTCGCATGTGTCCGTTTCACCATCCACCTCCTCACCATCGGCAACATCACCATCACCACCATCGTCGCCTGTGTCCGTTTCACCTTATCCTCATCATCATCATCACCATCAACGCCACCATCGTGATCAACTCCTTCCACTTCCTCCTCACCACCATCGTCGTCTGCGTCCATTTCACCATCCACCTCATCACCATCGGCAACATCACCATCACCACCATCGTCGCCTGTGTCCGTTTCACATTCCACCTCATACTCATCGTCATCACCATCACAATGAACGCCACAATCACCATCACCATCACCGTCGTCATCTCCTCCCACATCCTCCTCACCACCATCGTCGTCTGCGTCCATTTCACCTCCCACCTCATCATCACCACAATCACCACCATCATCACCATCAACGCTACCATCACCATCACGGCATCACCACCATCGTCGTCATCTCCTCCCACTTCCTCCTCACCACCATCGTCATCTGCGTCCATTCAACCTTCCACATCATCATATCATAATCATATCATAATCATCACCATCATCACCACCAACGCTACCGTCACCATCACCACCATCGTCGTCATCTCCTCCCACTTCTTCCTCACCCCGTTGTCGTTTGTGTCAATTTCCCCTTCCTCGTGATCATCATCATCGCATCATCACCATCACCACAATCGTCGTCTACGTACAATTCCGCCTTCTCATGAACATCACCATCACTATCAGAATCAGTATAAAAATCATCAGCGTCGTCGTCGATCATCGTAATCATCTCAATCATCATCGTCATCGACATCAGGCTCGTTTTCAATTACAGCTATCATCGTAATACACACATTAGACACAACAAGGCATAATACATAATAAAACAGCACACGAGAAACATTAAAATCAAAGCGGTTAGCATTCGTTCCAAACACGCCCACACAGGTATTTACTTCGACATATAACTTCGAAGGCAAATAGTATATAGATAACGCTATCTCCTCCCTATTTTCCAACCTTCTGATTGGCCCATTTCCTGCCACGTGTCGGGCGACAAATCAAACTGTCGCCCGCTGAGCCGGGATACATTGTTTTTGTCGCCATTCTAATGTTATAATGCAAGAATATCTCCAAACACACACTGCAGTAACTCATCTATTTCACATCACTTAAAATCATAGATCTTATATACCCCAGGGATTCGCAAAACACACAAGTCGTGGTGTTTGCTAATTTGCATATATTTAGTGAACACTAATATTCGAACTTTTAAGTTGATACTATTATCGGACAAGCGTTATTATGTACTTTTTACATCGAAACATCTCGGTGATTCAATATGTTCATGTCGACATTATGGTGCAAGATTGAAAGAGTTGATCCCTTCAGGTTGGTTGGTTGGTTATAACTGTTTGCTGGTAGACAACGTAATGCATACGTTTGTCGCGAATGAATGGTATACTGTACGCTTTTCCATGATATCAGACCTCTCCGCGATGTCTGCAATGTGATCATAGAAGTATTTTGTTTGAGGATCTCCATGTACTTGGGAGCACTGACACATATGTATGTACATTAATGAAATCGACAACTTCCCAATAGCTTTCGGAGAAGACCGTTATGAAATGAACATCGCGAGTAAATACCGCGCGCAAGGCGACATTGAATATTATACATTGCAGAAGGCGATAACATACCTATATGGCTTATTGGTTTACATTGCATGGACCCATATTGACGATTTAACCACCCAAATGATCGTAAATAAACGCTGATTATCAAACGCTTAACGGCTTGACTATCGTTTATGGAACAGAACGATAAGTAGTTACTGAAAATATACATAATCGGGAAAGAAAGCTATCGTGACTCAGTGCAACATCGTGCGTGTGGATGGCAAAGATGTTTTTCTGCGGTATAATCGGATAACAAAACAGTTGTTGCCCTTTTTCTCGGGAGACATCGAGATTTTTCACCCGCTCGAGAACGGAATGTCTCCCTCAGAGCTGTGCTCCTCGGGAGACATTCCGTTCTCGATCGAGTGACAAATCTCAATGTCTCCCTCGACATCGGGAAACAACTGTATAGTGTCGTTACACGTGGAACTATTACATAAATGTTATATGTTATGCCTTTAGCTTTGGTATAAAATCACTCTACACACATGTGGCCGTTCATGTTCTGGTATAAAATCACTCTACACACATGTGGCCGTTCATGTTCTGGCACCATTTGGTTTTCTGTAACGAAATGCCCGCAAAACACCGTACAAACTTGCGAATATACCAGTCAAACTGTCCAGTGTGTGAACGTACCATTAGTCTCAAATTCTCAAGACTAAACGCTTGTCATTTTAGTCAGGGATCATGAACGGACCTATGCAAGCAAGACGGCGGAACCATGAACGGACCTATGCAAGCAAGACGGCGGAACCATGAACGGACCTATGCAAGAAAGACGGCGGAACCATGAACGGACCTATGCAAGCAAGACGGCGGAACCATGAACGGACCTATGCAAGCAAGACGGCGGAATCATGAACGGACCTATGCGAGCAAGACGGCGGAACCATGAACGGACCTATGCAAGCAAGACAGCGGAACCATGAACGGACCTATGCAAGCAAGACGGCGGAATCATGAACGGACCTATGCAAGCAAGACGGCGGAACCATGGACGGACCTATGCAAGAAAGACGGCGGAACCATGAACGGACCTATGCAAGCAAGACGGCGGAACCATGAACGGACCTATGCAAGCAAGACGGCGGAATCATGAACGGACCTATGCGAGCAAGACGGCGGAACCATGAACGGACCTATGCAAGCAAGACGGCGGAACCATGAACGGACCTATGCGAGCAAGACGGCGGAACCATGAACGGACCTATGCAAGCAAGACGGCGGAACCATGGACGGACCTATGCAAGAAAGACGGCGGAACCATGAACGGACCTATGCAAGAAAGACGGCGGAACCATGAACGGACCTATGCGAGCAAGACGGCGGAACCATGAACGGACCTATGCAAGAAAGACGGCGGAACCATGAACGGACCTATGCAAGCAAGACAGCGGAACCATGAACGGACCTATGCAAGCAAGACGGCGGAATCATGAACGGACCTATGTAAGCAAGACGGCGGAACCATGGACGGACCTATGCAAGAAAGACGGCGGAACCATGAACGGACCTATGCAAGCAAGACGGCGGAACCATGAACGGACCTATGCAAGCAAGACGGCGGAATCATGAACGGACCTATGCGAGCAAGACGGCGGAACCATGAACGGACCTATGCAAGCAAGACGGCGGAACCATGAACGGACCTATGCGAGCAAGACGGCGGAACCATGAACGGACCTATGCAAGCAAGACGGCGGAACCATGGACGGACCTATGCAAGAAAGACGGCGGAACCATGAACGGACCTATGCAAGAAAGACGGCGGAACCATGAACGGACCTATGCGAGCAAGACGGCGGAACCATGAACGGACCTATGCAAGAAAGACGGCGGAACCATGAACGGACCTATGCAAGAAAGACGGCGGAACCATGAACGGACCTATGCAAGCAAGACGGCGGAACCATGAACGGACCTATGCAAGAAAGACGGCGGAATCATGAACGGACCTATGCAAGCAAGACGGCGGAACCATGAACGGACCTACGCAAGAAAGACGGCGGAACCATGAACAGACCTATGCAAGCAAGACGGCGGAACCATGAACGGACCTATGCAAGAAAGACGGCGGAACCATGAACGGACCTATGCAAGAAAGACGGCGGAACCATGAACGGACCTATGCAAGAAAGACGGCGGAACCATGAACGGACCTATGCAAGCAAGACGGCGGAACCATGAACGGACCTATGCAAGCAAGACGGCGGAATCATGAACGGACCTATGCGAGCAAGACGGCGGAACCATGAACGGACCTATGCAAGCAAGACAGCGGAACCATGAACGGACCTATGCAAGCAAGACGGCGGAATCATGAACGGACCTATGCAAGCAAGACGGCGGAACCATGGACGGACCTATGCAAGAAAGACGGCGGAACCATGAACGGACCTATGCAAGCAAGACGGCGGAACCATGAACGGACCTATGCAAGCAAGACGGCGGAATCATGAACGGACCTATGCGAGCAAGACGGCGGAACCATGAACGGACCTATGCAAGCAAGACGGCGGAACCATGAACGGACCTATGCGAGCAAGACGGCGGAACCATGAACGGACCTATGCAAGCAAGACGGCGGAACCATGGACGGACCTATGCAAGAAAGACGGCGGAACCATGAACGGACCTATGCAAGAAAGACGGCGGAACCATGAACGGACCTATGCGAGCAAGACGGCGGAACCATGAACGGACCTATGCAAGAAAGACGGCGGAACCATGAACGGACCTATGCAAGAAAGACGGCGGAACCATGAACGGACCTATGCAAGCAAGACGGCGGAACCATGAACGGACCTATGCAAGAAAGACGGCGGAATCATGAACGGACCTATGCAAGCAAGACGGCGGAACCATGAACGGACCTACGCAAGAAAGACGGCGGAACCATGAACATACCTATGCAAGCAAGACGGCGGAACCATGAACGGACCTATGCAAGAAAGACGGCGGAACCATGAACGGACCTATGCAAGAAAGACGGCGGAACCATGAACGGACCTATGCAAGAAAGACGGCGGAACCATGAACGGACCTATGCAAGCAAGACGGCGGAACCATGAACGGACCTATGCAAGCAAGACGGCGGAACCATGAACGGACCTATGCAAGAAAGACGGCGGAACCATAAACGGACCTATGCAAGAAAGACGGCGGAACCATGAACGGACCTATGCAAGAAAGACGGCGGAACAATGAACGGACCTATGCAAGCAAGACGGCGGAACCATAAACGGACCTATGCAAGAAAGACGGCGGAACCATGAACGGACCTATGCAAGAAAGACGGTGGAACCATGAACGGACCTATACAAGCGAGACGGCGGAACCATGAACGGACCTATGCAAGCAAGATGGCGGAACCATGAACGGACCTATGCAAGCAAGACGGCGGAACCATGAACGGACCTATGCAAGAAAGACGGCGGAACCATGAACGGATCTATGCAAGAAAGACGGCGGAACCATGAACGGACCTATGCAAGCAAGACGGCGGAACCATGAACGGACCTATGCAAGCAAGACGGCGGAATCATGAACGGACCTATGCGAGCAAGACGGCGGAACCATGAACGGACCTATGCAAGCAAGACAGCGGAACCATGAACGGACCTATGCAAGCAAGACGGCGGAATCATGAACGGACCTATGCAAGCAAGACGGCGGAACCATGGACGGACCTATGCAAGAAAGACGGCGGAACCATGAACGGACCTATGCAAGCAAGACGGCGGAACCATGAACGGACCTATGCAAGCAAGACGGCGGAATCATGAACGGACCTATGCGAGCAAGACGGCGGAACCATGAACGGACCTATGCAAGCAAGACGGCGGAACCATGAACGGACCTATGCGAGCAAGACGGCGGAACCATGAACGGACCTATGCAAGCAAGACGGCGGAACCATGGACGGACCTATGCAAGAAAGACGGCGGAACCATGAACGGACCTATGCAAGAAAGACGGCGGAACCATGAACGGACCTATGCGAGCAAGACGGCGGAACCATGAACGGACCTATGCAAGAAAGACGGCGGAACCATGAACGGACCTATGCAAGAAAGTCGGCGGAACCATGAACGGACCTATGCAAGCAAGACGGCGGAACCATGAACGGACCTATGCAAGCAAGACGGCGGAATCATGAACGGACCTATGCGAGCAAGACGGCGGAACCATGAACGGACCTATGCAAGCAAGACAGCGGAACCATGAACGGACCTATGCGAGCAAGACGGCGGAATCATGAACGGACCTATGCAAGCAAGACGGCGGAACCATGGACGGACCTATGCAAGAAAGACGGCGGAACCATGAACGGACCTATGCAAGCAAGACGGCGGAACCATGAACGGACCTATGCAAGCAAGACGGCGGAATCATGAACGGACCTATGCGAGCAAGACGGCGGAACCATGAACGGACCTATGCAAGCAAGACGGCGGAACCATGAACGGACCTATGCGAGCAAGACGGCGGAACCATGAACGGACCTATGCAAGCAAGACGGCGGAACCATGGACGGACCTATGCAAGAAAGACGGCGGAACCATGAACGGACCTATGCAAGAAAGACGGCGGAACCATGAACGGACCTATGCGAGCAAGACGGCGGAACCATGAACGGACCTATGCAAGAAAGACGGCGGAACCATGAACGGACCTATGCAAGAAAGACGGCGGAACCATGAACGGACCTATGCAAGCAAGACGGCGGAACCATGAACGGACCTATGCAAGAAAGACGGCGGAATCATAAACGGACCTATGCAAGCAAGACGGCGGAACCATGAACGGACCTACGCAAGAAAGACGGCGGAACCATGAACATACCTATGCAAGCAAGACGGCGGAACCATGAACGGACCTATGCAAGAAAGACGGCGGAACCATGAACGGACCTATGCAAGAAAGACGGCGGAACCATGAACGGACCTATGCAAGAAAGACGGCGGAACCATGAACGGACCTATGCAAGCAAGACGGCGGAACCATGAACGGACCTATGCAAGCAAGACGGCGGAACCATGAACGGACCTATGCAAGAAAGACGGCGGAACCATAAACGGACCTATGCAAGAAAGACGGCGGAACCATGAACGGACCTATGCAAGAAAGACGGCGGAACAATGAACGGACCTATGCAAGCAAGACGGCGGAACCATAAACGGACCTATGCAAGAAAGACGGCGGAACCATGAACGGACCTATGCAAGAAAGACGGTGGAACCATGAACGGACCTATACAAGCGAGACGGCGGAACCATGAACGGACCTATGCAAGCAAGATGGCGGAACCATGAACGGACCTATGCAAGCAAGACGGCGGAACCATGAACGGACCTATGCAAGAAAGACGGCGGAACCATGAACGGATCTATGCAAGAAAGACGGCGGAACCATGAACGGACCTATGCAAGCAAGACGGCGGAACCATGAACGGACCTATGCAAGCAAGACGGCGGAATCATGAACGGACCTATGCGAGCAAGACGGCGGAACCATGAACGGACCTATGCAAGCAAGACAGCGGAACCATGAACGGACCTATGCAAGCAAGACGGCGGAATCATGAACGGACCTATGCAAGCAAGACGGCGGAACCATGGACGGACCTATGCAAGAAAGACGGCGGAACCATGAACGGACCTATGCAAGCAAGACGGCGGAACCATGAACGGACCTATGCAAGCAAGACGGCGGAATCATGAACGGACCTATGCGAGCAAGACGGCGGAACCATGAACGGACCTATGCAAGCAAGACGGCGGAACCATGAACGGACCTATGCGAGCAAGACGGCGGAACCATGAACGGACCTATGCAAGCAAGACGGCGGAACCATGGACGGACCTATGCAAGAAAGACGGCGGAACCATGAACGGACCTATGCAAGAAAGACGGCGGAACCATGAACGGACCTATGCGAGCAAGACGGCGGAACCATGAACGGACCTATGCAAGAAAGACGGCGGAACCATGAACGGACCTATGCAAGAAAGACGGCGGAACCATGAACGGACCTATGCAAGCAAGACGGCGGAACCATGAACGGACCTATGCAAGAAAGACGGCGGAATCATGAACGGACCTATGCAAGCAATACGGCGGAACCATGAACGGACCTACGCAAGAAAGACGGCGGAACCATGAACAGACCTATGCAAGCAAGACGGCGGAACCATGAACGGACCTATGCAAGAAAGACGGCGGAACCATGAACGGACCTATGCAAGAAAGACGGCGGAACCATGAACGGACCTATGCAAGAAAGACGGCGGAACCATGAACGGACCTATGCAAGCAAGACGGCGGAACCATGAACGGACCTATGCAAGCAAGACGGCGGAACCATGAACGGACCTATGCAAGAAAGACGGCGGAACCATAAACGGACCTATGCAAGAAAGACGGCGGAACCATGAACGGACCTATGCAAGAAAGACGGCGGAACAATGAACGGACCTATGCAAGCAAGACGGCGGAACCATAAACGGACCTATGCAAGAAAGACGGCGGAACCATGAACGGACCTATGCAAGCAAGACGGCGGAACCATGAACGGACCTATGCAAGAAAGACGGCGGAACCATGAACGGATCTATGCAAGAAAGACGGCGGAACCATGAACGGACCTATGCAAGCAAGACGGCGGAACCATGAACGGACCTATGCAAGCAAGACGGCGGAATCATGAACGGCCCTATGCGAGCAAGACGGCGGAACCATGAACGGACCTATGCAAGCAAGACAGCGGAACCATGAACGGACCTATGCAAGCAAGACGGCGGAATCATGAACGGACCTATGCAAGCAAGACGGCGGAACCATGGACGGACCTATGCAAGAAAGACGGCGGAACCATGAACGGACCTATGCAAGCAAGACGGCGGAACCATGAACGGACCTATGCAAGCAAGACGGCGGAATCATGAACGGACCTATGCGAG
The DNA here is from genome assembly GCA_032622095.1 of Siphonodentalium dalli. Taxonomy (NCBI): domain Eukaryota; kingdom Metazoa; phylum Mollusca; class Scaphopoda; order Gadilida; family Siphonodentaliidae; genus Siphonodentalium; species Siphonodentalium dalli. The sequence goes on from CP136067.1 coordinate 204,411,254, forward strand.
CAAGACGGCGGAACCATGAACGGACCTATGCAAGCAAGACGGCGGAACCATGAACGGACCTATGCAAGCAAGACGGCGGAACCATGAACGGACCTATGCGAGCAAGACGGCGGAACCATGAACGGACCTATGCAAGCAAGACGGCGGAACCATGGACGGACCTATGCAAGAAAGACGGCGGAACCATGAACGGACCTATGCGAGCAAGACGGCGGAACCATGAACGGACCTATGCAAGAAAGACGGCGGAACCATGAACGGACCTATGCAAGAAAGACGGCGGAACCATGAACGGACCTATGCAAGCAAGACGGCGGAACCATGAACGGACCTATGCAAGAAAGACGGCGGAATCATGAACGGACCTATGCAAGCAAGACGGCGGAACCATGAACGGACCTACGCAAGAAAGACGGCGGAACCATGAACATACCTATGCAAGCAAGACGGCGGAACCATGAACGGACCTATGCAAGAAAGACGGCGGAACCATGAACGGACCTATGCAAGAAAGACGGCGGAACCATGAACGGACCTATGCAAGAAAGACGGCGGAACCATGAACGGACCTATGCAAGCAAGACGGCGGAACCATGAACGGACCTATGCAAGCAAGACGGCGGAACCATGAACGGACCTATGCAAGAAAGACGGCGGAACCATAAACGGACCTATGCAAGAAAGACGGCGGAACCATGAACGGACCTATGCAAGAAAGACGGCGGAACAATGAACGGACCTATGCAAGCAAGACGGCGGAACCATAAACGGACCTATGCAAGAAAGACGGCGGAACCATGAACGGACCTATGCAAGAAAGACGGTGGAACCATGAACGGACCTATACAAGCGAGACGGCGGAACCATGAACGGACCTATGCAAGCAAGATGGCGGAACCATGAACGGACCTATGCAAGCAAGACGGCGGAACCATGAACGGACCTATGCAAGAAAGACGGCGGAACCATGAACGGATCTATGCAAGAAAGACGGCGGAACCATGAACGGACCTATGCAAGCAAGACGGCGGAACCATGAACGGACCTATGCAAGCAAGACGGCGGAATCATGAACGGACCTATGCGAGCAAGACGGCGGAACCATGAACGGACCTATGCAAGCAAGACAGCGGAACCATGAACGGACCTATGCAAGCAAGACGGCGGAATCATGAACGGACCTATGCAAGCAAGACGGCGGAACCATGGACGGACCTATGCAAGAAAGACGGCGGAACCATGAACGGACCTATGCAAGCAAGACGGCGGAACCATGAACGGACCTATGCAAGCAAGACGGCGGAATCATGAACGGACCTATGCGAGCAAGACGGCGGAACCATGAACGGACCTATGCAAGCAAGACGGCGGAACCATGAACGGACCTATGCGAGCAAGACGGCGGAACCATGAACGGACCTATGCAAGCAAGACGGCGGAACCATGGACGGACCTATGCAAGAAAGACGGCGGAACCATGAACGGACCTATGCAAGAAAGACGGCGGAACCATGAACGGACCTATGCGAGCAAGACGGCGGAACCATGAACGGACCTATGCAAGAAAGACGGCGGAACCATGAACGGACCTATGCAAGAAAGACGGCGGAACCATGAACGGACCTATGCAAGCAAGACGGCGGAACCATGAACGGACCTATGCAAGCAAGACGGCGGAATCATGAACGGACCTATGCGAGCAAGACGGCGGAACCATGAACGGACCTATGCAAGCAAGACAGCGGAACCATGAACGGACCTATGCAAGCAAGACGGCGGAATCATGAACGGACCTATGCAAGCAAGACGGCGGAACCATGGACGGACCTATGCAAGAAAGACGGCGGAACCATGAACGGACCTATGCAAGCAAGACGGCGGAACCATGAACGGACCTATGCAAGCAAGACGGCGGAATCATGAACGGACCTATGCGAGCAAGACGGCGGAACCATGAACGGACCTATGCAAGCAAGACGGCGGAACCATGAACGGACCTATGCGAGCAAGACGGCGGAACCATGAACGGACCTATGCAAGCAAGACGGCGGAACCATGGACGGACCTATGCAAGAAAGACGGCGGAACCATGAACGGACCTATGCAAGAAAGACGGCGGAACCATGAACGGACCTATGCGAGCAAGACGGCGGAACCATGAACGGACCTATGCAAGAAAGACGGCGGAACCATGAACGGACCTATGCAAGAAAGACGGCGGAACCATGAACGGACCTATGCAAGCAAGACGGCGGAACCATGAACGGACCTATGCAAGAAAGACGGCGGAATCATGAACGGACCTATGCAAGCAAGACGGCGGAACCATGAACGGACCTACGCAAGAAAGACGGCGGAACCATGAACATACCTATGCAAGCAAGACGGCGGAACCATGAACGGACCTATGCAAGAAAGACGGCGGAACCATGAACGGACCTATGCAAGAAAGACGGCGGAACCATGAACGGACCTATGCAAGAAAGACGGCGGAACCATGAACGGACCTATGCAAGCAAGACGGCGGAACCATGAACGGACCTATGCAAGCAAGACGGCGGAACCATGAACGGACCTATGCAAGAAAGACGGCGGAACCATAAACGGACCTATGCAAGAAAGACGGCGGAACCATGAACGGACCTATGCAAGAAAGACGGCGGAACAATGAACGGACCTATGCAAGCAAGACGGCGGAACCATAAACGGACCTATGCAAGAAAGACGGCGGAACCATGAACGGACCTATGCAAGAAAGACGGTGGAACCATGAACGGACCTATACAAGCGAGACGGCGGAACCATGAACGGACCTATGCAAGCAAGATGGCGGAACCATGAACGGACCTATGCAAGCAAGACGGCGGAACCATGAACGGACCTATGCAAGAAAGACGGCGGAACCATGAACGGATCTATGCAAGAAAGACGGCGGAACCATGAACGGACCTATGCAAGCAAGACGGCGGAACCATGAACGGACCTATGCAAGCAAGACGGCGGAATCATGAACGGACCTATGCGAGCAAGACGGCGGAACCATGAACGGACCTATGCAAGCAAGACAGCGGAACCATGAACGGACCTATGCAAGCAAGACGGCGGAATCATGAACGGACCTATGCAAGCAAGACGGCGGAACCATGGACGGACCTATGCAAGAAAGACGGCGGAACCATGAACGGACCTATGCAAGCAAGACGGCGGAACCATGAACGGACCTATGCAAGCAAGACGGCGGAATCATGAACGGACCTATGCGAGCAAGACGGCGGAACCATGAACGGACCTATGCAAGCAAGACGGCGGAACCATGAACGGACCTATGCGAGCAAGACGGCGGAACCATGAACGGACCTATGCAAGCAAGACGGCGGAACCATGGACGGACCTATGCAAGAAAGACGGCGGAACCATGAACGGACCTATGCAAGAAAGACGGCGGAACCATGAACGGACCTATGCGAGCAAGACGGCGGAACCATGAACGGACCTATGCAAGAAAGACGGCGGAACCATGAACGGACCTATGCAAGAAAGACGGCGGAACCATGAACGGACCTATGCAAGCAAGACGGCGGAACCATGAACGGACCTATGCAAGAAAGACGGCGGAATCATGAACGGACCTATGCAAGCAAGACGGCGGAACCATGAACGGACCTACGCAAGAAAGACGGCGGAACCATGAACAGACCTATGCAAGCAAGACGGCGGAACCATGAACGGACCTATGCAAGAAAGACGGCGGAACCATGAACGGACCTATGCAAGAAAGACGGCGGAACCATGAACGGACCTATGCAAGAAAGACGGCGGAACCATGAACGGACCTATGCAAGCAAGACGGCGGAACCATGAACGGACCTATGCAAGCAAGACGGCGGAACCATGAACGGACCTATGCAAGAAAGACGGCGGAACCATAAACGGACCTATGCAAGAAAGACGGCGGAACCATGAACGGACCTATGCAAGAAAGACGGCGGAACAATGAACGGACCTATGCAAGCAAGACGGCGGAACCATAAACGGACATATGCAAGAAAGACGGCGGAACCATGAACGGACCTATGCAAGAAAGACGGTGGAACCATGAACGGACCTATACAAGCGAGACGGCGGAACCATGAACGGACCTATGCAAGCAAGATGGCGGAACCATGAACGGACCTATGCAAGCAAGACGGCGGAACCATGAACGGACCTATGCAAGAAAGACGGCGGAACCATGAACGGATCTATGCAAGAAAGACGGCGGAACCATGAACGGACCTATGCAAGCAAGACGGCGGAACCATGAACGGACCTATGCAAGCAAGACGGCGGAATCATGAACGGACCTATGCGAGCAAGACGGCGGAACCATGAACGGACCTATGCAAGCAAGACAGCGGAACCATGAACGGACCTATGCAAGCAAGACGGCGGAATCATGAACGGACCTATGCAAGCAAGACGGCGGAACCATGGACGGACCTATGCAAGAAAGACGGCGGAATCATGAACGGACCTATGCAAGCAAGACGGCGGAACCATGAACGGACCTATGCAAGCAAGACGGCGGAACCATGAACGGACCTATGCGAGCAAGACGGCGGAACCATGAACGGACCTATGCAAGCAAGACGGCGGAACCATGGACGGACCTATGCAAGAAAGACGGCGGAACCATGAACGGACCTATGCAAGAAAGACGGCGGAACCATGAACGGACCTATGCGAGCAAGACGGCGGAACCATGAACGGACCTATGCAAGAAAGACGGCGGAACCATGAACGGACCTATGCAAGAAAGACGGCGGAACCATGAACGGACCTATGCAAGCAAGACGGCGGAACCATGAACGGACCTATGCAAGCAAGACGGCGGAATCATGAACGGACCTATGCGAGCAAGACGGCGGAACCATGAACGGACCTATGCAAGCAAGACAGCGGAACCATGAACGGACCTATGCAAGCAAGACGGCGGAATCATGAACGGACCTATGCAAGCAAGACGGCGGAACCATGGACGGACCTATGCAAGAAAGACGGCGGAACCATGAACGGACCTATGCAAGCAAGACGGCGGAACCATGAACGGACCTATGCAAGCAAGACGGCGGAATCATGAACGGACCTATGCGAGCAAGACGGCGGAACCATGAACGGACCTATGCAAGCAAGACGGCGGAACCATGAACGGACCTATGCGAGCAAGACGGCGGAACCATGAACGGACCTATGCAAGCAAGACGGCGGAACCATGGACGGACCTATGCAAGAAAGACGGCGGAACCATGAACGGACCTATGCAAGAAAGACGGCGGAACCATGAACGGACCTATGCGAGCAAGACGGCGGAACCATGAACGGACCTATGCAAGAAAGACGGCGGAACCATGAACGGACCTATGCAAGAAAGACGGCGGAACCATGAACGGACCTATGCAAGCAAGACGGCGGAACCATGAACGGACCTATGCAAGAAAGACGGCGGAATCATGAACGGACCTATGCAAGCAAGACGGCGGAACCATGAACGGACCTACGCAAGAAAGACGGCGGAACCATGAACATACCTATGCAAGCAAGACGGCGGAACCATGAACGGACCTATGCAAGAAAGACGGCGGAACCATGAACGGACCTATGCAAGAAAGACGGCGGAACCATGAACGGACCTATGCAAGAAAGACGGCGGAACCATGAACGGACCTATGCAAGCAAGACGGCGGAACCATGAACGGACCTATGCAAGCAAGACGGCGGAACCATGAACGGACCTATGCAAGAAAGACGGCGGAACCATAAACGGACCTATGCAAGAAAGACGGCGGAACCATGAACGGACCTATGCAAGAAAGACGGCGGAACAATGAACGGACCTATGCAAGCAAGACGGCGGAACCATAAACGGACCTATGCAAGAAAGACGGCGGAACCATGAACGGACCTATGCAAGAAAGACGGTGGAACCATGAACGGACCTATACAAGCGAGACGGCGGAACCATGAACGGACCTATGCAAGCAAGATGGCGGAACCATGAACGGACCTATGCAAGCAAGACGGCGGAACCATGAACGGACCTATGCAAGAAAGACGGCGGAACCATGAACGGATCTATGCAAGAAAGACGGCGGAACCATGAACGGACCTATGCAAGCAAGACGGCGGAACCATGAACGGACCTATGCAAGCAAGACGGCGGAATCATGAACGGACCTATGCGAGCAAGACGGCGAAACCATGAACGGACCTATGCAAGCAAGACAGCGGAACCATGAACGGACCTATGCAAGCAAGACGGCGGAATCATGAACGGACCTATGCAAGCAAGACGGCGGAACCATGGACGGACCTATGCAAGAAAGACGGCGGAACCATGAACGGACCTATGCAAGCAAGACGGCGGAACCATGAACGGACCTATGCAAGCAAGACGGCGGAATCATGAACGGACCTATGCGAGCAAGACGGCGGAACCATGAACGGACCTATGCAAGCAAGACGGCGGAACCATGAACGGACCTATGCGAGCAAGACGGCGGAACCATGAACGGACCTATGCAAGCAAGACGGCGGAACCATGGACGGACCTATGCAAGAAAGACGGCGGAACCATGAACGGACCTATGCAAGAAAGACGGCGGAACCATGAACGGACCTATGCGAGCAAGACGGCGGAACCATGAACGGACCTATGCAAGAAAGACGGCGGAACCATGAACGGACCTATGCAAGAAAGACGGCGGAACCATGAACGGACCTATGCAAGCAAGACGGCGGAACCATGAACGGACCTATGCAAGAAAGACGGCGGAATCATGAACGGACCTATGCAAGCAAGACGGCGGAACCATGAACGGACCTACGCAAGAAAGACGGCGGAACCATGAACAGACCTATGCAAGCAAGACGGCGGAACCATGAACGGACCTATGCAAGAAAGACGGCGGAACCATGAACGGACCTATGCAAGAAAGACGGCGGAACCATGAACGGACCTATGCAAGAAAGACGGCGGAACCATGAACGGACCTATGCAAGCAAGACGGCGGAACCATGAACGGACCTATGCAAGCAAGACGGCGGAACCATGAACGGACCTATGCAAGAAAGACGGCGGAACCATAAACGGACCTATGCAAGAAAGACGGCGGAACCATGAACGGACCTATGCAAGAAAGACGGCGGAACAATGAACGGACCTATGCAAGCAAGACGGCGGAACCATAAACGGACCTATGCAAGAAAGACGGCGGAACCATGAACGGACCTATGCAAGAAAGACGGTGGAACCATGAACGGACCTATACAAGCGAGACGGCGGAACCATGAACGGACCTATGCAAGCAAGATGGCGGAACCATGAACGGACCTATGCAAGCAAGACGGCGGAACCATGAACGGACCTATGCAAGAAAGACGGCGGAACCATGAACGGATCTATGCAAGAAAGACGGCGGAACCATGAACGGACCTATGCAAGAAAACGGCGGAACCATGAACGGACCTATGCAAGCAAGACGGCGGAACCATGAACGGACCTATGCAAGCAAGACGGCGGTATAGATTAAGAAGACGACAACGAATACGACGAAACAGATTCGGTCGACGACCATAACAAACTGCTTCCATTCATCGGCGCTCGCCTGACGGTCGTCTGCTTCCTCGCCTCGCTTCAGAATATCGATGACGTCATCGACCTGAGCCTCGAGATGAGTGCTGGTCACGCCTTCCAATTTCCCTCTATCGCCACCCGACATAGATAATTGCCTCTCGTATCTCCCCACGCAACATGCGGCGTTCAGTCCTGATAAGAAGATCTGAAAATGTAACATAGTTTATTCAACAACTTCAGACTTCGATCACAAATCATCAACAGGCGATATGACTATATTTGGTAAACAAAAAAGGCATGACCACATGCGATGTTTCCAGAAATAGTTCGCATCGCATTTAATGCGGAGTTTGTTCAAATAGTGTATATATCAGCCACTATTGGAATGTGTTTTAATGCGGAGTTTGTTCACGTAGTATGTAGATTTCACCTTACTATAGCTTTTTTTCGACTTATTGAACATTTGCGTTTCTGTCTACATTCAGCATTAAACCGCTTATTATACGTAGTATTACCTCGCCGCCTCGTTAACGGCGCACATGCACCAAATATTGTCTCGCCTGGTGACATTAAAAGAACATTAAGGGTCAGACGCCTGGTATTTCAAAATAGATTTTCTCCAAATATATCAGGAATTTCTTTGTGAAATTTGGTACAAGTGATTATTCTGACAAAATAAGTACAATCTACCCATTAGAAATTATAATCGCATATCCGATATATTCAGACTGTCTCTCACCGATTACAGTATCAACATCACATAAATAATCCAATATATCATAATCGTGGGGCGCTGATAAAGTATCTTGATCATAAAAATCTGTCAGTTTAGAAGTCCTAGAGTTGAAAGTCACCTACCATGATAATTTTAAGATAAGCATCTCAATAACAAAGAATTTCATCTGAAAGGTCTTTGGATCAGTTCGCACCCGGGTAATTAGTATGTTCCGGTGTGTGTATATATACTATATACAGCTCCGAGTAATTAGTATGTTCCGGTTGTGTGTATATAAACTGATCCGCGTAATTAGTATGTTCCGGTGGTGTGTATATATACTATATACTGGTCCGAGTAATTAGTATGTTCCGGTGGTGTGTATATATACTATATACAGGTCCGAGTAATTAGTATGTTCCGGTGGTGTGTATAAAAGGCTCGGTCCAGACCTAATTTACTGGACTCGTTTTGTAAATTCCGCTATAAACTGGGGACTCGTTGTAGATCCTCTATATACTGGTCCGAGTAATTAGTATATTCCGGTGGTGTGTATATATACCATATACTGGTCCGAGTAATTAATATGTTCCGGTGGTGTGTATATATACTAGTCCGAGTAATTAGTATGTTCCGGTGGTGTGTATATAAACTGGTCCGAGTAATTAGTATGTTCCGGTGGTGTGTAAATATACTATATACTGGTCCGAGTAATTAGTATGTTCCGGTGGTGTGTATATATACTATATACTGGTCCGAGTAATTAGTATGTTTCGGTGGTGTGTATATATACTATATACAGGTCCGAGTAATTAGTATGTTCCGGTGGTGTGTATATATACTATATACAGGTCCGAGTAATTAGTATGTTCCGGTGGTGTGTATATATATTATATACTGGTCCGAGTAATTAGTATGTTCCGGTGGTGTGTGTATATATACTATATACTGGTCCGAGTAATTAGTATGTTCCGGTGGTGTGTATATATACTATATACAGATCCGAGTAATTAGTATGTTCCGGTGGTGTGTCTATATACTATCACGAGATATTGTTAGATCTGCTGGAACGAAGAGGTACACCAGCTTCATTCGTGCATATCATGGCGGCTTGGATGAAAAATCAAACTTTCAATGTTCGCTGGGGATCATCGCACTCTTCTTGTTTTTCTCCAACAAGTGGTGTTAGACAGGGAAATATATTGAGTCCTTACTTATTTAACATTTACATTGACACCATCAGTGAAAAATTAAACAGATTCGATGTCGGATGTATCATCGGAGGTCAGAAGATAAACCATATGTGTTATGCTGACGATATGTGCCTAATTTCGCCATCGTTGATCGGATTACGTCGGTTAATACAAATATGTGAATCTGAAACCAAAACGCTGAACATGATTTATAACACCAATAAGACAGTTGCCATGGCGTTCTTACCAAACACTCTCTCAATCAAATATATTCCTAGACTGTACCTGAATGGCCACGAAATCAAATTTGTTTCTAATTGCAAGTACTTGGGTCATGTCATCAGAGAAGATCTATCTGACGAAGACGACATACAAAGACAATATAGAGCGATATGTATTCGATCGAACATGTTAATTAGGAAATTTTCGAGATGTTCGTTTGCTGTAAAAACATTTCTTTTTCAGAGATATATATCTCCTTTATAGTGTGCTCACTTGTGGATCAACTATAGAAAACAAAGTATGAACAAACTAACTGTATGTTATAACAACGCTTATAGATTTCTTATGGGTTATAATAGAGCGTGTAGTGCTAGTGGTATGTTTGTTAATGATCGTATGTTATCTTTGTTGATGTTAAGGAGGAAATATGTCTTCAGTTTTCGTAAGAGAGTGATTGAGTCTAGAAATAATATCATATGTTCCATATATAATTCAGATATAATGTTTAAATCTAAACTATTCAAGTCATGGAATGATCTGTTATATATATAACCTATTGATTAACATAAATAAATCATATACATACATACATACTATATACAAGTCCAACTAATATCATACGAGAATGAGTCTCATCTGAAATGAGAACTTATAATATTCTGTCGAATTTGACCGCCACATGTATTATATGGAGGGCCGAAAGGGTAATAATTCCTGTTAATATATTTGACCGCCACATGTATTATATGGAGGGCCGAAAGGGTCATAATTCCCGTTAATGCATTTGACCGCCACATGTATTATATGGAGGGCCGAAAGCGTCACAATTCATGTTAATACATTTGATCGCCACATGTATTATATGGACGGCCGAAAGGATTAGAAATCTTGTTAATACATTTGACCGCCCCATGTATTATATGGACGGCCGAAAGGGTCAGAATTCATGTTAATACATTTGACCGCCACATGTATTATATGGAGGGCCGAAAGGGTCAGAATTCTTGTTAATACATTTGACCGCCACATTTATTATATGGATGGCCGAAAGGGTCAGATTTCCTGTTAATACATTTGACCGCCACATATATTATGCAGCGCCAAGCAAATTCACCAACGTTGTTTTTTTATATAAATATTGTTACATACATGCATAAATACATAATTTCACAATGCAACATGACGAAGAAGGTTGACAAGAGAGATTACTCACCTTTTCCAGAATTCTGGGTAGCTTTCCGTGTCGGCCGCCGCGATTGTAGAGCAGCAGATGAATCACAGAGAGAAACAATTCCGCTAGCATCAATGCTACTGTAACCCCGATGTACTGCAAAACTGAAAAAAAGGTGAGAAGTTGATGAAAAGATGAGAGCAACAATACCGACAACATCACCCCGACTCTAACGCCGATGTACGGGAGAACTGAAAGCCAGTTGAAGCAGTGTCATATTTCTGACACCATTGCCCAGTCTTACATATAAACATTACATATATGTAATACTGTTAATTTGCATTATCGCAAAACTTCACTCAACAAAAAGACTTTCCAGCGATCTATATAGATAATTCCTATTTTGTTTACTTAACGAAAGATGGCGGTATCTCACGCCTGAATCCGTTGTAACAACAAAAAACTAATTATTTTGTTCTTAATATACCCATGGAACTGGAATTGGAACCGAAGCTGTGCATATGTTTTACAAAATCTGAAAAGTTCAAAACGCTCCTACGGAGAGATAGTACACCTTCGATCTTACAATTCGGCTGGATTGGTTCACAACCACAACAATACTTGTTTGTGATATTCCGTAAAAGCTAGGTTCAAGACAGTTCTATATATGATTATACGTGTAGTCTGTACGTGTGCGTGGATATGAAATACAAGCCATCTATGCAATTATTATAATGATACTTGTTTCAGGGGGTAGCAGGAAGACAGCCCGATAGGACTAGGCTTACCCGCAACAATATATCTAACATTTTTTATTATATGTTATTATATATTGTATTAAACATGTGTATATTGTAAATAAATTATCCTATGATACCTATATATTTTATACATATTTTATCTCAAGTGACTATCTAAGCCTTATCCACGCTTGTGATTGGTTGATTGACATTCAATATTATCGATAGTGTCGTCCAAGAAGCCATAGTGGGCCTCCTAATTTTAGCACACCCACTATCGCTTGGAAATTGTTTGACATTATGGGTCCTGGGACAGAATGAAAAACGTTCGATAAAATATTATAAATATTGCACGGCTTGTCGGTGACTATGCCAAAATAGTGGTCCTCTGTGGATGAATAAGTCTCCTCGTCTCCGACTCGGGGACTATTCCTCCCATCGGACCAATATTTTGGCATAGTCACCTCCAAGCCGTGCAATATTTATATAATATTACCATCTTAATAATATTTGGTATCATCTTCCTAAGTGGGCTGAACGACAAAAAAGCGTATAGCTTACTGTATCCTCCGTTCCAACCGATCGCGATATACCATGTCTCCAAATATGCGATAAGAATAATAAGATACAACAATTTTATATCAACTATACTCTGAATATGATGTGTCTTATGTTTCTGTATGCAATGTCTTTGTGTTGGAATAAAATATGTTACAAAGTTGGCTGATTAACATTGACAACATTTATGAAAATAGATGGTACTGAAGTTTGAAACATGTCCTTCATCAAACATTTTCTTAACTTGTATTCAGTATTCACCCATCTGTAAACTGTCATTCGGTATTCACAGTAAGTATTCACCTCATTTGTTAACTGATATTTATTATTCACCAATGTTAACTTACATTTAGTATTCACCCCTCTTTTAACTGGCATTTAGTATTCACCCCTCTGCTAAATGGTATTTAGTATTCACCCTTTGTTAACTGGTATTTAGCATACACCTCTCTGTTGACTGATATTCAGTATTCACCACTTTTGTTTACTAGTATTCATTATTCACTACCTGATAACTGACATTCAGTATATTCACCCCTCTGTTAACTGGCATTTAGTATTCATCACTCTGTTAACTGACATTTAGTACTCACCCCCTGTTAACTGGCATGTAGTATTCACCCTCCTCTTAACTGACATTTAGTATTCACTCTTCTGATAACTGACATTTCGTATTCACTCCTCTATTAACTGGCATTTAGTATTCATCCCTCTGTTAACTGGTATTCAGTATTCCGCACCTCTGTTGACTAGTATCATTATTCACTACCTGTTAACTTGCATTTAGTATTCATCCCTCTTTTATCAGCTATTCAGTATTCACCCTCTGGTAATTGATATTTAATATTCATCCCTCTGTTAACTGGCATTCCGTATTCACACCTATGTCAACTGACATTCCGTATTCACCCTTCAGTTAACTGTTATTTAGTATTCACCCATCTGTTAAGTTGTTAACTGATATTTAGTATTCATCCCTCTGTTAGCTGGTATTCAATATTCACTCCACTTTTAACTGGTATTTCGTAGTCACCTCTCTGAGAACTTGCATCTAGTATTCATCCATCTGTTAACTGATATTCATTATTCACCACCAGTTAACTGGTATTTATTTACCCCTATGTTAATTTGCATTCATTATTCAGTACTCACCCCTCTGTTAACTAGTATTCAGTATCCACCCCTATATTAACTGTCGTTTAGTATTCAACTTCTGTTAGCTGGCATTTAGTTTTCACCCCTATGTTAACTGGTACGGTATTCACCCCTCTGTTCACTGATGTCCAATATTCACCCCACTTTCAACTGGCATTAGTTTTCACCCCTCTCTTACCTGGTATTTGGTATTCACCCCTCAATTAACTGGCATTTAGTATTCATCCCTCTGTTAACTGTTATTTAGTATGCACCCCTCAGTTAACTGGCATTTAGTATTCATCCCTCTGTTACCTGTTATTTAGTATTCATCCCTCTGTTAACTGGCATTCAACATCCACCCCACTTTTAACTGGTATTCATTACACACCACCTGTTAACTAGCAATCCGTATCCACCCCTCTGTTAGCTGGTATTCATTATTCACCACATGTTAACTTGAATTTAGTTTATCTACCTCTTTTAACTGGTATTCAGTATTGATCCCTCGTTTAACTAGTATTTAGTATTCACCCCAGATTGTTTAGAATTCACCCTTCTGTTAACTGCATTCAGTATTCACCCCCCCCCCCCCATCTAATGACTTGCTGGTCATGTTCGCCCTTTGTTAACTTTCAGTCAGTATGTGCACCTCTGTTAACATGTATTCAACATTCACCCCATATGTCAACTGGTAATTAGTATATACCCCCTCTGTTAACTTGCATTCAACATTCACACCTCTGTTATTTAATATCCATCCGTATGTTAACTGCATCCAGTATTCACCCCTCTGTTAATTTGCATTCAGCATTCATCCCACTGTTAACTGGAATTTAGAATCCACCCAAACTGGCAGTCTGGCATTCAGTATTCACCCCATATGTTAACCTCATTCAGTATTCATTATTCATGTGGTGAATAATGAGTACCCCTCTGTTAACTTGTATTCAGTATTCATCAATCTCTTAATTGGTAATTCAGTACTCACATCCTGTGTTAACTGGAATTTTTCAGTATTCACCTCAGGTGTTAACTGGTAATTAGTATTCAGCCCATCTGTTAACTAGTATTTGGTATTCAGCCCATCTGTTAACTAGTATTTAGTATTCAGCCCATCTGTTAACTGGTATTTAGTATTCAGCCCATCTGTTAACTTGTATTTAGTATTCATCCCATCTGTTAACTGGTATTTAGTATTCAGCCCATCTGTTAACTGGTATTTAGTATTCAGCCCATCTGTTAACTGGTATTTAGTATTCAGCCCATCTGTTAACTGGTATTTAGTATTCAGCCCATCTGTTAACTGGTATTTAGTATTCAGCCCATCTGTTAACTGGTATTTAGCATTCTCTTCTCTGTTAACTCTATCGGCCAAAATACGACAATATTTCAGCGTAAAAAGGCGATGTTTTCATTATGTGACCGCACCCCCATATTAACCAACCAATCGGGGACATAGCTGCCAATTTTGACGATTAATGTACGGAAGTTGGCCATATACGTAATTGGCTAGTGCTCTTCCAACATAATTCCACATAAACATAAACACAGCGTTTAAAATGCTTTTAAATGTTTCAGATCGCCAAGCTTGTATTTTAGTCACCTCCCGCAAAAACTGCCAAGCTTGGCGCCAATCTTGCGTTTTAACCACTCTCGTGTAACAGCGCAACAGGGCCTATGCTTTGAAGTTTGCCTCGGCCAGTGGCCCAATTGACTGCAAATGAATGTGTTTGTTTCTTACGTGACTCTTGTGAAGCACACGCCAACTGACAGTTCCGTGAAAACTCAACCGCCTCAATGTATCATTTTATGGCTGAATAGGTGCAAAGCATAGTGTAATTTATATACTGAGGCAACGGCCACCAATAACTGACAGTTTCTGTGCATACTATTTATCATGGATGTTAACATGGACATGTAAATAGGAATGAGTCATTTTGAGGTCATTCGGCTAAAAAAACATGGCTGCCAGCGGCCATCTTGGATTTCAAACTTTGCAACAAAATATAACACGATAACAGCCTGCAGTCAGTTTACAGTTAGAATTACATTATTTCTCTCATTCAACGTGGTTTTGAAGCCCAACTCATTGCCAAAACAATAAAAAAACAAGCAGAAATTATTTTTTTAGTTGCGGAAAAAATTGCTTGTTGGTGGCTTTGACCACCCACCCACCCCGGCATACGTGCCGGAAAAATTTTGCTCACCCCCCCCCCCCCTGGAATAGGTGCAAATCATAGTGTAATTTATATACTGAGGCAATGACCACCAATAACACCATGCCAGATTATATTCTCTTGTGTTGACTATGTTGTGTATTTTACATTGTGTACATGCGTCTCTTTGAAAGCCGACGGAAATCCTAATATATTTAAGTCTCTAGTTCTCTAGTTCACTTTTCATTTTCTAGGACGACGCGTCTTCGCCAAGATGACGAAATAGATCGTTTCAAAAAATGGAGTGCATGCCTGGCGTAGAAATCCTTTGTGAGAATACTCCGTTATAAATATCGTTGACTCCGTTATAAATATCGTTGACTCCGTTATAAATATCGTTGACTCCGTTATAAATATCGTTGACTCTGTTATAAATATCGTTGACTCCGTTATAAATATCGTTGACTCCGTTATAAATATCGTTGGCTCCGTTATAAATATCGTTGGCTCCGTTATAAATATCGTTGACTCCGTTATAAATATCGTTGACTCCGTTATAAATATCGTTGACTCCATTATAAATATCGTTGGCTCCGTTATAAATATCATTGGCTCCGTTATAAATATCGTTGACTCCGTTATAAATATCGTTGACTCCGTTATAAATATCGTTGACTCCGTTATAAATATCAATGGAATGGAGGG
Source organism: Siphonodentalium dalli (assembly GCA_032622095.1). Taxonomy (NCBI): domain Eukaryota; kingdom Metazoa; phylum Mollusca; class Scaphopoda; order Gadilida; family Siphonodentaliidae; genus Siphonodentalium; species Siphonodentalium dalli. Next base: position 204,427,463 of record CP136067.1, read on the forward strand.
CATCCCATCAATACAGAAATGAGAATTAAACGAAAGAACTAGCGAAGTATATATCTTTTCCATCGGCTGTTTAAAGAGTATGTGTGTGCATGTGTGCGCATGTGTGTGCATGTATGCGTATGTGCTAATTGACAATAAACAACTGCCACAATTTCTGTAATTCGATATCTTGTTGTGGTGATTATCCAGTTCTATACTAAAAAGTAATTGATCAGATTCATCATTAAAGTGACATAAGACACTCGTAGGTATATTTGAAAAATCATAAATGATATCGTCATAAAGAAGAATATCGAAAAATAAATAGTTTTTAATCTTATGTGTACGTATTATTGATAATTCATCAACAAGGAGATATTGCATGTTAAAACCTTTGTTGTATATACGTTGCTGTTACAGTCCCAGCCATTTTATCAACATAAATTTGAGAAAGTTCTCATCCAATCATCAAGCTATACATTACATAAGATCAGAATAACACAAGTATTGCAAAACATCACCAACAAGAAGATCACGGAGAAATACCACCAAGTATAGATTATGGAGAAATAGATAAACTTGTTTCATGCTTTAAAAGTTTTAAATATTTACGGTCAACTTTGGATTAAACCGTGGTATCTTATTGTTATTTCAGTGTAACAGTAATATGTTCATAACAATGGTTTCAACATGCGAAACATCGTCTTTGGAGATTTATTAAAAATATAGATAAGAATAAATTATGTCTATTTATCCATGCTCTTAGGTGATATGGTTTTACAAACATTTGTTATTTTTTCAAAATGTACCCAATGCGAGTACCGTTTCTCCTTTTATTTACCAACTGTGTGTCCCTTATGTCCTTGTATTTACCACTGTGAGTACGCTATGTCCCTTTATGTACCCACTCTGGGTACATTATGTCCCTTTATTTACCCACTCTGAGTACCAATTTCCCTTTAGTTACCCACTGTGAGTGAGTTATTCCCCTTTAAGAGTATGATTCCTACATTTCTTCGGTGTACTCATCTCAACGTGTTTTTCAGAATTAAGAAAGGTGACGTTAGTCTTGATTGGAAGTTATTAGCTCTATCGAGTTATTAACTCCGAATCAAGACTAACGACACCCTTATTAACTATAACGCCACGAATGATGTGATCTACCAATTTAGACGATTCATGATTATATGATTCACGATTATATGCGTTTCATTATTCACCAAATTCGCCAAGCAATATTTTCTCTGAATTTGTAAATTTTAACCCAGGATAATATCTCGGCCAACTTAATGAGGTATCGTTGGAATTTTTTATTTTTTTTAGTATATCTTACATACATATATTACACATATAGGTGATGGCATCAAGAAATAATGGATGATTTGCCAACGTTTTACTTGGGGCAGTATTTCGTCATTCCAAGAACGCGATGGGGGAAATTAAGGGCAGTTCTGAGCTGCTAATGGAAAGATAAAAATTCATTCTGAAAAGCTGATTCATGGACCAAAGTCTGAACATTTGAGTAATATTAAAGATACATAATCCGAATTAACGTTCCTAAATTACAATTTCTTTGGCTTCGATGGTAAGCAATATTTGATTCGAGTGAAGGAACCCACCCATCAAATATATCGAATTTTGAAATCTGTAATTTTTCACCACCTGCAATATTTGGCGACCTAGCAAATATACGACGAGCCGACCGACATATTCTCCATACCAAATTGCGTTGAACAAAATGTTGATAAATAACACGTTCTGCAAAATTTTATACTACAGCTGACAGTGGTTAGCATTATATATTTGTAATTAATCGATTCTGATAACTCAAGCGTCTTTTGAAGAAATGTTGTTGTTGGAATCTGATGATTCAGGGACCATCGAATCGGATTGTGTTCCTTTGAATGAACATTGTTGGAACACCGGGTTATTCTCCATTTATCGAAGTTACTGGTTTAACCGTATAGTGCGCGCAAGTTTCATTATCAATGAGATAGACGCCCCCCATTTCCCCAGAAGAATGTCAATTGCAACAATTTAATGTATAGTGGTTAAGGCAGTCGCGCTTACTTTGTATTACTAAGCAATCAACCTACAATAATTCGAGCGTCTGCATAACTCGCACCAAATGGGCTATCTTTTTGCGGTTATTTCCCATAACGGCAGCGGCCGCTACGTGGCGCTTCAACATACCTATCGACATACCTATCAACATACCTATCAACATACCTATCAACATACCTATTCACTTCCGCGTTGGATTTACAACGAAGTAGACGTATTACGCCTGGTTATTATTAATATCTAGCTATCTGCAACTAAATATTCACAGAAATTGCCAGGACTCATATTTCGTGTTTACTGATCGCCATTTCCGCTATATCCTTGGACAATAATCACCGTTGATATAATAACATACACAACTTCCACAAAGGGTAGTATTTTCGCACATAAACTCGCTGACACAACAATGTCAACACCCTGGATATTAGTCTAGAATAGCAGTATCCATTGTAAACAATTAAGACTCTACCGGAAGTGTCTTGGACTGTTGACCACGAGTTACGTCCCCGGAATGAGATAGCCCTGTTGTTGTTGAATGTTTGACAAGACAATACAAGCATAGTGTCGTAGACTCGTAGCCATTAGGAGTCACATAAAGACAAACTAATCTAGGGTCTGTATCGTCTAATAATCTGTTTCTGGATTAAAGACATATTATGGACATGATCAGGTGCGTGAAATTGATAAGTTAGTACTCCGGCGCTATGCCAACCTGGGGAATGTAGCATTCTACTAACATCCCCCAAAAAATCAAAGAAATCGACCATACCATTCCAAAGAAAACATCGTCCGAACTACGCCCAATTGTAAATATTTACATCTCGATTCGGGACGCAACTATCGGCGATAATCTAACACAAATGATTTCTCCATCGAGAGTAATTGCATTTAATTAATATATAAGAATGACGGTGTGTATCGTCAATTTGGATTAATATTCAAAACAAATAACTACATTCAGCAAGATTATTCTCAATTTCTATTTGATCACCATACCAGAGTGTTTTACATCACTTTAACAGTGTATGTGAGATAATGACTACCCGTGCTAGGTTAGAATATCCTCACCTGTTTTAGACAAATCTGTGCGATTTCCATCCACTGAACTCCTGAATATGTACAAGGTTACCCCGGCAGCGGCCAGCAGTGCGACACCTGGTGGAGAAAAATGGTCGTCAACGATTTCCATTCAAATTACGGAGTAAACATCAGTTCGAAATGGTATGAAACAAATTATAATTTGTCATTATATCGGACATTTGACAGAGTGATGTTTAGTTTCCTTAAATTTATTTCAGGTCTAATGGCAACTTGATTCATTGAAATTTTAAAATATGTATATTTTTGACAGGCCTGCACATGCAAATAGAAATCCGATCGCTGATCAAGGGCGCAATGGCGCTATTCGAATCTGGAAGTCAGTTACATAATATACCGACTCATGTTAGCGAGAGATTCTTTATTGCCTCCTTGAAGGAGATATATGTACAAGTATATACATACATGTATATATAAATAAAACAGTGAAGTGTGAGCATAATTAATATAGTAATTACATAAAACGTGCATACTTATTATCAGACTCCCTTTGGTACGGGTGAGTTGCCTCTTATCTGTCGAACTTTTATCGGTGTGAGAAAAGCAAAATGAATTATAATTATATCTATAAGAGTAAAGGAAGTGGGAAGAAAAAAACTGAAAATGATTGTATGTGCCACTTTTAACAACAAACAAATTTAAACAAAAATAAAAATAAATAAATAATAAAATAAAATGCGCATGCGAATGGTTGCGCCCATACAGACAAATAGTACAACATTTCACATATCTACAATTCGTGACTTGAAAATACATCGCAAGACGGCTAGTGATTAAATACATCGCGAGACGCCCAGTTTAACTGTTTAACCGTCAAGTAATATGGGACTATACTTAGAATTAAACAAAAAACAATAATTGGATGTATGAATACAATCACACGTGTTCGCATATTATGTGTTGTTTGTCGTGTACACTTGGTTGCCGGCATAAAAGCCGAACGTTGTCCATTTAACTTCGAAACCATTCAGGTCTTCTTTAAACGTAAACATCCCAGATGGCATTTGAGGTCAATCCTAATTACATGGCATATTTAGTAATTTATATTAACGTAAATGTTAGATTATATTACATCGTTATGACCGTTCGCTATCACTCTTTCTGATAAATATAACATGCTGTATGGAATTGTATGATAAAAGCCGACTAATATTAACGAAATTCCAACCGCAGGATCTGTGCATAAACCTCGATATAGAAAGGTAAAAGGTGAATGCATCCACATAAAACAGTTGCTCTTCCTACACATAGCACACATAGTAACTTGGACTAATAGATATGATATGAACTGTGCAATGAGAGTGATGTATTCTATTTATAATGTTATTCCAACTCAAAGGTACCAAAAGTGTCACTTTGGCTCAAAATAACTGCCAAAATAACTGCCAAAATGTGAAAAATGGTAAATATTTCATCAGCGTGCCATGCAACCGCTTTTAGATTGTGCTTGATGAACAAAGGTGACTATTCTGTCTTTTATGAATTGAATACTAAAATTTCTGATGCACATTGATTAATTTTTATTATTTTAACCACTGAAATTACCAGAATTATTGAATTTTTCTATCACAAACTTGGCATCAAAATCGGCAAAAAATCTTATTTCAGGTTTGGACCTTTTTTTCAAGTAAAATGGAAGTATCAAAATGGCAACCAAATTTGGTAAAAAGTTTATTTGTCACATATTTTTCGAACATTATTCTCTGCTGTTCCGAAAGTGTAGCAAATTGTGACTCACTTGGTTATTAAACATGCTACTCAATCAACTGACAACTAAGTGTTATATTCTGATTGCCCCAGTACCTTATGAGGCATGACAAATCATTTTAAGGAATGCAGTAAGGATTTTGCCGAAAACTACTTTTGGGTTTCTGTCCATGTTTTTGAACGGAAATGGGCAGAACGTTGAAACGGAACTGAGAGGGATCATATTATGTGACTACACTGGTTCATCAGCATCAACATTTGTTAGCTTATAAACTATTGTCAGGAAAAGAGTTTCCTTCATATTGCATATAAAACGACAATAGGTGAAGAACACTCTGATATTACCTCTCTATCGATTAACATATCCTTGATTTATAGCGATGGGAAAGCGGTAGTCAGCCAAAGGTACACAAGTACAACTCATTCATGACCATGCAGTCATTCCAAATGTACATGAACACCACATACACGACCATGTGCCACTTGCTTTATACACATAAACCTCAACCATTACCATACAGCCACACTTGGGTATACCCATACACCTAACACATGTCCATATAGCAGTGAGTAACCATGCATGCACGCCATGTATACTCCTACACCTGACCCATGACAATATAGTCATATCTCTATACCTGTTCACTACATTCATGAACATGAAACCTCTTGTATACCTATTCGCCTCACCATTGGTCATACAGTCACTCAATGTATTATATATTTTTGCCATATACCCACACAACATATACACATACACCCACCCATGACCATGTAGCAGCTTCTGGTATCCTGATTGCAACATTCGTGATCAAACATCACTTCATCACATCAGTGATCATACAGTCACTCCCTGTTTATTATTTGCGACACCATGTCTATATATCCACTCAATATATACATATACACCCAACCCAAAAGGTATATACATTTTACATATAAACCGCATCAATGGCCTTACATCCCTTCTAGATATACAATGTCCCGCACCCGCATATGGCCACTCATACACTCTAGAGTTGCATATATATATATATCTCGCTGTATACTCATAAGCCACATTCTTGATCGTACAGTCACTCGTTGTATACCAATTCACCTCACCATTAAGTTTGCCATAGTGGCACTCCCTATATGCATATTGGCCACACTATGGCCATATAGCCACTCAAGATATACATACACACCTCACCCATGCCCATAGAGTCATTCCAGGTGATGTATATCTCTCACCAATGGACATACAGTCATTCTAGATATACCAATGCCCCGCACACACGGCCATGCGTACACTCCAGACTTGCAATTTCAAATCAACATGACAAGTATGCCATTCGCTGTATACTTATACACCCCATTCATGAGAATTTAGCTATTCGCTTTATACCTTACGCACCAATGACAATACAGCCACAACAGATAAACATATACATCCCACCCATGACCATGAGGTCACTCTCTATATACACAAGCCCGCAAATGACAATTAAACTGTACTCTATGTATGCATATACACTTCAACATGCAGTTATTCCACGTACACATATACACACTGCCCGTATCAATACAAACACTGCTTATTTGTCAAAACACCACATTATATGATCATATATCGACCACATGTATACATATAAACCCACCCATGACAATACAGCAACCCAATATACACGTGTACATCCCAACATGACCACACAGTCACTCCATATATACATAAAACAACACACAGGTTGATTGACAATGTAGCTACTCTAGATATACCCATATACCACTTCACTGAACAGACAGCAACTCCATGTATACATGTTCACCTCGCACATGACCATATAGTCATACATTTCATAACTATTCACACCAGTCATACAATAAATCCATGTATACCTACTCACCTCACCTATAACCATACAGTCAACAGATATACTAACTATACTAAGTTTATCAATGTTGATGCTAATGGACCAGAGTAGCCACATACTGTGATCCCTCTCAGTTCCGTTTCAACGTTCTGCCCATTTCCTTTCAAAAACATGGACAGAATCCCAACAGAAGTTTTCTGCAAAATCCATACTGCATCGGGGGGGGGAATCTGACAAAAAATATCGTACACAGGGCCGTGGTGGGTGGACGGTAGGGAGCCTACAAAACATTTTTTTTCTTCAGGTGCTTGCAAATTGTGTCCTAGTGTTTTTTTCTTCACAATTATAGACAAACACTGAGACACCGAGACTGCTCTATTGTCCCGTAGCCAAAATAACACTATTTCGGTAGATGTGGGAGGGTGAATATATCTGTTTTGCAATAATATACCGAGATCTCATATATAACATCATGGTCAATTAGTTTTGAAGGATTAATTTATGATTAACTGTAGAAAATAGAGCAAAAAATATATTACTATAACATATAAAACTTATCTTGTTAATATATAATGAAAATGATATCAGTTGTATTGAGATGGTTCAATAATGACCCAATTTATGCAGACTGATGCATATGATAAGTGTTCAACAACTAATGCCATTAGTGATCTGAAGCCAGATATAATCAAGAAGTCTAAATATCCACCCAGTTGACCATCAAAATAGGGGTGGTCAAATACGTGAATGTATACACAATATTTTATTCACACCTACAAGTCCTATCTAATGATAATCTTAATCCGTAACTAATAGACCCTTTTCGCAAAGGATTATCTGTTGCCGGTATCCTTCTCTCACCCTGACCACTTTTATCTCTTATCATATAAAACATACATATTCCCTTCCACTTTAAATTATCTAAAAACACAAGATAGAACAATCACATTCGCAGACAACATATTTTTTACGGATAACTGTTACTAGCGCTCGAGATCATCAAAGGTGTTCCATTCAAATGAGTCAGACCTATGAATCAAAATTTTAGTTGCAAATTAGCAAAGTCAAAATCTGTGTCAAGCTACACGGTTAACAGATAAATACCTTTATCTGCATCATATATTCTACCACTGAGAGATATACATTAGTCAGCATTAAGGGTGATGACTGAACAATTTAAATTGTCAATATATTATTAAATAAGCATTTGTACGTGTAAACATCCTGGAAAAAAGCGGTGGGTACCAAATTTGTCACAGGAAAAAAATATGTTTTGCCCGTATGGGGCTGGTGGTTCCCAAGTTGGCTGGCATTTTTATTTGCAGCCCTGCGTACGGAATATATTGGCTCACCCCATCCCCGGACTGCATCCCTTAAAATGAACTCGTCATGCCTCATAAGGTAACGGGACAACCAGAATAGAACATTTAGTTGATTATGTAGCATGTTTAATAAACAAGTGATTCACAATTTGCTACCTTTTCGAAACAGCCGAGAATAATGTTAGGAATATATGTGACAAATCGACATTTTACCAAATGTGGTTGCCATTTTGCAAGCCATCTTGAGCATGTTATCTCCTTATTTTCCAGATCTGATAATTATACTTACAATACGTCAGCCTCTCCTTGGCGTCAGGATGTATCAAAAACTGGAATGGGACGAGGACCGCTATGATGACGAGGGGAGCGATGAATCTGGACACCATCTCGTCGTATCGGCGGATGGTCTCCCCTGACTCTCTCTTCACTCTGATGGTATATGTGATCTCAGGATAAGGCTCTGGGCAACAGGCGTATGTAATGACCTTGTACTGTGATGTTGCATTCATCAAACTCCAGTCGCTGTTCATTCTATAGAATGACAAATCAACACCATTCCCATCTCAAACAGAATCTAATAAGGTATAACTATACTTACAGTACGTGAGCCTCTCCTTGGCGTCAGGGTGTATCAAAAACTGGAATGGGACGAGGATCGCTATGATGACGAGGGGAGCGATGAATCTGGACACCATCTCGTCGTATCGGCGGATGGTCTCCCCTGACTCTCTCTTCACTCTGATGGTATATGTGACCTCATGGTAAGGCTCTGGACAACTCGCGTAATATATAACACTGTACTGGGATGTTGCATTCATCAAATTCCAGTCGTTGTTCATTCTATAGAATGACAAATCAAGAACCTTCCCATAACTAGCTTCAGTCATTTTCAGTTTATTCCCGGCGTATACCCATGAACTGAATTGTAATTTGCACTCTTGTTCCTCGTAGAATTGTTCATGTGGGTCCATGCTGCATGCGGCGAAAATTCGAGCCGGCCGTATCCATGTAATTGAGCCGTCACCGTATACGATCATGCTTACGTCATTGTTCACCACCGTCCTCTCTCCGTAGCTGAAAAATATACACAGTGGATCAACGGACTCTCAGTTCCGGTATATACCTACACTTGATTTTAGAAAAATATAATGTATCTAACAGTATGTTCACGGAAGGTCGGTATTGAATTTGATGTCATTGAAGTTAATAGTATCTTAAACATTCCCTCAGATCCCATGTAAGTTCATTGATCAAAGTATTTATAAGGGAATAATGTCAGTACTATAGTTAGTATAGAAGCTACTATGTCATCCCCAATCAGGGCTGCAGCTACAAGATTGGTCGGGGTGGGGTAGGGATATATTTTTCAATTGTTTGATATTTCAACCAACATTCAGTGTGAAATATGGAACGTTTAGAACAAAATTCGAATAATTGTGTACGTTCAGTCCATTGTCTGACTCAAATGGTAACCAGGTTAGAACTTTATAACAGTTGTAAACTTTGAGGTAGCAGTTGGAAAATTCAGACCGGATGGAATTTCTCGAACTTTTGAAGCTGGTCAAACATAGACCATCAAACCTCGTCTCTGGCACCGATGCTTACACATATTCTGAAAATGAAATGAAATAGAAACAATGTAAGATATTTGGGGATAATTGGCATATTGGATATATGCTATCGCTCTCTGTAGCCATGAAAACCTGGAAATCATATGCAAACAAATATAGCTTATTATATTGGGAAAGGGATGCATGTCGCTACATACGGATCGGGGTATCAAGCTCGACAGGACTGGTCTTATTTACATTAATATCTACATTAATTAATATGATTATTTTGAATCAATATGTGGACACATCCTACTTTCAGTCAAATAAAGGGCTTTTCCTCGTCGGGTTCACATTAAAAGTGTACGCCATATAAGTTAAATGTGTGTAATTTAGTTTATGACCTTGTAATATTTTCGTTATAATAACCCTTCATTAAAAACACGACTCCTATCCGAAATCGGTAATTATGAGGCATTTATACCTCGTTTTTGTTTTCCCACTGAAAATTTGATTGGAGTACATAACATAGAAAATAGAATATCAAATTAGTTCACTTTATTCGTAAATAAATCGGCATATGGCAATACAAATTCGCGCACATACCACATTGTAACAAATTATAAATGTTGTCTCTCTTCCCATTAGTTTCATGTCATTGTGATGACAGGCTGTACATATAGAACCACACACGAACCTACAAATGTTCGACTAAAAGATGATATATAGTAATTGGTATACCACAAGTGGACAACGCATGTAAACCTGTCCGGGTACCAGAAGAAAGAAATACCCCATTTATTGATATCCAATCAGATAATGAGGACAATTTTAAATGGTTTTCCATAAGTCCACAGTTACAATGCACTGCAAAACCTGTTTCATATAGCTATAGAATAATCAATATGATATATTTCCCTTACCCTTGAAGGGAAAATCGTCGCATCGTTTTAGTTGCATGTCCGTACATCCGTCTGTCTGTTAAGCTACATTCACGAAGATGGCAAAAATCGTCAGGCAACTTGTCATCAAATTCCTCATAGATGGCTATCTATTTTATATTTTTTGGTGACACATTTTGGAATTACAGAATATGTGTTTATTGAAGATTGTGTTATCGCATAAATAGAAGAGCTGAGAAATACATGACTGATTCTTGACAGATATTTGAACACTAATTTAGATAAATTTATAGTCAGTTGCATTATCTCCCTGCATGCTACTGGTAAATGGTAAATTAAGTAGTTTATCGTTCATATCCCAGCATACACCATCCTCCACGACGACGTGTCCATACAATTTTGGTGGTACTTTCCTTATTTGTTACGCGAACTTTTAGTTACAGACGTTCACTTGGATGTTATAGAATTCCATGGCTAATTGCCTCAGAAAATCCACCAGCCTGCGTCTCACAACGGTCACATCACAAGATATGTGGGCATGTCGTCAGAAGTATATAGCACCTGGAATTACAAAATACTGTCTTTTTCTTGCACTGGAAACTGGGCCAATATAAAAATGGCTATACATGTATATACACCCCCATATACCCGTTTTAGTCCCCTCCTGATTGTTTTTCTTTGTATAATTTGGAAGTAAACGTGTTCTATGCCTTAATCGTCAAATTACGTTTCAATGACACATTAATCAGTCTATTATGACACAGAATTATCTAGAACTGACCATGTCAGACTTCAGTATTGGATATCAGTTTCAGTGTCGCATGTATATTGTATAAGAAACCGCTTAAAGATCATGTTGTAGCCGGGGAAATACAAAGATCCATAATAGTCATCGCCACGCAAAAATATAACGAAGACGATATATAATCTGCGAAAAAGTGCTTTTTCCACAATAAATTGTTGAGAGTACTCTTCAGTTGAATCACAACTAAGCGGACAGATATTTAGCGACTAATGATTGAGTTTGTTGGGACTAACCGGACAGTAATTTCGAAGCGGGTGCCTGTATATAAATTGGAAATTTGGAATACTGAGACATTCAATGTCAATACTCAATATATGCATTTGTGGGAGGACAGGCGCTTCGATCGGTATGATGGTTGTGGCGAAAAGTTGTTGAGACGATTGTGAAAAATGACATTTTCTAGGATATTTTGTGGAAGCAATCGTCGCGCAGCGATGATTAAATTGCATTATTTCCGTGGTAGAGAACTAACAGCTGATTCTAACTGATCGGCGGGGATCGATTATTAGTGACGAAATATTCACTCACCTTAAACTGTTTAGAAGTGGTGTCTAAATGTGTTTATTAGTACCAAAAACGGTGTCAGAAAGTGTCTGAAAACTTTGACAACACAAATTCCTCGCCTCGAACTCTACGACTTCCAGTTTTGGGTTGTGTCCGTTGATCTACTGTGATATATCTTAAAAGATTTTCATCACAAACGCGAAGTAAATAAACCGACCGATTCCAAAGTGTTCCAATGCAGTCGCGTAAACACCGAACACTTCCGATCCGATCAATTCGGCTTTCATTCTCAGAAAATGGCTGCCAGGGAGTGTCACCGATTCGGTGTAATAGGTTTACAGACAAAGCGAAAAAAACGATTGAGAAGCCTTTCAATCTCAATCGGTATAGTCAATTCGAAAGGGATTTAGAGAAGGAAGTGTTGCCGGGAAATCACCAACGGAAGAATGTTGACCGGTTATGGCAAAGATTCTGATTGCTGATCGACCGGTAATAATTCCAAAATGTTACTATTTATATAAATGACTATCCATGTATCTGTATCTGTTTTTAGATATTTCAGTGCATGAACCTTCCGGTTAAAGACACACAGGTCTAGGTACTACCACGGCCGAGTAACTATATAACCCTGTGGTGACACCAGAGCCTTTTTTAAAGGATAAGGAAACCCTCGACAAGTCAGGCCGTTAATAACTTAATATATTTAGTATATCAACCACGGTACGATAAAACACCTCACATTTCTCAGTAATGCTCAAACACAACGATATCACATCGCGTTATAATACAAAACTCCCGCTAATTACGGCGCGTCCATATTTATAAGATCATGACGTCTCGGCCTCTCTTCGCGTTACTCATCCTTTGTACAGATATCTATACAGGCTATCACACTAAAATCATTTCGGCGTGATTGTTTGCTATTCGGCGCAAAACCCAAGCAATCACAGCCTATTGAAGACTACATACATGTATTATAAGCCAAAAATGGTTTACGTTATAAATGTGTACAACTAATTTACGGCCAGTTAATGGTCGATTAACATTTGAATGTGACAATCTCGACCAAACTCGTACGACTTCTATATGTGCAAATATAACAACCAAACAATGTTTCGCGAATTAAACTATAATTTATTCACAAGTTACAGATAATCATTTATTGTGCTCAATAAACATTCAATCTGAAGTGTTATATATTTTCATATCTAAAAACAGACTATCATATGCGGTACAGTTTAGCATTAAGCAGCCAAGTGAGGCCGTGGCGTCACGAAACTATAAAGGGAGATAATATTTCTTCCAAAATGGCAGCGTTGGGTTACTGGCGTAGTTGCTTGCGCGGGTTAGTCTATGACACCATATCTCCGATCATGTGTTCAAATTTTACACACGAACATAGAACAGCTTGCTTAATGCACATGCCTTTCCGTTATGCGATAGGTTCCTACCCCTTTAACGTGCACATACCGAGGGGTGTACACGGGTCAGCCAGTTCTGTCCGTGCAGCGAAACTTCGTCTTCGAGCTATATGCATGGTTTTATTAACGGTTTGTATTCTGAAGAGGTGAAATTGCCCGAAACCTCCACTGTTCCATTTTGTACCAGGTTCTATTCAGAAGCAATTTTCAATAGAAATTCTTTTTACTGTACATGTATAATGTTTGCGTTAAGTCTTCTTTGTCAAATGGATTAATGGTAATACATTGGACGTTAGGGGTACGGGGGAGTACATATGTATGAGGGTGCCACTTGAAGTTTCAAAATGTTAGCCCATGTAGCTCACGCCCCACCCCTGTACACCCACCATACCCACTCCTAAGTATGGTGGTATACCGCAAACCACACAAACCTTTTAATGTACCGTGTATAATATCGGTAGCTTTGCACAAGTCGGCAATACAATCGAGTAGGCCAAGTTTATCCAGCCTTACCCAACACCTGCCTTTACCTCAAAATATGCATTGTTGGTCATCAATTTCTAATAATGGCCTCAATCTGGGTAAATTGTGGCCAAAGTTAGATTTGGGAGACTAGTCCTGCCCTACCTTTCACATTAAGAGCCATTATAATAACATACCGGTAACATAATGTAAGGACCCAGTCTTTTGATATTTATTTAGAACAACATCTCAGACAGTTCTTTAGAAGTATTTAGCCACACATAGAGTGAATAAAATCGAGTAGGCCAAGTTCCTCCTGCCTTACCCACACCTGCCCTACATGTACATGTACCTCAAAATATACATTTTTGGTCATAAATTTTTTAGAATGGTCTCTATCTGTGTCAATTGTGGCCAAACTTTGTTCAATATGATGAGATACAAAAAATAAAATCAAAACAGGGATTTGGAGACTGATAAATTTTTATTAGGATGCCGAAAACAGTAATTTTCACAGATTTGGGAGACTATACTGCCCTACCTTTTACATTATGGGCCATGGCAACATAGCATAACATAATTTATTGACCCAGTCTTTTGAATGTATGCTATACTATTAGTATATTCTTGAGGAAATTATCATAATTTGATAATGTTATTTCTAAATTATAACCTAAAACGAAGGCCATGGTCCCTTTACTGGTATATGTAATCAAGTTAGAACAGCGGGGACCCCCTCATTTGTGCAGCATTCTGTATAGGGCCAGTGACTATTTTAATTCAATTAGCAGAGTGGGTACCCCTAAATTTGGAAGAAACATGAGATGTTATGACAATATATGTATGTGCAGAATGTATATGCTCAGTGACTGTTTCTATCCAATTGGCACAGAGAGGTGACCCCTTAATTTGGCAGCCAAATGGCATGTTATGACAATATATACAAAATTGATATACCCAGCACTTGAACAGTGGGGACTCCTGATTTGCCTGATCTCCTGACAGAAACATGTCATGCAATGACAACATTTGCCAAATTGATATGCCCAGTGAATATTTCAATCCAACTAACAGAGTTTTCATGTTAAATATACAGCTCTACTTAAAGTAATTGACCACATCTAATGTGGTGTTACTGGGGTATTATAAAGTACAGCAGTAACCTGCAACTCCATGGTAAGGTGGTAAGGTAACCGCTTCAACACTGCGTATACCACGATTCATGCAGTCCCGGTTCAAATGCATGAAAATAATTTTCAGTGATTCTCCTTATATCTGTTGATCTCTAAGGCATGAATGGCCTTAAGCTTCGCTTTCGGTTATAATTAAGAAATAATAGTTAACAAATTTCCCCAATAATATTATAATAGTATACAATAATGATCATATTTTGAATGCATTATTAACCGTATAACACGCTTTGTGTGAGCCGAGCATTTGTTTTATATACATTATACAGCATGTAAATAGTGAGCGATAACCAAACTCTCAGGCCATGGCGATTGTTTTGGTTGAAAGTGATTCATAGTGACCCATTCAACACGAAAACCTTGAGAGGTGGAGATTAGCAATGGCTATACCGGTATGTTGTAAACAACTTCTTCTAACAAAAATTTTATTAGTGGGGGCCCACTCGGTGTTGAGTGTTTTGCTTATAAGTTATCACATAAATTGTACATGTACTCGTTACGTACTTGTACTGTTTGTTTGCACAACATGTCATTTGTTTACATAACACAAGTATATAGAATAATTATCATATTATGAATGCATTATTATCTGCAAAACACACTTCGCATGAGCTGTTTGTTTGCATACAGCAAATAAATTGTGAGCAATAAACAAAACACTCAACACCTTGGCAATTGTGACCCATTCAACACAGAAATCTTGAGAGGTGAAGGTTAGAGGTAGCTATACTGGAATTTTGTAAACAACTTGGTTGCATTTCTAACTAAATATTTCATTTAGTGGGGGTGGGGTCTTTTGGCAAGGGCTACAAATCGTACCTTTGGTCGGATAATTATGAAATTTGTCATGGCTGTTGTCATTGACATGTAGATGAGAACGATTCAATTGGCAAAAAACATGGCCACCATCAGCCATCTTGGATTTCAAAATTCAATCCATTAGCAAGGGCTACAGGCCGGAGTGTTTGTCTGATCACCATGAAATATGTCGTGGATGTTAACATTAACATGTAGATGAGAACGAGTGATGTTGCGGTCATTCAGCCATAAAACATGGCAGCTGGCAGCCATCTTGGATTTTACTTTTGCATGACTAAATATGTGGCACGGCTACAAATCGTACCATTGGTCGGATCATTATGAAATTTGTCATGGCTATTGACATGTAGATGGGAACGATTCATTGTGAATATTAACATCCATGACAAATTTAATGATGATAAGACACTCCGGCATGTATCCCGTGCTAATCGATTGAATTTTGAAATCCAAGATGGCAGCTGGTGGCCATGTTTTTTGCTGAATCACCCCAAAATGATTTGTTCCCATTACCATGTCAAAGTCAACAGCCATACAAATACATTTGAGGGCTCGCAAATTACGTTTACGTATAGTCATATTAAAATAATGCATAAGCTAATCTCGATTCTACTAATTCTTGTGAGTAGTTTAAATGACAATGACATCTCTGCATTGACTGAAATTGTAGTCCAATCAACAGCTAGAGTAGCCTGTATAGTGGAAAATGGAAAGTACAGTACCGTATATAAAAAGTTGTTGTTTTTATGTGTAACCAATTTTTGGTAAGTGGGTGTCTGACCAGGTAACACGTTGCCGAAACGAAGTGAACACCAAACCTGGCACACCAGAATGACAAAAACGAGTCAGAGTGATGCACCGACAGGTTGACCAGAGGCCTTTTAGAAAGTAAAATAAGGAGAAGAGCAAAAAACGGCTTAAAACATATTTGTCACAAGAATCGTTCACGCAACACTGCTGGATACGAAATACACGGGCTATGTCGCAATGTCTCCTTTGCATACACTATGGTTGGCAACATTTTAAGTTCCCGTCCCGACGACTCGGTTAGTAAGGCACATAGCACTCCCACGGAGGGACCCCGATGACCCAGCTAGCAGGGCGCACGACACTCCCACGGCGGAAACCCCGATGGCCCAGCCAGCAAAGCGTATATGACCCTCCCACAGATGAGACACCGGTGCCTCAGTCAGCAAGGTGCATATTATTCCTATGGAAAGGACCCGGTTGATTAAATTAGTAAGTCGTATACAATCTTATGGAGGGGACCCCGGCGCCCCAGCCAGCAAGGTGCATGATATTCCCAAGGAGGCAGCCCCGGTGCTTCAACCAGCAAGTCGCACGACCACAAACCATAATTCCTTATCTGGTCCCCCAAACAAATCATTTGTGGTGTATCTATGTCACACAGGTTGTCAGCCACCATGTAATGCAATACTATATGTATAAATATAACGGTCATATCCAAACTCCAAATGTATAAGGGATAGGAATATCCAGTTTATATAGAGTAGTAACAGGTAGTTAAGTTTGTAAGATTAGTAACAGGTAGTCAAGTTTGTTTTATGGTGCCCCTATTAGAAAGAGCAAAGGTGATGCCACAGTGTCCTGGGCTCACAAACATGATCTCTCGCGGAAATCATACGCAAACAGATGGACGGCCGGACTGACTAAATGGCAGTACAGGTAGTTGGACTGTTGGAGTTTACAATATGTATAACAAAAACACCATTTAGTTATATGGATACGTGTATGTTTACCTGTTTGTGTATTTGGGGCCTATGAGTTCCCGCTTTTTTACACAACAAGTGCGTTTAACGAGTCCGCACATGTAAACCACATACTATCGTGAAAAGGTATTTCGTTTAATATATCAAGGGAGGTACCGTTGGATGATTACACGTAAATGCCGTGTAGAAAATAAATCATAGATGAACCACTCTTTATGTAAATGTAGTAGCCCCATGCACAGACTGGCGTTAAAGCTTAAACATGTAGTAAGCATCTATACGTCCCACGAAAACATGTCTATTCTTTATTTTTTATATAAGGTTGTTGTTATTAAGTAAATAATTACAATCCTAAACATATGATATGGTAAACACTCTTTATATGATATGGTAAACGCTCTTTGTAGAGAAATACCAGTTATGCATATTAGGTGTTTGTTAGTACGTAAATAATTACAATCCTAAACATATGCTATGGTAAACTTATTGAAAAGGGCCCTAATACATAGCGCAAATTGGCCGGCGGTTACCGAACACGCGGTCCGGACCTGTACTTGTGTTAAAAATTCCAAATACTAAATTACAGTTTATACAGTTGATACTATATTTAAAGCCACCACAAATAAACCAAAACCGAGTGGATGGACAGACAGACGATCGGATAGATTAATAACAATGCGCACGCTCCACTATACAAATGGGGTATAACCTATGGTTCTATATTGGTTATTTTATACATACATATATGTATTCCGCACCCTGATAATATGTAAATATCCATTGGTATTCAACCATCCCAGATAATATTAACAATCATGCTTAACACATATACATCGCATGTAAACCGCTGAACAAATGTCCTTTGAATGAATGTGCTTGGTGATGGAGCTAATATCGAACAGTAAACAGTTTTACACATTGCTTTGTTGAAATCCGCACACTATGGTGGCTAGGTTATTTTGTTTTAACTGGCCATCGGAGGTGCTGTTGTTTATGTGGAGATGGTAGCCCAAATAACATACATATTTTTTGAATTGTGGCACTTAATAAATTAGAACCCGTTTTCATACAATATTATATGGGGAAACACCCAGGACAATAATATAAGTTTATATGAGGGATGTGAACGATGGAACATAACCTACAAAACATAAATTATTGTATGGAGATATACATATATAACACAGAATGTAAAGGGTCTTCCTGAGCAAATCCTTATAAGTTTATGCATAAGTATAGTGAAAGAATTAATGGCTTTCAACCTATCCGTCATATAATTTCCCCACATAATGAAGGTAGTGCACAAATGTATGGATGTCAAAAGAAAGAGGAGGTTGTCTGCTGTAGGCATATTAAAGAATATTCGAGGCTAAACGTGATCATGACCTAGGTCCCAATTTCTCGCAGACAAATTGCTCCTCGTTCTGATGACATGAATTTTGAGGTGGAAGCTGGACCCTGGAGCGGTTTATTAGAATTTTGAAAAGAGTTTTAGAACGTACCCCTCAAAATAAGATTCATTTAATGCCAAAGGTAGAATTTCTAGGTTTTTGAAAATTACTCCCAATATGAGTTAAAAAATATGCCAAAATGTTTTGATAAGACCATCATCAGTTGCAGTTTGCTGACTATATGCCACACTAAGCGCATGTCATATCATGTTTCGACTCGTTATTCTTGTTAGTAGTTTAAATGACAATGACATCTCTGATTTGACTGAAATTGTAGTCCAATCAACAGCTAGAGTCGCCTGTAGTGGAAAATGGAAAGTACAGTACCGTACATAAAGAGTTGTCTTGTCTACTTAACATTTCTGAAAATGGTTTACCAATTCAGTTTTCAAGCAATTCCTCATACCGAAAAAAGCTGTCATTACAATTTACATTATCTTGGGTATGTCTCAATAGAACCATACAAATATGGATATCATTGGAACCGGCTCATTGACCACATTGTGATAGTTACAGTGCCCTGTGCCAATGCATTCTCTTATATATGCGAGTCGACCATAGGTCGCCTCGCATATATAAGAGAATGCATTGGCCTAAATAAAATTCATTTTTAATACTTTTTACCATTTTTTCTTACATTATTTAACAATTTTATAATTTTTTCTTATATTTTTTAACAATTTTTATAATATTGTTCTACATTCTTTGACAATTTTATCATTTTTAATATGTGTTAAGCCATTGCATTCTCTTATATAGGGCAACTATTCATTATGTTAGATGATGATAACTATGGGAGACTTTTTCACATTTATTAGCTAACTGCGCATCAGCGCAGGTGAATTACACTTAAGTGTAACGGCATTATATGCATATAAAGCGTAACTCATTTACGTTGAAGAGTACTGTATATAATGCATTACGCTGAAACCGTATAATAGAATTATGACTATTGCGCTAAGCCTAATTCATTATGCTTAATCATAATTGTTTACGCTTAAGCGTACCAGTAATTAATTTGCATAGAGTGAGAAATTAAGTTTAGCTTAAAGCAATTAATCTTAAGCGATTCACTCTAAACTCACATTTACTCAGTCCATAAGACATCACTCAAACATATAACGTTAATAGACTCTACCCATATTGGTATCTGGATAAGTCGGCCCCACTCAAACATATAACGTTAATAGACTCTACCCATATGGGTATCTGGAGAAGTCGGCCCCACTCAAACATATAACGTTAATAGACTCTACCCATATGGGTATCTGGATAAGTCGGCCCCACTCAAACATATAACGTTAATAGACTCTACCCATATGGGTATCTGGAGAAGTCGGCCCCACTCAAACATATAACGTTAATAGACTCTACCCATATTGGTATCTGGAGAAGTCGGCCCCACTCAAACATATAACGTTAATAGACTCTACCCATATGGGTATCTGGAGAAGTCGGCCCCACTCAAACATATAACGTTAATAGACTCTACCCATATGGGTATCTGGAGAAGTCGGCCCCACTCAAACATATAACGTTAATAGACTCTACCCATATGGGTATCTGGAGAAGTCGGCCCCACTCAAACATAACTTTAATAGACTTTAATTCAGTTGGCATTAGGTATTTGCAATTCATCGTATTAAATTGATGTCTATGCTTGAATGTAAATGATTTGCAGCATATGCGCTGAAGCGCAAATTATTTAAGCTAACACGCAAATGATTTTCCCTGAAATGCAAATATTTGCTCTGAATCACAAATATTAAAGAATAAATGTGAAAAAGGCCTCCCATAGGTGTGAAATAATTCTATTTTATTTTATTTCATTTTGTTTTATTAAAAAGGCAACACTTTGGTCAGGTTGGCACATACTGGAATCAACTATTATAGCTCGGTCCAACTATTATATTTGAATATGATTCGCACGAAATGTACATCTATTTGGTACGTTTGGTAAAATGCGCGCATAACCAAGCTTGCTCTTTCAAATGGTATATAATATGGCATATATTTTATATAATGTAATCTTGGGGTTCGAAAATTAAGTGGGCCTTTTAAACTTAACATTTTAGTGCCGGAGCTGATACGGTACACCACCAGAACTTAACTTCACTTATTGTGTTTCTTAGTATGTCCCTCAACGGCTTAGTAATGTTAGCACAACAATGTGGGCCTTTAGACACCAGACAAGATGGCGCCCAGAATGGTCGCCGTTTTTCAAGACGAGAACTAAGACAGTTCGATGCAAAGTATAGGGAGAACATCTTATCAGATGAAATACAAGAGCATACATATTTTCTGGAAGGTAAGACATAATGTCACCATTTGGTGGCAAAATTAGAACTCTCGCGTCCACGATAGCCACTTTGGTGGCCACCGGAAGTGGAAGATTAGACTATTTTCCACTAATATCTTCTAGATCAGTTATACGGTGTGCAACTGATGGAAATGTCAGCAGTTGGACATCACCGAAGATTTCGGATTAATAAGAACATGTTTATGAACAACTTGGCAAAAGTCCCCTAGAATCCGAGTTGAGCTTTTTGAGATATCATGATTTTTCGTAATGGTGCAAATTCTGACGAAATTCCATTAGACCTTATGCGAATGCAGTCATATGTAAGCTAATTTATGGACTCAATCTTCACACATACCTGTCCATCATGGAGCAGGTGTCGATAGATATGCGTACTTGATGCTAGAGCTTACTAACAGTCGATACTCCATAATTGTGATGATATTCATTGCCGAAGAGAGCATATAAATCGCATGGTGATTCCAAATTTTACTAACAAAAGAGGGCGATTAAAGATATTCAGACGACAATGAGCTAAAATATGAACCATTATACTAGATCAGTGGTTAATTCAGAATAGGAAAGTGATAAGATATATCGAACCATCACCATCCTTAAGATTTTATAGCCGGAAACATAACACTACCCCCTAAAACATACGCCATGGCTTTGAGTGTCTGAAAGGAAAAAATACCACATAATAGTCCTTGCGTTTGGCGTAACAATTGTGCAAATGGTGATAACACTATGAAACTTGGCACATTGGTTCCTTATACACTATTAACCGTTTTCAGATGTGTAGACATCGCGGCAGGTCATTCCTTGGCAACGGTTGCTAGGCAACTATCCCACATCGAAGAAATGCAAATATGACTAATATTATGGCAGTTTTAACAATCTAACCTACGTCATGCAGCATTTCTATGGTGAAAATAATATTAGTTGTTGTTAGAGTGGATCTGGCTGGAAAATTACCATAGTTCTTACTTACAGGGTTGGTAAATGTTGCTACGGACATACCCGTAATCGAAAAATGCCGAGCTGACTTATATTATGTAGTTTTGACAAAATAATATAAACTACGTCATTATCGTTTTATGGTGAAACAATTGTAATTGTTATTGTTATGCACACATGCCTGATATTATGGTAGTTTTAACAAATTAAACTACGTCATGTAACATTTTTATACTGAAAACAATTATTATAATTGTTGTTAGTGTGAACATGACAGTAAAGTTGCCGCATTCGCTACCTAACTGGTGGTGTAATGGTTGCTATGGACATATCCACCTTTGAAAACAAACCATATGTATGAGTTTCTGGTAATTTAACTGATATAACTGTTTCATAATATGGTATGAGTTTCGGAAAATTTACATGATATAATTGTTTCATAATATGCCATATTATGCTTATATTGATAATATTGCATAACTAAATGTTGTTGTGTTGTGTACTGATGTATTCTCGTGTGATTCTCGTGTGGCAAATTGGTATTGAGGTTTAATTGTTGCTAGGTAACCACCTACCATTGACAAATCTTCTTTAAACTGACAGACTATTCAGTTAGTTTTATCAGAATCACATACCTGTGTGGAGTTTATTATTGTTTCTTCCATCAATCGATTGTTGGAATACATTTTAATGAGACATGTACAAATATTGACCCACATTTATGTCGATACCATCTAAACCCCCCCCCCCCATGTAATCAGACATTCGCATTACATTTGACAGTGGCATCCACGCAGAACACTCTATCACGGTGTGGTAGCATCCGCATACTAGTTGCTATACGGTAGGAACTAACTGTGTTTCCTTCCTATATATGCCATAACTACATATATGTCAATACATGGTCATGAGTCATTTACAAGTCTATATGAGCTTGTACATGAGCGTGGCCTATATATTTCAGACTGAGATACCATGAACTACACTTTGGAACCGGTGACCAATTCCCATTTACATGGGGAGCCATGGGCCCATTACCAACACATAGTTACTATGGAACTGCATCCAATGACGTGTCTTAACTGCTGTGTCCATATCATAGAAAGGGGCCTGGACCGATGATATACTATTTAGGTCTGGTTCTATTGATTTGCCGCATAGACCTGCGTACATGTTATGCGTTCATAACTATAGGCACCTGTTTATTTGCACTACATGTGATGTTCATATGGGTCAATTACGTATGCGTGGCTGTGGTTATAACGTAGATAGTCATGTAACATGTACATGTATGGGATGGGTTCATGTCTTACATATAAATGGCTGGTAATAAGGTCATAACTGTTGGATAAGATCATAACTAAATCAGCATGGATACATGGGCTGTCTCAATTTCCTACCTATATGATCCTGGGTCAATAGCCAAGCTATGGTGGTGCACACGGCCAATCGATAGGGACTCCATCATATAGGGCGTTGGTCGAATGGCTGAAAACGGACCTACGTATATGGTATCCATATTGAGACGTGGATCCATGCACAGGCATTGTGGTCCATGACTTACCCGTAGGTCATGGGGTCCATGTGTCTCCTATATATGTGTATCAGTCTATTGCCTACCAGCATATATGTGAATCTATGAAATGACTAGTAACGCCGTTCCGTAGCTTTTATTTAGGGACATGTGTCCATGTCCTACATATAGGCACCTGTATCCAATGCATACATCACTATAGTCACCTGTGTATTAGGACTATTTAAACTTCCCTGGGTCTTTGGTGTAGATATATCACGTATAAGGGGTGGGTCCATATCCTACATATAGACAGACACCTGTTTATGCCTGTGTACAATGCTATATGACATACATGTATCGGCCTTGGTCCATGTTCTACACGTATGGGTATGTGTGCATGGTCAACCTACAGTGCCATATGTGTATGGGCTATTTATAAGGGCCCCCATGCTTATATGTGGCATCGGTCCAATATCTATATATAGGTTGGCTTGTCACAAAACTGTCTCATATGTTCATACCATGTATAGGGTCCTGCATCCATGGTGTACTATTGTATTGTGCATCGGACTTGGGCTATGCTATCTTAGTACATGGTCTATCTGTGGGCACTTGGGTATTTGCACCATGTAACAGTGTCATGGTCATGGTCATGGTCATAGATATCATACATGTATAATGGGCTGGGTCCATCACCATAGAGTATACTATTGTAATTCTATAACACGGCATCGCCCCATTGCGGCCTCGGCTACCAGGTATAACCAGCCTAGAATCGCGGTTAAATGATGTATGCCAGTATATAATGGCTTATATGAAGCGGTCTGGTTCAAGGACTATACATATCCTACGTCCATAGTCTATATGTATGTGCATCGGTCATGTGACTATATATGTGCCTGGGTCCTAACCTAACTAATGCAAACTAGGCCCATGGCTAACATATTGGTGACTGACCCTATGTTCTTCATATATAGTAGAGTGGGTCCATGACTTACATTATACATATAGCTGTGTGGGTCTACCGTCTACGGCTTATATAAATATTATGGTCAAGCCTCATATTAAATATAAACAACAACTTTTCAACTCTCACTTTGAATTCCCGATATCTGAAGTGATGGAGCATAACGGATAATTGTACCCATATGAAAACTAAATTTGTATCACATTCTGGTTAGGCTCACACTAACAACATTTATAATTGTTTTCACCATAAAAACGTTAATACTACCATAATATCAGTCATATATGCATTTTTGTATTTCGGGTACGACCCTGGCAACAGTTACCACTCATATAAGTAAGAATTATATGGTATTTTGTTTCAGCCAGCCCAACACCAACAACAACTATTCTAATTGTTTTCAACATAAAAGTGCTATCAGGTGTAGTTTAGTTTGTTAAAGCTAACATAATATCAGTCATATGTGCATTTTTAGATTGTGTGAGTGTCCCTAGCAACCGTCACCCCTTGTAAGTAAGAAATATTGTAATTTTACAGTCAGGTCGAAACTGACAACAATTATTTTCACCATAAAAATGCTACACGACGTAGTTTAGTTTGTTAGATCACATATAATATCAGTCATTTGCATTAATCCGATGCCGGGTCAGGGTTCGCGCTACCACTTGCCAAATTTGCCATTGGAAAAAATAATTCACATCTGGCAAAATATATTTTCATTTGGCAAAAGTT
Source organism: Siphonodentalium dalli (assembly GCA_032622095.1). Classification (NCBI taxonomy): domain Eukaryota; kingdom Metazoa; phylum Mollusca; class Scaphopoda; order Gadilida; family Siphonodentaliidae; genus Siphonodentalium; species Siphonodentalium dalli. The sequence goes on from CP136067.1 coordinate 204,452,791, forward strand.
TTGGCACTTTTAATTCCTCAAGAAAGTTGAAAGATATTGGTCAATCAATACCATTCATTTCAGGAAACTCTTACAATGTTATTATAGTGGTGTTTAATATGGTCTAGGAAAAGTTAACACCTGTATTAAGATGCAGTTAATATGATAGCATTAGTATTGATGGGTGAGGGATTATCCGTATTTTGTGGTGGTGTTTACATAGCTAATCCTCTTGTAATGTGCCCTTCTGATGAAGCAACCCTTTTACAATTTGATTGTTCGGTGATTGGTTTATTGATGTAAGATAAACCACAAAATAAGACTCAATGTTGCAGAAAATTATACCATCAGGGATAGCATTTGGCAAATTCTAAAAGAATTTGGCAAATAATATTTTCATTTGGCAAATTATTTGGCAAAAGTTAATTTTTGTCCAGCGCGGACCCTGTGCCGGGTAGTTGCCTATCAACCGTTGCTAAGAAGAGCCTGTCACAAATGTCGCCACATGTGAAAATGAGCAGTAGCGTATAAGGACCATATGTGGCAAGTTTCATGCTTTTATCACCTTTTCACAGTTGGTGTGTTTTCTACAACAAGCACTTGGATAAGCGGAAGAGCAAAATGTGACGAGAGCCAGTTTAGGGGGTAGGGTTATGTTTTTACAAGTATTGACCACTTATCATAGGTATAGTTGATAACCCCGCATAATGAATTGCAGGAGTGATGTCTGTGCAGTTTTAAAACAAACTGCTTGCGCCTATGTAATGAATAGCCCGAGAAATTTAACATCGAATAGGACAGTTTGTCTGAAAAAATCGTCATTTTTTGGGTTCATTGTGTTATTTTATATCCATATGTGCGAAATTCATTCAAATCCTTCCGTTGAGTTTGTATCTCTGGTTCGAGAATTGTGTATTGAACAATATTGAGTACATTTGGTATATGTTTCGGCTGAAAAATTGTTATATCATCCCATTATTCCTATGATTGAGAAAAATATATAAAAAAATATTATGGAAAAAATTGGATACCTCCGAAAGCTCAACTCTGATTTTAGGGGACTTCTCATTACACATCCGCGATGTTATGGCCTCAATAATATAAACAAAATCAGCTTTCCCCTATTTATTTCCTTACTGTTCCCCTTTCACGCCTAATGTGCCTGGACTATTATGCGTACACATGCCAGGATGCTTAGGAAAATTAAAATAAGAGTCATGCAGTATTGCAGTTGTCGCAAGTCTATTGGCACTTACACAACAATAGTCTAATACCTGGAGCGATACAGTATACTTCTACGTTTACCAATTGTGTCCAGATAAGTTTGGGGTTCGACTTTAAAGAAAAGTTTAAAGGGGAAGTGTACCCTAAATCCAGCCATTTATGTTACCATCTACTTTTATACTCAGTAGGATATATGAAATAAATGAATAAATTTGATACCATGGATTAGTGCAAAATAAACCATGTTGTATGTATCGTTCATACAGTAAATGAGTGTATTTTGCACTAATTCATTGCTCAAATTAATTCATTTGTTGCATCTATTATGTTGAGTATAAAAGGAGATGGTGACATAAATTCCCGCATTTAGTGTACAGTACCCCTTTAATCCACAGGGAGCCTCACACAGATGGAAGCATGAACTAAAGAGTGTCGTCTGCTGCAGTCTATGTGGGGCTCTCTATGGGTTATGATTTAGTGTACACTACCCCTTTAAAGACCATAGGTCGCCTCGCATATATAATAGAATGCATTGGCCTAACAATGTTTTACAATTTTAATAATTTTTTCTTGTATTCTTTAACAATTTTATAATTTCACCCATAGAGAGCCCCAGACAAACATGAGCAGACGACACTCTTATATTGTAAGAAACATTTATTTTAAAAAAATGATAAAAAATTGTTAGGCCAATTTATTATCTTATATATGCGAGGCGACCTATGGTCGACTCACATATATAAGAGAATGCATTGGCACAGGGTAAAACAATCCCGACTTACGACTGGATTTGATATGGCGGGTCACAGATTAGCCCAAAACAACTGGAAATTGTCAATTGCAACCTCTAATCGTATAACCACGGCTATGTGAGCCACTTACTCGTTCATCAGACGTACATCTGGCTTCCATAATGTGTTGCCTGGTGGTATGAAGGAGCCACTTACTAGTTCATCAGACGTACACCTGGCTTCCATAATGTGTTGCCAGGTGGTATGAAGGAACCACTTACTAGTTCACCAGACGTACACCTGGCTTCCATAATGTGTTGCCAGGTGGTATGAAGGAGCCACTTACTAGTTCATCAGACGTACACCTGGCTTCCATAATGTGTTGCCAGGTGGTATGAAGGAGCCACTTACTAGTTCATCAGACGTACACCTGGCTTCCATAATGTGTTGCCAGGTGGTATGAAGGAGCCACTTACTAGTTCATCAGACGTACACCTGGCTTCCATAATGTGTTGCCAGGTGGTATGAAGGAACCACTTACTAGTTCACCAGACGTACACCTGGCTTCCATAATGTGTTGCCAGGTGGTATGAAGGAACCACTTACTAGTTCACCAGACGTACACCTGGCTTCCATAATGTGTTGCCAGGTGGTATGAAGGAGCCACTTACTCGTTTATCAGACGTTTATCTGGCTTCCATAATGTGCTGCCAGGTGGTATGAAGGAGCCACTTACTAGTACATCAGACGTACACCTGGCTTCCATAATGTATTGCCAGGTGGTATGAAGGAACCACTTACTAGTTCACCAGACGTACACCTGGCTTCCATAATGTGTTGCCAGGTGGTATGAAGGAGCCACTTACTCGTTTATCAGACGTTTATCTGGCTTCCATAATGTGCTGCCAGGTGGTATGAAGGAGCCACTTACTAGTTCATCAGACGTACACCTGGCTTCCATAATGTGTTGCCAGGTGGTATGAAGGAGCCACTTACTAGTTCATCAGACGTACACCTGGCTTCCATAATGTGTTGCCAGGTGGTATGAAGGAGCCACTTACTCGTTTATCAGACGTACACCTGGCTTCCATAATGTGTTGCCAGGTGGTATGAAGGAGCCACTTACTAGTTCATCAGACGTGTATCTGGCTTCCATAATGTGTTGCCAGGTGGTATGAAGGAGCCACTTACTCGTTCATCAGACGTTTATCTGGCTTCCATAATGTGTTGCCAGGTGGTATGAAGGAGCCACTTACTAGTTCATCAGACGTACACCTGGCTTCCATAATGTGTTGCCAGGTGGTATGAAGGAGCCACTTACTAGTTCATCAGACGTACACCTGGCTTCCATAATGTGTTGCCAGGTGGTATGAAAGAGCCACTTACTCGTTCATCAGACGTTTATCTGGCTTCCATAATGTGCTGCCAGGTGGTATGAAGGAGCCACTTACTCGTTCATCAGACGTGAATCTGGCATCCATAATGTGTTGACAGATGGTATGAAGGAGCCATTGATCTGCCCATCCTTGAGTATATTTACCAGGAGTTTTATAGGTTAACCAATACAAGTAAGTGGTGCCTGACAAGGTAACACATCTGCCCGGGTCAACGAAAATGACACCTAGCCCTCCGGAATTACAATAACAAGTCAGAATGGAGCACTGGCTGACGGACCTTACAGCCTTTCCGTTTGTCGACATAAGTAGAGTGAAAGAAATAATGGCTTACAACCTATCCGTCATATAATTTCCCCACATAATGAAGGGGATGCACAAATGTATACGGATGTCAAAAGAAAGGGGAGGTTGTCTGCTGGGAATATTAAAGAAGATACGAGGCTAAATGTGATGATGACCAAGGTCCCAATTTCTCTCAGACAAATTGCTCCTCGTTCTGATGACATGAATTTTGAGGTAGAATCTGGACCCTGCAGCGGTTTATTATAATTTTGAAAATAGTTTTACTTACTCGTTAATCAGACGTATATCTGGCTTCCATAACGTGTTGCGAGGTGGTATGAAGGAGCCATTGATCTGCCCATCCTTGAGTATATTTACCAGGAGTTCATCTTCCCAATACATGCCCAAAAACACATTCATGTCCATGTATCCATCTACTGTGTTCTGTGGAAAATATAAAATCAGATGTATATAATTACATAGCTGGTGCATGTGTGTTACACTAAATCCTCTTCCGTGATTGGTCAACTGCCACTTCGGTCATGCGTTTCATATCTCAATAGAACAAACCATAACACGGACCGACGTAATATCTTGTTGACTTAGATGACCAAATGCAGTAGACATAATAACTGGGTGTGCTGGTTGCACGGTCACAGGCTAAGCGATAATTTCTCAGGTAAAACAATTAGCTAACATACAGCGATCAATGGTTTAATATATAAACCACAGACATGTTTCAGAATACAATGTCAGCTCATTATATAGAAATTAATAAAGCACAAAGTCGTTTTTTTTTAAATACTTGGGTTGATTGCAAAAGAGAAAGGTTAAATTTGGTAGGATAGTGTCCTGTACTTATTAGGATAATGTCCTTTACTTGTTAGGATTTTACTTATTAGGAAAGTGTCCTTTATATTATATAAATAGTGCCAAAATAGTGGTCCGATGGGAGGAATAGTACCCGAGCCGGAGGCGATGGAACTATTCCTCCACCGAGGACCACTATTTTGGCATAGTCACAGACAAGCCATGCAATATTTATTAAATTTTATAGAACGTTCTTCATGCTGTCCCAGATCCCATATTTAATGTATGTCCATTTCATCATAGAAAGATTTTAGAATTTCCAGTGTGAATTTTGTTGTATCTTTATTTTTTGCTGCATGGTAAAATTAGCTTCAATAAATTGTCCTGCTTTTAACTGTGCAAATATTCTTCTTCATGAGTTATTGTTACCATTTTGACTTCTTCTTCATGAGTTATTGTTACCATTTCGACTTATTTCGAAAGTAATGGAAAACAGGCAATGTAGTTGTTAAACAATGCCGCAGATCAAAACAATACTTTTGTTTACCAAAAACAAACTGAAGATTTCGTTTAGAAATACAGTAGTGCGAACTTAAAAAATTGACAAAAAATATCGGAGCGATATTGTGAACAGTGAGGAAAAACATGATAAATCGTCACATTTAATACAAACAATTTGCTTACGATCATTTATTATGCTCTAGTTGTCGATTACAATGACATTTCGGAGAAAAAAAACATTTGAACCGTTGCAGCGAGGCGGAGATGACTATCAAATTACCTCCCCCGGAATAGTGGGCATGCTAAAAATAGATTTTTTGATTTTCCAAGCGATAGTGGGTGTGCTAAAATTAGGAGGCCCACTATCGTGTCGTGGAGGACACTATCGATAATAGTGAATGCCAAGCAACCAACCACAAGCGTGCATAATGCTTATATAGTCACGTGAGATAAAATATATTAGGATAGTGCCCTTTACTTATTATAAATGGTAATATGATGATATGCAAGGCATATATAATGACTCCGACGCGAATGCTTGATGCGAATAGATTAGAATTTAAATGCTAAATGTAGTAAGGCATATAAAATTTAATACACAGCACTAAATTAAATACACACACATACATACAGACGTTCCAAAATATATAATTGACTAGCTGATATGCCCGAATTCGTCGGGGCTATTTAGGGATTTCTTCGTGATCAAACAACGTTGAAAAGTATTAGGAGAAAGAAAAAAACTATTGTTCGATCGGTCCAGAAACATGCCTATATGAGCGTATATGAGCGAGGTCAAGGTCAAGGACACGGTCGAACGTGAAATTGGTCCCACCCATGTACTGAGCTCGTTTAAGGGTTAAGTTTGGCTGGACATTCGGAAATGAAGCTCTCGACCTTATCTGTCAGACTCCGATCGCCATCCATTTCCCCCTCATTTAAAGTGATGTGAAAAACTCTGGTAGGATGATCAAATAGAAATTGAGAATAATCTTGGTGAAAGTAGTTATTTTTTACGAATATAAACCAAATTGACAACACACATCTACATTTTCATATATTAATTAAAGGTGATGACTCTCGATGACGATTAGTTTATCGCCTAAAGTTACATCCCGAATCGAGATGTAAATATTTACAAATGAGCGTAGTTCAGACGATGTTTTCTATGGAGTGGTATGGTCGATTTCTTAAAAAATTTCGGCGACGTTAGCAGAATGCCGCATTCCCCAGGTTGCCAAATCGCTTATGTATTAACCTATCAATTCCACGCACACGAACAAGTCCATTATATGTCTTTAAGATTATATTCCTACCAAACTGGTGGATACCAATTGTTTAATGACTGTTTCACAAAAAAAGCAAACTACCAATTAGCTTCTTGTCATGGTTATTTACAACGAAGTAATGTCGGAAGAAACCCTCTTAGCTTATTGCTTTGATGGGTGCATCAGTGCGTTCACCTCATCTGCGACGAGATGCAATTATACGTACAATGCGTCCGCTTCATTTGCGAATTATGCGCTATTCTTTGGTCTTCAGTATGGTGACTGTAATGTCCTGATATTTTGATTATCACATAAGGAACTGGATCGGCCTGTCCGCACGTACTCACATCGATGGGCGACCTCACCTGAGTTATACGTAACAACTATCGACTTCAAATGAGCCTTCTCAAGTTAAATTACATTGTGCATATATGTCACCAGTTAACTTTTATATATATATATATTGAATCATAATGGTCTCCATATTTGGAGGAATAAACATCTCTCTCTTCCATATATTATAATAAATAATCGCAACTGATAATACACCAGAGAGTTGAAGGTGAGGTGGCATAGTAGACTAATATAGGGTTAATATTGCTATGCACCTGTGTGACATATATATCATCGCACACCAAGATTTCTTGATCGACAGACATCCGATGAAAGTTCTCAAACATCAGTGATAGATAGTTGTTTTTCTTATTTCTTGAATCAAAAATACACAGCTTTGGGCAAGGCACCAATAGTCTTAACTGGATGACAACATGAATTATTCCTAATTCGATCTTTTGCGTAGAGACTCTTGAATGGGGAAGTCGGGTTTATCCTGCTGGAACAAACATTTTTTAAACTTGACATTTTATTCTACCCTTTAGACTTCCCTTGTTTTGAAACACTTGTTTTTATTTTCTATTCTTGCGGCAAATTCGTTCGTTAACCGGCCTTCCGCGGCCTTTTGACACATTGATATTTGGATTAATCCATTTCCAGAGCGCCATATTTAAATTTCACTCTGTCAGTTCCGGTATTTTATTCTCTTTTCATTCTCACGGAACATTTCGACCGTTTTTTGCCGCAAGTTTTCCTACGCAAAAGCAATTGCTAGGTCGGCATCTGACCATATTATATATATGTTCATGGCTCCCTTTGAGGGTTTGGTGGTTTTGGGGTGGGTCATAGTTTTGTTCGGCGGTTGGGGACCGATTTTTTACAACTTCCACCCCTCACCAATGCCTTCAATTCTTTCAATCTGGACCCCAACCAAAAATCGGGGGCTTTTGATATCAAACTTTTGGGCACCGGTGGGGCGACAGTCCAACATTTACACCAGTCCATCCGGAGCGGGGTGGCGAGTTTCGCGCCTCACATTGTCATACTCCAGATTGGTGGCAACGAGCTCTCGCCACCTGGCTCCGACACCGTGACAGTGGCAGCCAAAATTCTGACTTTGGCGCGGAGGTTGGTGCGGGAATTGGGTTGAAAATTGTATTTATAGGGTAGTTATTTTGTTTTGTGGTACCTTACTCGTATTTAAATTCGCGCAGTATTATTTTTCGCTCAGTTTTGAATTCGCGCACTTTAAATTCGCGCATCTATCTGCGCGAATTCAAAACTGACAAAAATATTTTCATATAAGTCTTGGATCTGATGACAGGTCCAGTTCTCAGTCGTTTCTGAAGATACGTGTGTATATTAAACACGATCACAGTGGATTTACATCATGAAAAACATAACTACATGTACGGTGAGCTATCTTGCATGCGGTGGGTCGCTTTAATGACCCATCATTTCCCCGGTAGCGCCACACATTCGAGCCCTGGTTTTGTTTATTACATATACCACACAGGGTTGGAGCTAGTTGCTGCTCCTTGTAATAATCGGGTGTATAATTACCTTCTCTATGCCATGACACGTCTACTCTTATAATTATACAAAATGAACAGAACACATACCAAATCAAAAGACAAACAACAATGTTCATGACTGTCATTCGATAAATCATAGCAATATTCCTGCATTTCTTTCACAAATATGTCAATCCAAGGTATTACTGTTCGCGTCAGGTCGATACCGATCAGGTATTTGTATGCATCCCTTACGCGAGCACATGTTTGTTGGCCAGTCATCGGCTCCCTCGGGGGGGGGGGCTACATGTGTTATAAGTTTTATTTATTGGGAGATACTATTTTTTCTATAGACACGGATCAGTACCTTTTTACCGAAACTCTCCTCACCTGACACCATTCCGTCCAGCGGGCAAACAAGTAGCGAGCCATGCGCATGTAGTCCCGGGGGAGGCGACTAACAGGTGGGATGCCACTAGAGCCAATTGGCAGCCCTGTTTTACACATTATGGTTTATGCGCCAATTCTTATTGCAGAAATGGGTCCCAAATGGTCCTGCCGACATTCAATCATCAGGGGAAGGGACGACGAACAAGAGAAGATGCTTTACATGATGTTCTTTCAACGTTTTTCGAGCCATCGGTGACAGACCGGGTTACAAACCGCACCAGCCAACATCGGATTTCACCTCCGCCTACCACTACCATTACCGTTTATGTTACAGTGACTACTGTGACATCGGGACCTCACACGGAGGCCTCTACTGGTGGTCCTTTACGTCCTACCTCATCTTTTCCTTGGTATACATGGTACTCGCCGCAGTCCGGACAACGGTCTGTCAGGAGACCACACTCTTCTTTAGCACCACCACCAAGCGGGAGTTACGACCCACCTTTGACAGTAGCCTCCGTTAACAGGGCCACGGGCAACCATGACTTTTTATCGGCTTACCATATCGACCCATACGCAGCTAGGGGCCAGCCATGGCAGGCTCTCCCACTGTCAACAATGCCTCAGTCGATACATAGTGTTCCCAGAGCCCGCTGTCAACACTGCCTCAGCTGATACAGAGTGTCCCCATATATAGTGCGTCTTCCAATCCGTTATTGGGCAGTAGGCCGATTACTAGCCTCTCACCCAGCCCGGCAGTCAGAATGCCATTTTTTTCTTCTGCAGGATTTGGACAGCCTTCTCACAGCCATAGCAGCTCTCAGTTACCAGGTGCGGTCCATTTACACCTGCCGTTATTGTCATCGATAGCTGAACAATTGGTCGCTACGTATGCCAGAGCCGCGCATAGCGACCCCAACTCCCAGTACACATCACCCCTGGAAACATGCGCCGATGTCCTCACATCTCCGTCTATTCCACTAGAAGATCAGGTTCCCCCAAAAAATTAATGAATAAATCTGGGCGGGGGAATTTATTGATTTCCAGGTGTTGTTGCCATCCAACAATTCTTCCCCGGGGTACATCTTAGCCATGGAAGGTTTGAATAATAATACTCCTGTGTTGGCGTGTCACCCAAAGCCTACCAAAGATATCCACAATTTTGATGACTGGGCAATAGCCTTTGAAACTGTCATGGCGGTCTATCTGGAAAAGAACAGGGACCTGTCCAACCTTGTGGCTTGGCCCTGGCAGATGTTAAACTACCAATCTAATATCCGCACGATAGCGCGCGGTAAAGGTAATTGGGCCCAATACGATAGAGAGTTCCGTAATTTTATAGAGCGCCAACAAATACAATGGAGCTATATCCACCAGGTGTTGTGGATGGACGCTCGTTTTGACAAACAACCCACCGAAAAACAGCCAGAGTCTACAAAACATTCCCTACAAGCCGAAAGCTAACACTTTTACAAGATCCCGCAACACACTTTCTAGTGAAAAAAGCCCTCGCAGGTTTTTCCCGATTGGCTCCCTTAGCTGATAACCGCCTTCCCATCATGCGAGTGATACTGGCACAACTGGTCGGGGCCCTGGATCACTGCAGCATTGGCTATTATCGACAGGCACTGTTTCAATGCATGCTTACGTTCGCCTTTTTCACTTTTGTCCGAATATCGGAATGTTGCGCCACTTCACCAGCTCCGGATGGTCGAACCCTACAACTGTGTGCTCTGGCTATCGAACCACAGGCAGTCACAGTCACATTTGTTTTTTATCAAACACAACCTGGGCAATCAGCCGCACTTTATCCGGTTCTTACAACACGCCAAGGCTACCATATGTCCAGTGGCTCGACTTCATCCCTATCTTTCCGTACGGGGTTCCGCAGTAGGCCCTCTATTTTTAAGCTCGTCTGGAAAGATTATCCACCGCCGGGAATTTGACACAATGCTCAAGCAAACACTCCGTTCCATCGGGCTCGACGATAACTTATACACGGCTCACAGCCTGCGTATCGGAGTCGCGTCTGATCCATCTCACCGCGGATGCACAGATTCTCAAATCCGCTCAATGGGCAGGTGGAAATCAGAGGCTTTCAGGAAGTACCTGAGGTCTTATGTCTCCTGACGCGATAGGCATTCTCCTTTTTGGCAGTCACTGCCCAGCAATTTTCCACTTGCTGACCTCGGCATGAACGGCAAGTAGTCGTTCTTTCTTACCGTTTTTACCCAGTAGTGGGTTTTGTTTTTCATGGCACCCTTTTTTCGGCTTCAATACTGTGGGTCCGGTGACCTTTTGTGTCCACTTGGGAGCGAGCAAGTAGCTCCTCCCTGTTTTGCAATACAGTTTACCGAGCGATCAAGTAGTTCCTCAGTGGTGCGCTATGTCATCACAACCTTGGTTCGGTGGTGGGCAGGTAGCCCCACCTTTTGATTGCTATTATGATAGGTATGATGTTTTACGGTAGTCTGAGCGGGTAGCTCTTGTTATTATTGTGGTTATATTGTATCGCTGGATGGCAATTTTGTCATTTCATCACATTGTACTTGTTATCATCTTCATTCTTCAGGCCACCTCATCCGATTGGTTACATTGGCGATTTCCATCATTGTGAAACTCAGGCGGGGCCGAGGGACCCGACATCACTGCCCCATTTTCGGGTTGGCGGACCCCCACTGACCGGCTTTTCGGCAGGTGGCAACTTTCCATGACTAACTTTCCACCTCCCCCGGGTGTTCAAGTCGGCGCAGTTGGTGGCCTGTTAAAGTCCTCATCTTTGTTTCTCAATATGACCCATATAATATAAGTGTTTCATTTCTAATTTTATACAAATTTGTTTTATTTATTAATGTTATATACATTAATATAACTTAAATACACGGCTCTCAGTGCCCATGACTGAGAGTCATTTGAAATAGATACACTGTGTTACGAGTAATATGTTCAGCAAACCAAGCGGAGCCATAAAGAAATAGGTACCGCAATAAGTCCAAACCTTAATGAAAGAAAGGACAATCCGGGTAGGATGTAGACAATATCCAGAAAACACATTTATGCAGTACCTTCCTGTTGTGAGTTTAAGCATAAATACACAGCTTTGGGCAAGGCACCATAGCTAGATTTATAAAAAGACACCAAACCATAATGTGTCATTTTTTGAGGTAAACAACAGTAGGCGCAAGGTCAAGGCCGTCGTAATTAAGGTCGGTACGCTGAGGGCCAATCGATGACTCGAAGATGGAGTTCAGTGGGGGTCAGCCAATCAGAAAGGGAGTTACAGAATAGTGTTAACTGGATGACAAAATGAATTATTCCTAATTCGATCTTTTGCGTAGAGACTCTTGAAGAGGGGAGTCGGGTTTATCCTGCGGGAACAAAACATTTTTATACTTGACATTTTATTCAACCCTTTAGACTTCCCTTATTTTGAAACACATGTTTTTCTTTTCACACCCACCCTCCCCTTTTTTTCTGGAGTCAGGGTCTTTCTACACTTTTTCTCAGCCCAGGTACCCAGGTCTCAAAATGTGTAGTTTCATATGTTGGTTTCCCCACCATCTTCAACCTCGGTTATCTCTATTGGGCCTGTTAAAGCCATTAACATTACCCATATAATTTAAGTGTTTCATTTCTAATTTTATACAAATTTGTTTTATTAATGTGATATACATTAATATAAAATAAATACACGGCTCTCAGTGCCCATGCATGAGAGTCCATTTGAAAACGATACACTGTGTTACGTGTAATCTGTTCAACAAACCAATCGGAGCAATAAAGAAATAGGTACCGCAATAAGTCCAACTCTTAATGAAATAAAGGACAATCCGGGTAGGATGTAGGCAATATCCAGAAAACACATTTATGCGGTACCTTCCTGTTTGGTGTCTAAGCATAAAATAATTTATCTCCAAATTTCGAACCCTTTATCGTGCAGACAGATCTTCAGTAAATCCATCTTAAATTGCAGAAAGTTAATCAAATATCGGGAGTGAATGTATGGTTTTAAATGTTAACAGTGCATCATACTTACTATTTCATTCAGTACCTCTATGCTTTAAAATGTTAACAATGCACACCATACAGCAGTGCATCTATGGTGTATAATGTTAACGGCACATCATACTTACTATTGCTGCTGAAGGGGTCACTCTCACCAAAAAATGTGCTGAAGGGTACACAGGATTTTCAAAATGTGCTGAAGGGTACACAGGGTTTGAAATGTCGTTCTAAAGGACATTCAGTTTTCGTATCTGCCATGATTTCTGTTAGAGAATAATTGTTTACGTTTCAATGAAAAATTAAAATGTACAGAAAACAAACTGCTAATGGGCGCCAGACTTTCATAAACACAATTTAAGTAGTGGTGTTCGTGCCGATCGCAAACCCTGTGTACCATTCAGCGCATTTTCAAACCCTGTGTGCCCTTCAGCAGTTTTCTTGGTGAGAGTGACCCCTTCAGTCGTACTATTTCATTCAGTGTCTCTATTGTTTATAATGTTAACAGCGCACATCATACAGCGATGCCTCTATGGTTTATAATGTTAACAGCGCACATCATACAGCAGGGCCTCTATGGTTTATAATGTTAACAGCGCACATCATACAGCAGTGCCTCTATGGTTTATAATGTTAACAGCACATCATACAGCAGTGCCTCTATGGTTTATAATGTTAACAGCACATCATACTTACTATTTCATTCAGGTGACGGAGATCCAATGTCATCCTCACAGTGGTGCCATTCGAAGAAATAAAACGAAGTGCGTCATTAGTTTCGATATCCCTCAGCACCCTTTCCAAACCTTGGTCTCTTGACAGCGGTCGGATTTGCCCTAAAATTACATGTATTCGAAAACGGTTTTCATTTCTGCACTAACAACGATAAATATATTATTTTATTAATAAGATATGACATTTCACTAACAAGGGAAATATCCTATATTATTAATTAGATATGACATTTCACTAACAACGAGAAATATATAACGTATATTATTAATTAGATACGACATTTGTGTCCAGAATAGCATGTTATAGAACTAGGCTATATCACCCTTAAACCGAGTAATATCCCCAGATAGCACACCTACGTTGGGCCAACGTTGGGCCAACGCCATTTCTATCGTTGGGCCAACGTTGGAATCCAACTTTAGGCCAACTATGGTGGTTGCCGCTGGCTCGGCGTCGGCTCGACGTCGGATCCCGTCGTCGACTCGACGGTGGTTCGACGTCGAGCCGACGTTGGTGCGCCGTCGGGCACCGACTTTGAAACGACGTCGAACCAACGGTGAATTCCACTAATAATACGACGTTGGGCCAACGTTGTGTTTGGGCGTTGACAGGGAATCCAACGTTGGGCCAACTATGGCTGTTGTCGCTGGCTCGATGTCGGATCCCGTCGTCGACTCGACGGTGGTTCGACGTCGAGCCGACGTTGGTGCGCCGTCGGGCACCCGACGTTGAAACGACGTCGAACCAACAGTGAATTCGACTAATAGTACGACGTTGGGGCAACGTTGGGCCAACGTTGTGTTTGGGCGTTGACAGGGATGGGTCGAGGCTCCATTCGTAGGGTCGATTCCCCTCACATTAGGGCATCCTTATACAATTAACATCCGATGAGATACAACTAACCAATTTAAAGTCCCACATAATGTTTGCAACTTCAAAGTATTATAATTGGAAATAACATTCAAATTCACAAAATTAAAACCAGAAGAAAATGAAACATATATAGAAAAAAATGTATGACATGTCATTAGTTATTGATTTTAAGAATCTTGACCATCTACTCACTCTAAAGACAAATATTTTGTATTGATCTCCTGAACAAAGTTATCGAAGATGCTACATAATTTTGTTAGCTTTATATATATTCCTTTACCATACAAAAAAAAATTGGTTATTTCAGCTTAATTCGCGATTTTGTGCTCTCGATAATGTTGGGAACAAAACATTCAAACATTATGTGGCTTTAAATTTTGGTCAGGTTACATCTTCTTCGAACATCATTATTCTGGAGGGTGATCTGATGTAAATGTGCAAAATTTGAAACGGCCAAAGTGCATATGATTAAACTAAACCTAGTAATTGCTCGTTTACGTACCAGTGCTATTATATCGAGGGAACTCTATGCATGGTGATATAGAAAATATCACATCAGAAAGAATATCACGTTTTTTAACTCCGTTTTCTAATTAGTCCATGATACTGTTCTGAGTATATAAATTCAATACAGCAATTAATTTTATCTGTTTATATTATGAAATGAGCAATTACTAAGCTTATTTGTATCTATGCACATATGTATGCCGCTTCTTGCATTTGTTGGAATGATTTATCTGGGAGAAATTAAACTCATGGATCCATATACAGATTAATTTATGTATACAAAACCCAACATATTATATGAAATATAATATTTCCATCATTCCATGATGTGTCATGAACTGGATTCAGTGTACTCATGGCTGTATGCAGGAACTTGACTTGTATGAAGCAACTGTTTTGTAGGATTGATTGACAATTCTTCTGAAGAAATCATATCGCGAGAGAAACAATTTTATATTCACCTCCTTGAATATTCGGAATTTACCATTTTCATGGATTATCTTTACGTTATTAATAACATATATAATCAGATGTAACTGCCACAACAACAAGATGGACACACATCCTGTCAGTGCCGATTATCGATACACCGATGAATGCCGAGTTTTTCGCATCTGATTGAATGCACAACACAGGATAAGTAAGAATGTCCATCCAAGTGAATAACCATAAACTGACGAATGCATGTTGTATATGGTGTTATGTCGGTCGCGCTGGTGTCAGCCGTGCAATAGTATTCACAATATAACGACGTGCAACACGATATAGACCATTCTGGAATACTGGTACATGCAAGTTCATATCCCCAAGGCGTTGATGGTTTCGACAGACGAGTAGACTTTGATCGAATCCAGATCCAGAAACAGGATAGCAAGTAAATTTGACGAAGTCCTGAAAGAAACAGAGAATAACGTTATCCCAATGCATTTTCTGTGTGCAGCTTGACATTGTCACATACTGTACACCTCTTGATAAGAACCAGACCAATCCGGGAAATTCCTACATGCATTTGCATGCACGAGAGTACTTTAATTATTTGACCGGTTGCCATTATAGTATATAGGTAAAATATGTATGCATGACTTATTGTGGTACTTTAATTATTTGAACGGTACCCGACAGTATCTAGGTACAATACCTTTGCACGCGGTACGTAATCGTTACATATACTGGTCTCGAGGAATTCGTGAGTTGGAAGGACTTGAGCACGTGCTGATGACACCGACGCCGGTAGGCGGATATGTTATGCGCGCGCGAAGTTTTTTCTCAACTCATGAATATCGCTGAGAACAGCAGGTAATTATCTTATACCCAATACCCAGGATCGTCTCAATCAACCAATTGGTCGCGGCTTCTCAAAACTCGCTAAGCCTACATAATGCTCACTCTCGTCGCTGTCAATTTCTAGCAAAACTGTTAACCAGTTCATTAATTGCACAGATCCCACAAGAGCCAGTGCATGGTAAGTTTCTGCTCATTGGAAATTTTCGCCAGCAAATATGAGACCGAACATATTAGTAGCTTCGCAAGATATCGAGTAATTTTATATTTAGCAGGTTTTCAATTGTTGTCAGTCGTATCATCAACGATAAAGAGCGTTTGTGTTTCAAACTGTCAATGCCCATTTACTAGTACGATGAATATTAAACAGCAGTTATACAACTTGCTTTATTATTGATTGGATATGCAGAACGGGGTTTGAGAACGGGGTGGGTGGGTAATATGTCAGAAACTTCGACAGAAAGCCTTCGTTGTTTGAGGGGTTAAATTGCAACCACCCGTGAACCAATCTGTTTTCCCAACTTGACTAAGTTTCATATGGTCTCCCTTCGATGCTCAGTTTGAAATCCAACACACTACCATTTAATAGCTATACTTTATATAGTCTTTGTAGAAAATAATATAATGCACTCTATATATTACATATCTGTTGGGAACCGAAACTATCCAGACGATCTCAAAAAGATTATGCCTGAAATTCAACTTATATTATTGAAAATTCCAAATCTTGAAATTAGCTCACCGCATAATGACCAAAAAGTTCAACAGTTAGTTATGCCATGGCTGCCACGATATTCATTGGAAATGTAAACTATTGAAATGATCTCAAACAGATTTTGCCTAAGAAATTTTTTATTCAACTTATCGAAAATTAAAAATGTTGAATCTTTTTTGGGGGGAGGGGGCAATACCTCGACCCCTATCGCCACATATATGTTGCGATCACCCTAATTATTTGTTCTAACCCATATCCTCCTAGACAGGGCAATCTTACTGTCAGGTCAGGGACATACGGGTAAGGTTGTCCCATCCTTAACTTTGGCCAACATGTTCAACAGTTAGGCATTTCATGACTGACACGACATTAATTTAAGTTATTGAAAATTCCAAAATGTTGAAAAGTTTGAGAAAAATTGGGGAGGGGTGGTAACACCTCAAAGTTCAAACCCCTGTCGCTACATCCATTTTTTGCACACGTTACCATATTTATTCCAACCCACATTGTCACAGACCTGAAATCCTTTGCAGACAACGGGGGTGGGCTTGACAACAGCATGTTGATCGCAGCCCACCCTTCTGCCAAACTGCTCTAAATGACCCAAATGTACTAATTGGTTAGAACAACATACTATTTCAGTTGGTAGCTTGGTGAGCCACAAGCCAAGTACCTAATTAATTGATATGAATACCTCAGACAAAGTAATGGATGGGTAATATTTGTTTATAAGCCTTGTCACTGCTTGCGATTTTCAAGATGGCCGATGGTTCTGTATGGTCCTATTCCTAGCATTTTACCCAACCCACCGGTAAAAGGTCAGAGTTAAGAAGTAGCTTGCATCCATTTGTAAACATTCGACAGTGCGAGCATTGATTTAAGAGCATTTATTCTGAATGCAACTACGGGTTTAAGAATTGTTTTGTGGCCATGTCATCTACATAGTTAGGATCTGGTGACGATTCGGACATTCAGACGTTTAAGCTATATTATGTCAACGAACTTCTCATAATTTACTGATAATTTACTGATAATTTATAAATAGCGAGTATTTCAGTGTATCCACCAGAAAATGTTAGTTTTTTAACCCTGCAGCATTATTTTATTCTGGGTCCGTATCAAATGAATGGTCAATCTTCTTGATTTAGTTTTTGTCGGTACATTGATAATATCGTCAACCAAATTTCTCTCATTATCTCTAACGCATCTCCATATAGCACCCAGCTTTTCAATCGATTTACGGCTGTCCCAGTACTTATTAATTACTCCTTTTTTGTAGCTTTCAAATTTGTTTGTATCAAGTTCAATGGTTATGCACTTGCCTTAATTTTTCACCTCGATCTTCTCACAGTCGTCTGTTTTTCCATCGTTTTTCCTCTTTATAACTTTTTCCACATTCAAGTTGCAGTCGCGTTCGTCTGTCACGATGAAACGCTCTTCATTAGAATCCATGATGTCCCATTCAATATTTATTGCTTTATCTCCAATGACCCGCGACAGTTTTGAGTTACACAAGTAAGACAACTCTTTTTGCACGATACTGTACTTGCGGCTAGATCGATCATAAAATCGGTCAACCATGCGGTTACAAATTTCTATAAATAGCAACATTTTTAACTATTACCGCTCGAATCTGTCCAGTTTGATTATAACCTTTGCCATAACTCGGTCAATATTCTTCCGTTGGTGATTTCAGGCAATAATTCCTTTTCTATCCCTCCTATGTCGAATTGATAACCGATTGTTTTTCGCTTTAATAATCTGATGAGACGCTATTCCAGCGAAAGGCCACCCTCCCTGGAAGCCATTTTCTGAGAACGAAAGCCGATTCAATCCCGACCAAGTCGGAAGTGTTCGGGTGTTTCCGCGACTGCACAAGACAACTCATTGGTTTATTTATTTCGCTTTTATGATGAAATGATTTGGGACGCTTGATCACATGTAAACAGTTAGTTACGTGGTCGTATAATGTGTACAAACTGATATGGTTGGGGGATTTCGTGTATCGGGGTTATTTTATTCACTCTTCCCACAGAATAACGAAGGGAACTCAATTATGGGGTTCAATTTACGTTTCACGTCACTTTAACGTGTAAGTGTGTTATACGTATACCAATAAACGCTGACGTTCGAATATGTCGCGGATTGACGGTAAAATATTGTTATGATCGTTATCATGAATGGAGAATTGATAATACTAGACATTCTTTAATAGAGTTGAATTATTACGGAGTACCGTCATTACGGTGTCCCTATTTCCTTCAGATATTTTGGCCTAATTTTAACTACACTTCTCAGTAATAATGCCAACGATATAAAATGTTAAAGACATATTATGGACTTGTTCGTGTGCAATAAACTGACAAGTTAGTACTCAGGCGCTGTGCCAACTGGGGGGATGTAAAATTCTACTAACATCGCCGAAAATCTCAGCGAAATCGACCGAACCACTCCACAGAAAACATCGCCTGAACAACGCGCAATTGTAAATATTTACATCTCGATTCGGGACGCAACAAATGGCGATCAAAAAACGCAAATGATTTCACCAACGAGAGTCATTGAATTAAAATGATATATAAGAATGCCGGTGTGTGTTGTAAATTTTGATTTATATTCATGAAAATAACTACTTTGAGCAAGATTATTCTTTATTTCTATTTGATATTTGATCACCCTACCTGAATGTTTCACATCACTTTAAACTTGATTATATATTTTCATTACACTCATATGCGCGATTTCCATCCAAACCGCTGTTAATTAAAAATGGCAATGTTACTAGTCAATTATTTCATTTTTCGTGACTTCATTGACTTTACGTCGCTTACTGATCTATACTGAATGGTTGACTTGATGGTTGACAAAATTTCATGCATTTCTCCACAACGGGACATCCATGCATTCATTCCGTCGTATGTTTGAATCATATTTGGCGAATCAAATCGATGTAGAAGTGTAATAAATAGAGTAATCAACTAGTTCCGAGAATTGCGTAAAATAATTCACTTGAGGCGAGCGACGTCTATGTAAGAAACACGTGCGCTTAGGCGTACTCGTTTCTTACCGACGTCTCTCTATGTGTTATGTACTTACCTTGTACCGAACATAACATCAACATCAGAGGTAAGACAAACAGTAACCCGTCCATCGAGGATCTATAGTATAATAATCCCACACACTGCAGTCTCAGTGTGTAAATAATGCCAAAACATTTATAATTCTCATTTTATCCCACACCGCTGCAGTCTCAGTGTGTTAATAATGCCAAAACATTTATAATTCTCATTTTTGCAAGCTGTACTTAAATTAGCTCTACAATGATCCTGTTTATCTCTGCCCAGCCTTGACACGGATAATTGGTTGTTCGCACTCGGAAATATTGTATGTGTTATACGTTCCGTTTTTATCTGTTTTGTATACGGCGGTTGTAGATATTATTTTATGCATCATGGTACTTGCGCGCTTTGTGCTTTGTTGCATTTTTTTGGTTAACTGGAATATGTGTCGGTGTGTTTGTGCGTGAGAGCACGTGCACACTGATTATAGTCCGGGAGCTAATAGGGGTACCCTTGCACCCCCTGGGACTTAACTTCACCCTATACTCATTTTGTTCCTTATCATGTCCTTCAACTTTTAAGCACTGTTAACAAGAACAAAAAGTGGCCTTTTAGACTCCAGACAAGATGGCGTCCATCATGGCCGCCGTTTTTCAGACCAGACCCTAAGTCAGTTTTATGCAAATTATAGCGGGAATATCTAGTAAAATGTATACAAATGTATATATTTTCGTGAAGCTAAGACATAATGACACTTTTTTGGGCCAAAATTGAAACTCACCACCCAAGATGGCCGCCAAAATGGCCGCCGGAAGTTGAAAATAAGATCAATTCATGCTGTTTAGAACTGATTTAGTAATATGACTTTATTTTGTGTTTTTTATATTAACTTATCATTGGAGCAATTAAATATGCAATTAATGTGGTCCTAGCCCCTTCCGATCCCTCAATATTTCAACAAGAAATGAAAAGAACATTCTAATGTAAGGGAGGCATATCATTACCTATGAATATTCCAACTCTCTGGGACCAAAAATCTTACCTTGGCTCAAAATGGCTGCGAAAATGGCCGCCAAAATATGAAAAATGGTAAATATTGCACCAGGGTGTCCTGCAATCGCTTACAAGTTGTGGTTGATGTATACATTTGGCTAATCTGTATTATATACATTGCATACTAACATGTCTGATGCACCACGGATAATTTTTACTATTGTCACCACTGACATCACCAGAATTATTGTATTTTTCTCTCACAATCTTGACATAAATATCGGCAAAAATTCACTTTTCAGGGTTCGACCATTTGTTCGAGTAAAATGCAACTATCTTTGGTATCAAAGGTATTTATTGTTTTGGTGTATCTTAAATGTGTCACACTACGGTGTTTATAGATTAAATTGCTCAAGATGGCTTCCAAAATGGCAACCAAATTTGTTAAAAGTTAAAAGTTAACATATCCCGAACATTATTCTCTGCATTATCCGAAAAAGGTAGGAAATTGTGACTCACTTGGTTATTGTACGTGTTAGTTAATTAACTGACAGCTACGTTATATTATGTTTGTCCCAGTTCCGTGTGGGGCATGACAAATTCATTTTAAAGTTGCAGTATGGAATTTTGCGGAGAACCTCTTTTATGATTCTGGCCATATTATTGTAAGGAAATGGGCAGACCTTTGAGACGGAACTGAGATGAACCATGACATGTGGGTATTCTGGCCCATTATGGTAAAAATTTATCAACTGGATACAGGGTGGAAGCCAAGATGGCAGCCAGGGAGTTACTCTATGATCATAGATGAGGATAATAGGTATACATGGAGTTATTGTACGGTCATGAATGATGTGTGGGTATATAGGGAGTGCCTTGTTTGTAACGGTGGGTTGTATATTTATATATGTTGTGGATGTGTTATCATTGGTGGTGTATGGGGAGTAGATGTATGATCATTGGTGGCTTGTATGAGTATGGCAAGTATGGAACTTATGAGTGGTCGTATGTGTGGGTATTGGTATATCTGGAAGGGCTCACCATTGGTGATGTGCATATGTATACCTGGATTGACTCTATGGTCATGGGAATTGGCGAATACGTATACATGCACTGGCTGTATGGTCCATGTGAGGTGAATATGTATACAATGAGTGACTGTATGGTCGTGAATGTAGTGAATATGTATACATAGAGTGACTGTATGGAATACGGAATCGGAGTCGGAGTTAATTGTGTCTACTTATATGACGTCATCACTATTTTGTAATCGCAGTGGCGAGTGGCGGTGTTAAAAGTACAGAATCGACAACGCGTGTGTGTTAATAGAAAAGTTATATGGTAGCATGTCAACAATTGAAATTAAGGCTTGTATATGGGCCGGGCTAAGGTTTATATATATGATAATGTATATATCAGAGATGTGAAGAAAGTTATTAGTTTTCAATTGAAGATTTAAAAAATAACATTGTCGTCGTGGACGTTTTATGACCGGGGTATTCAATAGATCGCACCGCTAGAGTGCATGCTAATTTTATAGGCCAGTAACCATACATGCACTGACGCAGCGAATTTTCATCAGTGGCAGTCGGCAAGATTGTTTTGGGGGTGGGGGAGCAATATTCCGAAATATATATATACACCATATTGTCATAATATATACATGATTCATAACTATGAAAATGAATTTATCATATCATATTGCTAATGAATGGCTTGATTATAATTTATTAACAATAAACGGACTTATTTTGGTTTTACCACGTTGCGATAAATTAAATGTAAACGAAACGCTCTTTATTACCACACGGCTAGGGGCATCTGGAATGTTTACAAGATGATAATTGTCTATTAACTGTGCAAGTCTTCGCATATATGCAATCTTTATATTAATATATAATATATAATATAACTTTGACTATTCCGGTAACGAAAACAGAGAAACACTAGCACATGTTTATGTAGATAACTGCGCGTAAAACCGAAATAATATACGATAATTTATTAATACATCGTTGTAGAATATACTTATTAATATACCAAAGTCTTCTTATGTGATATCTTTTACGAGAACAGTTGTAGCCTATGTCCTAAAGTCAGTAATATTATAACAACCACAGAGTGTATATTTCTGGCATGGCTTGACGCTGCATTGATGATACAGTTGCGAATGTCGGTCAGTGACCAACTCCCAATGTTGATTAAACTGTAAACAAATTATTAATTGGAATATTGTTTTGTTTATAGTTAACACGGTGTATGGCGCTCACAAAAGCTGGACTTGGTGTAAGGTGGCCATGTGAAAAATTAATACAGTGGTCGCAAAATATTATTACTAATAGCGTAGTAAGATTACCCACGGTTGCCACATGTCAACCACTTGACCGTGGTTGAACAGCGGTATGGTATAACCGGTGTCATCAACGCCCTACAACCTTGTTAAATGGGACGATTAAGTAGAGCATAGCTGTAATGAGTTACAGTGAACAAAGTCAACTTCTAATAAAAGCTTGTGACGGATCCAGTGATAATGTGTGTCCCAGAATTGGATCCGTGTCTCCGAGATTGTCCGTCATTCCATACATATATGTCATATATCACAACAATATCACAGCGTCACCGTCGTTTCGATCAAAAGAATAGCAGACTCCATAACTGGGCGATATGTTATGCCGTATAAGAAAAAATATCATTCGTGATGATACCAATTGACTGTGTATGTGGAATGGCGATACAACGGCGGTCATTAACGGCCTGCAACATTACAACCAGTCCATGCATACATCCCAACACTATAAATCAGTAGGCCTATCAGTTCGTCGCAGACTCCGTATAAACACTCAAAACAATGCTCAGCAGACTCCGTAACTGGTAGACGTGGCCACACATATGTTTCGATGAAATATGATGTATCATGAGACGAGTGACTGATCTGTGTCCACACGTCAGTTCGCGATAATTAATTCCAAAGAAGACAATATCGACACACCAATTATGACTAAACTTTCTCAGTTTCTACGTTGTTGTTGTTGATATTGTCATGTACTAATCACTAGTGGTTGACATCAAAGCTTTGGAGAATTACTATCGTGTCAGTACCAAGTGTAACACCAACATCATTTGCTTGGATAGCTGTTGGAATGTAGTGAACAGTGACAGTCGAATTGACAACTCGAAAATATCAACAGCTTCTCCGATTCACATTCAGACCCAAATCAAACAGTGTTGACATTTATTCCAGAACATCTACAGTACACGAAGTAACCTATTTGGTCCAATTTCGCCAAATTTGGCCAAAAATAATACTATTTATCATTTCAATTTTCACGCCTTCGTTGTATCTTATCAACCGGTAAATCGTTTCATTTTAGGCCACACCAAAACTTCAAAACTTCAAAAGTGTACCTGTAAGTCGAAGGCGAATTCGCCTTAAATAAAAGATGTAAGCGGGTGTTGCGTTGTGTTTTCCGTTGTTATGAGGTACTTTTAAACGATAGATATATGACAGCGAGTCAATGAGCGGCCATTTTTTCACTTTAATTTGATCATTTGCCTCAGACACTCGATATCAACACACGTGACGGTCTCACCCAATCAGCTTGGAGCCAACGATTTGGTATAATCTACAGGTTCTACAGCGTTAAACAGGTTCTAAAGGCATATAGTATCTACCTGTTAGGTACTATCGGGGCTATAGGTTCTATGGAGTACCTAAATCAATTGCTTTATTTGAAAGTGAAGAGAGATCGGACCATTGAGTATGATGGTGATTTCAAATTATCCCTTATTTAAGGTTGTCCGTAACTTAATGTAGACCTTATATGTGACCCGCCATATCAAATCCAGTCGTAAGTCGGGATTTGTTTTACCCTGTGCCAATGCATTCTCTTATATATGCGAGGCGACCTATGGTATAAGAGAATGAATTGGCCTAACAATTTTTTATCATTTGTTTTAAATAAATGTTTCTTACAATTTTTAGGACATAAAATAAAAAAACATCCATTACCCTGCAGGGAGCCCCACACATATATAGAAGCACATAGAAGAGTGTCGTCTGCTCATGTTTGTATGGGGCTCTGTATGGGTGAAATTATAAAATTGTTAAAGAATACATGAAAAAAATATTAAAATTGTAAAACATTGTTAGGCCAATGCATTCTCTTATATATGCGAGGCGACCTATGGTCGACTCGCATATATAAGAGAATCCATTGGCACAGGGTAAACAAATCCTGACTTACGACTGGATTTGATATGGCGGGTCACATATTGGAATACGATTTGTTTATAGTCATTTTATGATTATCAACTGGAGGGACTAGACTTATTAAGAATTACGGCTGCCACCGGGATTGATTCGTTGTCCTTTCATTGGAATGTTTAAAACATCGCAATTCTTTGTTAGTGGTCATTGTCAACTGTAAAATTACTTAATTTCGGCTCGGTATCAGTTGCCAACTTCTGAGAGAATTTGTAGCAACAGCGGTGTTTTCTGGTGTTTTTCGGTGTTTTCGTGCCATGAATATCTCTATAACAATGTTTGACGTTTAACCCTTTCATGACGGGATCTGCGCTGTTGCAGCATTAAAGATTAAAGATCCTGTGCGAATGCATTCTCTTGTATGGTTCACTCGCATTTATAAGAGCATGCATTTGCCTAACACTATAGTCTATCATTATTTATCATTTGTTAACAACTATAAAAATTAATATTAAATTTGTTAGGCCAATGCATTTTCAGATATAAGGGTATGCATTGGCACAGGATTTTCGTAAAAATTCATGAAAGGGTTAACGTTTTATAATATAAACCTCTCCACTATGTATTGGAATCCTGCGTCTATACTCCGAGAAAGGTTGTAATGAGTGCAGGATACCGACTTTAGCGACTCCGGTAAGAAGCATGATGAGTACAGGGTACAGAGTTTAGCGACCCCGGTAAAAAGCATGATGAGTACAGTGTACATAGTTTAGCGACCCCGGTAAACAGCATGATGAGTACAGGGTACAGAGTTTAGCGACCCCGTAAGAAGCATGATGAGTACAGGGTACAGACTTTAGCGACCCCGGTTAGAAGCATATTGTATACTTTATTCTGATTCAACATATCACATATTTGGACATTCGGGAAAACGTAGCTAACAAAAGTTAGAAATAAAAAAAACACTTAAAAACAAACTCATGCTTAATATATGTACAATATATGCTGCGCATGTAGCCTGGTTACTTCCATACGAATATCACCATCATCATCATCATCACCACCACCACACCCGTCGCCATCTCCAATAACATCAGCATCACAATCATCAGCGTCATCATCACCACCACCACCACCACCATCACCATCACCATCACTGCCTTCATCATCATCATCGCCATTATAATCACCAATACCATTACCACCAGCGTATTCAACATCGCCATTATCAGCACCATTACTATCACCATCACCTCCGTCATCGCCTTCATCATTATCATCATCATCATCATCGCAATTTTCATCACAATCCGAATCATCATCATAATCATCATCACTACCACCATCGTCGTCGTCACCGTCATGATCATCATCACCACCATCATCACCATCATCATCACCACAATCATTATCATCACCAACATCATCATAATCACCACCATCGCCAGCATCAACAACATCACCATCATCACCACCACCATCACCAGCATCACTACCATCACCATCATCACCACCATCACCAGCATCACCGTCAGCAGCAATATCGCCGTCGTATTCATCCACCTGCTCCTCGTGATCATCATGATCGTCGTCGGATGCGTCCATTTCACATTCCCTCCTCATCACCATCGGCAACATCACCATCACCACCATCGTCGCCTGTGTCCGTTTCACCTTCCACCTCATACTCATCGTCATCACCATCACCATGAACGCCACAATCACCATCACCATCACCGTCGTCATCTCCTCCCACATCCTCCTCACCACCATCGTCGTCTGCGTCCATTTCACCTTCCCCTCCTCATCATCGGCAACATCACCATCACCACCATCGTCGCATGTGTCCGTTTCACCTTCCACCTTATCCTCATCATCATCACCAACAACGCCATCATCGTGATCAACTCCTTCCACTTCCTCCTCACCACCATCGTCGTCTGCGCCCATTTCATCTCCCACCTCATCATCATCATAATCATAATCACCACCATCATCACCATCATCGTCGTCATCTCCTTCCACTCCCCCCTCACCACCTTCGTCGTCTGTGTCCATTTTACCTTCACCCTTCGTCGTCGTCGGCATCAGGCTCGTTGTCATTTACAGCTATCAGCGTAATACAAACATTAGACACAACAAGGCATAATACCATACAAGAGCACACGAGAAACGTTAAAATCAAAGCGGTTAGTATTCGTTCCAAATACGCACACACGTCGAACAATCATGTCCAAACAGTTGTTTACTTCGACATATAACTCGCAAGGCAGTCCGAGTTTCTGTGACATTGCATCGCCGTCTATATCTGCGAGGCATGGACCTATAACATAAATGTTATATTTTATGCCTTTAGCTTTGGTATAAAATCATTCCAAACACATGTGACCGTTCATGATCTGGCACCATTTGGTTTTCTATGACGAAATGCCCACAAAACACCGTACAAACTTGCGAATGTACCAGTCAAACTGTCCACCATGTGAACGTACCACTAGTCTCAAATTCTCAAGACTAAACGCTTGTCAGTTTAGTCTGGAATCATGAGCGGACCTATACCAGCAAGACGGCGGTATATATTATAAAGATGAGGACGAATACGACGAAACAGATTCGATCGACGACCATAACAAACTGCTTCCATTCATCGGCGCTCGCCTGACGGTCGTCTGCCTCTTCGCCTCGCTTCAGAATATCGATGACGTCATCGACCTGAGCCTCGAGATGAGTGTTGGTCACGCCTTCCATCTTTCCTTTATCGCCACCCGACACATATGATTGCCTCTCGTATCTCCCCACGCAGCATACGACGTTCAGACCCGATAAGAAGATCTAAAAATGCAATAAGTTTTATTCAACAACTCCAGCCTTCGATCACAAATCATCAACAGACGATCTGACTATATTTGGAACAAATGGATTGACCAGTTGCGATGTTTCCAGAAATAGTTCGTATCGCATTTCATGCGGAGCTTGTTCAAATAGTATATAGATCAGCCACTATTGGAATATGTTTTACTATAGCGTTTTTCGACTTGTTGAACAATTTGCGATTCTGTCTTCATTCAGCATTAAACCGCTTATTTTATGTAATATTACCTCGTTGTTAACACCGCACGTGCACCAAGTGTTGTCTCGCCTGGTGACATTCAAAGAACACTAACGGTCAGACGCACGTTTTGCCTGGTATTTCAAAATGGATTTTCACCAAAAAATGTCAGGAATTTCTTTGTGAAATTTGGTACAAGTTATTATTGTGACAAAATAAGAACCATTTACCCATTAGAAATTATAATCTCAAAGGACTATCTCTCACCAATTAGAGCATCAAAATCACATAAATAATCCAATATATTACAATCGTGGCGCTGATATCGTGGGCGCTGATAAAGTGTCGTGATTATAAAACATGTCAGTTTAGAAGTCCTAGAGTTGAAAGTCACCTACCACGAAAATTTAAAAATAAGCATCTCATTAACTAAGAATTTCATCTGACAGGTCTTTGGATCAGTTCGCATTCGTGTAATTACGATATGTTCCGGTTGTGTGTCTATATAATATATACAGGTCCAACTAATATCGTACGAGACTGAGTCTCATCAGAAATGAGAACTTATAATATTCTGTCGAATTTACTGAGTCAGAATTCATGTTAATACATTTGACCGCCACATGTATTAGATGGATGGTCGAAAGGGGCATAATTCCTGTTAGTACATTTGCTCGCCACGTTTATTATACGGAGGGCCGAAAGGGTCATAATTCCTGTTAATACATTTGTCCGCCACATGTATTATATGGAGAGCCAATACGGTCAGAATTCCTGCTAATACATTTCACCGCTACGTGTATTATATGGGGGCCGATAGGGTCAGGATTCCTGGTTAATACATTTGATCGCCACATGTATTATTTGGAGGGCCGAAAGTGTCAGATATCCTGTTTATACATCTGACCGCGACATGTTTTATGCAGCGTAAATCAAATTCACTAACATTGTTTTTTATAAATATTGCTACATACATACATATATACATAATTTCACAATGCAACATGAAGAGGAAGGTTGATAAGAGAGATTACTGTTACATGCATGCACAATTACATAATTTCACAATGCAACATGGCGATGAAGGGTGACAAGAGAGATTACTCACCTTTTTCAAAATTCTGGGTAGCTTTCCGTGTCGGCCACCGCGATTATAGAGCAGCAGATGAATCACAGAGAGAAACATTTCCGCTAGCATCAATGCTACTGTAACCCCGATGTACTGCAAAACTGAAAAGAAATGTGAGAAGTTGATGAAAAGCAGAGAGCAACAATACCGCCAGCATCATATAGTTTGTGTTTCTTTAATTTCCGCTTCGAGTTCAAGTCTGGAACAGCATATACTTAAAGATGTATTCGGCGTTATTGATATCGTGTAAACACTCTTGCTTGGTAAGCACCATAATGCATAACACACGTTTGCGCTGGGGAGAATAATCAGTCAAGTCCAGAATTAATGTTATTTAGTGGAATACTTGAGGGACAATTAAATTGACAGAACAAATTGTTTTTTTTTGTTTTTTGGGATAATTGTATAACCTATGAAATTGTGTCGACTCTGCTTATAGTAAAACTGTTCAGCGCCAAAAGGTAGTGGCCTTACCAGAACTAGACTTTATAGAATATATTGGTGCCGTATCTATAGAGGAATCGAACCCTGAATACATCTTTGAATTCATCCGCCATCCTTATGTTTATATATCATACAGGGGCAGCATGACGACGACCAACCATGGGCATGCTGCTCCTGTAAATGCTTATCATATACTTTTTCATAATTTTGTTAAATCACTTGTTATTGTACAAATGAAAAATCAATCAAACAATAACCCCGACTCTAATGCCGATGTACGGGAGAACTGAAAGCCAGTTGAAGCAGTATTACATTTCTGACACTATTGCACAGTCTTTGAAGCTGGAAGTGACATATGTCCCAGCAGCCGTGGTCAATATATTGGTCCCACGATGCCTTAACGCTTTACCCAACAAACCGGCCAAAACCGGCCAAATAAAGCTTCAACAGCCTAAAATATCTTCGGTCTGTCTCAATAGAACCATACAAATATGGATATCATTGGAATCGGCTCCTTGACCACATTGTGATAGTTACAGTTATGCCCGGTGCCAATGCATTCTCTTATATATGCGAGTCGACCATAGGTCGCCTCGCATATATAAGAGAATGCATTGGCCTAAACAAAATCTTTTTTTAACACTTTCTACCATTTTTTCTTACATTCTTTAACAATTTTATAATTTTTAATGTGTTAAACCAATGCATTCTCTTATATATGCGAGGCGACCTATGGTCGACTCGCATATATAAGAGAATGCATTGGCACAGGGCCCTTCTGTTCGGTAAAGGGTTAAATCACTTGTTATTGTACAAATGAAAAATCAATCAAACAATAACTCCGACTCTAATGCCGATGTACGGGAGAACTGAAAGCCAGTTGAAGCAGTATCACATTTCTGACACTATTGCACATTCTTTGAAGCTGGAAGTGGCATATTGTCCCAGCAGCCGTGGTCAAGATATTGATCCCACGATGCCTTAATGGAGTATTCATGAGGCGGAATGGTACCTATATAGTGTATGCATATTACTATCTTAAGAATACTGAGTATCATCTTCCTACGCCAGTATGTGTTTGTATTATTGTTGTGTTGTTGTGTATTTGGTGAAAGTAACTATGCAGAGAGAACGAGAGAAGAGAAAAAGCTGTTGCGCCAGTATGTGTTAAAGTTGCATGACTGTGTTTACTGTGAGCGTGCTTTAAGAGTGTCTGATATGTGCGACCGATTTTATCATATGATTCATTAGCGTTTTGGTTTCCGTTGCAGTAGCACGTTGTTTAGTTGATTTCACATAAAGTTCCATCTCACGTCGTCAACTGTGTGCAATCTAGATCGTGGTCTCTTTTCTCTTATTGTGCTAAGTCCAACCGATATACCATGCTTCCAAATCTGCGATAGGATACAACAATTTTATGTCAACTATACTTTATCTCAATATGATATGTCTTATGTTTATGTATGCAGTGCCTCTGTGTTGGAATAAAGTATGTTACAAAGTTTGGCTGATTAACATTGACTAAATTTATGAAAATAGATGGTAAGTAGATGGTAAACAGATGGTAAATAGATGGTACTGAAGTTAGAAACATGTCCTTCATCACACATTGTCTAAACTTGTATCCCCTCTGTTAACTGGCATTCGGTATTTATATTTAGTATTCACCCCATTTGTTAACTGATATTCATTTTTCACCAATGTTAACTTACATTTAGTATTCACCCCTCTGTTATCTGGCATTTAGTATTCACCCCTCTGTTAACCGGCATTTAGTATTCACCCCTCTGTTAAATGGTATTTAGTATTCACCCTTTGTTAACTGTCATTTAGTATTCATCACTCCGTTAAATGGTATGTAGTATTCACCCCTCTGTTAACTGGTATTCAGTATTCACCACCTTTGTTAACTAGTATTCATTATTCACTACCTGATAACTGACATTCAGTATATTTACCCCTCTGTTAACTGGTATTTAGTATTCACCCTTTGTTAACTGGCATTTAGTATCCACCCCTCTGTTAACTGATATTCAGTATTCACCATTCTGTTAACTGGCATTTAATATTCACCATTATGAATACTGTTATTTAGTATCCACCCTTCTCTGATAACTGACATTTAGTATTGCGTGCGTGAAATTGCGTGAAATTGATAAGCTAGTACTCCGGCGCTATGCCAACATGGGGAATGTAGCATTCTACTAACATCCCCCAAAACATACAAGAAATCGACCATACCATTCCATAGAAAACATCGTCCGAACTACGCCCAATTGTAAATATTTACATCTCGATTCGGGACGCAACTATCGGCGATAATCTAACACAAATGATTTCTCCATCGAGAGTAATTGCATTTAATTTATATATAAGAATGACGGTGTGTATCGTCAATTTGGATTGATATTCATAACAATTAACTACATTGGGCAAGATTATTCTCAATTTCTATTTTATCACCCTACCAGAGTGTTTTACATCACTTTACGAGTGTATGCGAGATAATGACTACCCGTGCTAGGTTAAAAAATCCTCACCTGTTTTAGACAAATCTGTGCGATTTCCATCCACTGAACTCCTGAATATGTACAAGGTTACCCCGGCAGCGGCCAGCAGTGCGACACCTGGTGGAGAAAAATGGTCGTCAACGATTTACATTCAAATTACGGAGTAAACATCAATTCGAAATGTTATGAAACACATTATAATTTGTCGTTATATCGGACTATTGACAGAGTGATGTTTAGTTTCTTTAAATTTATTTCAGGTCTAACGGCAACTTGATTCATTGAAATTTTAAAATATGTATATTTTGACGGGCCTGCACATGCAAGTAGAATCCGATCGCCGATCAAGGGCGCAATGGCGCTATTCGAACCGGGAAGTCAGTTACATAATATACCGACTCATGTTAGAGAGAGATTCTTTATTGACCCCTTGAAGGAGATATATTTGTACAATTATACACATACATGTAGATATTAATACAACAGTGAAGTGTGAGCATAATTAATATAGTCATTAAATAAAACGTGCATATTATCAGACTCACTTTGGTACGGGTGAATTGCCTCTTATCTGTCGAACTTTTATCGGCGTGAGAAAAGCAAAATGAATTACAATTATAGCTATAAGAGTAAAGGAAGTGGAAAGAAAAAACAGAAAATGATTGTATGTGCCACTTTTAACAACAACAAAAAAATAAAATAAATAAATAATAAAATAAAATGCGCATCCGAATGGTTGCGCCCATACATACAAATAGTAGAACATTTCACATATCTACACTGCCCCGATGCAGGATCGGGAATGACGAGCACGTGAACATAATGTGCTCAAGTTCGTTATCGTATACACAGAAGCACTGAAGACTGGTAAGATTATTTGGGTACGTGTCTTGTTAAGAAGAATTGCAAGGTTCTTGTATTTATTTTGATGATAAGGTAGGTTGTGAGCGCAAACGCTTCCAAGCGTACCAGCCGGATAGTGGGTCGGGGACAACCTTACGCACAGGTCATTCGAACCGGGAAGTCAATTACATAATATACCGACTCACGTTAGCATGTGGTTGAAAATATGATAATACGAAATTGTATAGACTATAACGTAACAAGTTAAAGACTTTTATGCACGGGTCGTGTTACGTACCATTATCCACTCGAATGCCAATAATGTCACGTAACATAACTCTATTATACCAGAATCATGAAATAATAATCTGCTAGCGGTGTGCTTCACACTACACCACGTGGCTGACCCCTTTGTCAAAGAGGCGCTGACATGAGATAACGAAACTATAAACACGGCAAGTTGATTAGTATGATGTAGCTATATTACCATAAGTTATCACAGCGAATGTAACGTATGTCCGATTGTATAATAGGAGAGTTTGGTACCTATACCAGGGCACTTCTGCACACTAAACACATGGGAACCATTCTTTGGTGTGCAAGCAATCCGGGGTGTAATTGGTATCTCATGAGGAACTGTTTGCTTCTCCTAAAGTGTTTTATGTGCATAGCCTACGAGTGAGTGACAGTGGGAGAACTGATCGGCTCGTGTGATTGGCTGAAAACGCCACGTGATCTCTTTTCAACCCGGCCAAAAGCAATTTTGAATATGACAATGGTGGCTGGATAGAATTTAAATTTTCTTACATAAATATTCATAAAATGGTCCTGCGATTGATTCCAGAGTTCAGAGGCACATTTCGATGTTTTAATGTCGATTCGTAGATATATTTGGACCACGCAGGAAATGAAACACGGGAGTATTTTAAAACAATATTCGTTCATTATTTTGCTGATGTGTTGCAGTTGGTGCGGAATACGTACATGTACTCATCATCTGATCATTATATCCGTTTCAGTTTCCACATTTGAAAACCTAACACTTCCCGTATTCCGCCTGGTGACCATGCTTGTTTTTGTTTTCAACATATGAATCACTGAATGGTGAGCAATTTATTTCAATTATCATTAACTAACTCATGTAACTCTTGCTTAAGTTGCATTACATGTATAGCGTAAAGTTAATTTTCGATTCATGACCAGACAATACTGTAATTTAGTGTAAATTTACTAAATTGAACTTGAAGATCAGGACAGGAGACCAAAATATTTACCATGAACTTTTTAAATACAATTGCAACTTACAAGAGAAGTCGCACAAAGCAAGTTAAAGCTAACCACCATATCTCTTAACACTGTGTCTTCCTGTTGATTGCTCCCTGCTTGTGTGGACCACACTGCATATCAACAGTTGTTTTCATTGGGCTGGAATATTTCTGACTGCTTTATTCTTCATCATAATATATGGGGGTATGACACTATATTATGCAATTAAAAATCTAACTCCATTATGATACAAATGAAGCCTCACCTCATAAATCTAACTCCACGTTATGATACAAATGAAGCCTCCCCTCATAAATATAACTCCACGTTATGATACAAATGAAGCCTCCCCTCATAAATCTAACTCCACGTTATGATACAAATGAAGCCTCCCCTCATAAATCTAACTCCACGTTATGATACAAATGAAGCCCCCCCCCCCCCTCATAAATCTAACTCCACGTTATGATACAAATGAAGCCTCCCCTCATAAATCTAACTCCACGTTATGATACAAATGAAGCCTCCCCTCATAAATCTAACTCCACGTTATGATACAAATGAAGCCTCCCCTCATAAATCTAACTCCACGTTATGATACAAATGTAGCCTCCCCTCATAAATCCAAGACAATAAGCTGTTTGATAATTGGATAGTTGTGTGAAATTATTAATTATTCCAGCAGTTCAAAATAATATGTTCAACGTCTCAAATGTATTAAAATCCATTGTTTTGTGGTCTCTTAATAACTGCTCAGATTCTACATACAATGAAGATGATGATATGTGAAATTCAAGATTTTTCGCCAGGTAGATCCAAATAAATATTTTGTTGAAAATCTATTGCCATATTTGGCTGTATATATGCAAAACGGGAATCTCCATCTTAACTTTGAAACCATTCAGGTCTTCTTTAAACGTAAACAACCCAGATGGGATTCGAGCTCAATCCTAATTACATGGCATATTTTGCGCGTAATTTAACGTAAATGGTAGATTATATTACATCGTTATGACCGTTTGCTATCACTCTTTCTGATAAATATAACATGCTGTATGGAATTGTGTGATAAAAGTCGACCAATATTAACGAAATTCCAACCGCAGGATCTGTGCGTAAACCCCGATAGAGAAAGGTAAAAGGCGAATGCATCCACATAAAACAGTTTCTCTTCCTACACATAGCACACATAGTAACTTGGACTAATAAATATGATACGAACTGTGCAATGAGAGTGATGTATTATATTTATAATGTTATTCCAACTCAAAGGTACCAAAAGTGTCACTTTGGCTCAAAATGACTGCCAAAATGGCGGCCAAAATGTGAAAAATGGTAAATATTTCACCAGCGTGCCATGCAACCGCTTTTAGATTGTGGTTGATGAACAAAGGTGACTATTCTGTCTTTTATGAATTGAATACTAAAATTTCTGATGCACATTGATTAATTTTTATTATTTTAACCACTGAAATTACCAGAATTATTGAATTTTTCTATCACAAACTTGGCATCAAAATCGGCAAAAAATCATATTTCAGGTTTGGACCTTTTTTTTCAAGTAAAATGGAAGTATCAAAATGGCAACCAAATTTGGTAAAATGTTGATTTGTCACATATTTTCCGAACATTATTCTCTGCTGTTCCGAAAGGGTAGCAAATTGTGACTCACTTGGTTATTAAACATGCTACTCAATCAACTGACAACTAAGTGTTATATTCTGGTTGCCCCAGTACCTTATGAGGCATGACAAATCATTTTAAGGAATGCAGTAAGGATTTTGCCGAAAACTACTTTTGGGTTTCTGTCCATGTTTTTGAACGGAAATGGGCAGAACGTTGAAACGGAACTGAGAGGGATCATATTATGTGACTACACTGGTCCATCAGCATCAACATTTGTTAGCTTATAAACTATTGTCAGGAAAAGAGTTTCCTTCATATTGCATATAAAACGACAATAGGTGAAGAACACTCTGATATTACCTCTCTATCGATTAACATATCCTTGATTTATAGCGATGGGAAAGCGGTAGTCAGCCAAAGGTACACAAGTACAACTCATTCATGACCATGCAGTCATTCCAAATGTACATGAACACCACATACACGACCATGTGCCACTTGCTTTATACACATAAACCTCAACCATTACCATACAGCCACATATGGGTATACCCATACACCTAACACATGGGTATACCCATACACCTAACACATGGGTATACCATACACCTAACACATGGCCATATAGCAGTGAGTAGCCATGCATGCACGCCATGTATACTCCTACACCTGACCCATGGCAATATAGTCATAGCTCTATACCTGTTCACTACATTCATGAACATGAAACCTCTTGTATACATATTCGCCTCACCATTGGTCATAAAGTCACTCAATGTATATATTTTTGCCATATACCCACTCAAGATATACACATACACCCACCCATGACCATGTAGTAGCTTCTGGTATCCTGATTGCAACATTCATGATCAAACATCACTTCATCACATCAGTGGTCATACAGTCACGCCCTGTATATTATTTGCGACACCATGTCTATATATCCACTCAATTTATACATATACACCCAACCCAAAAGGTATATACATTTTACATATAAACCGCACCAATGGCCTTACAGCCCTTCTAGATATACAATGTCCGCACCCGCATATGGCCACTCATACACTCTAGAGTTGCATATATATATCTCGCTGTATACTCATAAGCCACATTCGTGATCGTACAGTCACTCGTTGTATACCAATTCACCTCACCATTAAGTTACCATAGTGGCACTCCCTATATGCATATTGGTCACACTATGGCCATATAGCCACTCAAGATATACATACACAACTCACCCATGCCCATAGAGTCATTCCATGTGATATATATCCTTCATCAATGGACATACAGTCATTCTAGATATACCAATGCCCCGCACACACGGCCATGCGTACACTCCAGACTTGCAATTTCAAATCAACATGACAAGTATGTCATTCGCTGTATACTTATACACCCCATTCATGGGAATTTAGCTATTCGCTGTATACCTTACGCACAAATGACAATACAGCCACAACAGATAAACATATACATCCCACCCATGACCATGAGGTCACTCTCTATATACACAAGCCCGCAAATGACAATTAAACTGTACTCTATGTATGTATATACACTTCAACATGCAGTCATTCCACGTACACATATACACACTGCCCGTATCAATACAAACACTGCTTATTTGTCAAAACACCACATTATATGATCATATATCCACCATTTGTATACATATAAACCCACCCATGACAATACAGCAACCCAATATACACGTGTACATCCCACCATGACCACACAGTCACTCCATATATACACAAACAACACAGGTTGATTGACAATGTAGCTACTCTAGATATACCCATATACCACTTCAATGAACAGACAGCAACTCCATGTATACATGTTCACCTCGCACATGACCATATAGTCATACATTTCATAACTATTCACACCAGTCATACAATAAATCCATGTATACCTACTCACCTCACCTATAACCATACAGTCAACAGATATACTCACTCTACTAAGTTTATCAATGTTGATGCTAATGGGCCAGAGTAGCCACATACTGTGATCCCTCTCAGTTCCGTTTCAACGTTCTGCCCATTTCCTTTCAAAAACATGGACAGAATCCCAACAGAAGTTTTCTGCAAAATCCATACTGCATCGGGGGGGGGGTCTGACAAAAAATATCGTACACAGGGCCGTGGTGAGTGGACGGTAGGGAGCCTACAAAACATTTTGTTTCTTCAGGTGCTTGCAAATTGTTTCCTAGTGTTTTTTTCTTCACAATTATAGACAAACACTGAGACACCGAGACTGCTCTATTGTCCCGTAGCCAAAATAACACTATTTCGGTAGATGTGGGAGGGTGGATATATCTGTTTTGCAATAATATATCGAGATCTCATATATAACATCCTGGTCAATAAGTTTTGAAGGATTATAGCAGTTGTCCTGAGATGACTCAATAATGACCCAATTTATGCAGACTGATGCATATGATAAGTGTTCAACAACTAATGCCATTAGTGATCTGAAGCCAGATATAATCAAGAAGTCTAAATATCCATATAATGTAAATGATATCAGTTGTATTGAGATGGCTCAATACTGACCCAATTTATGCAGACCGATCGTCGCATCAGTGCTATAATGTCGTAACTCCATTTTGGTGGGAAATGAGTATTTGATATCATTAGAATCGTGAGAAAAAATCCAATCCGATGGGCCAAACTGTTTTTGCATTGACTGGCAAATATTCTCACAAACTAGTGACACAAATGTCGTATCTCCAGCGATCTTCGCAATTAGTATTGCTATACGGTCGTATAGCAGCCAATCGGATGCTTCAGATTGTCCACGTGACTTCTGTTTTTGTGTTTGAAAATGTGTGCTATATGGTCGTATCTTCATGTTAGTCACGTGATCATTTAAATGTTGTGATTGTTCCACAAATTTCTGTTTGATGATGCACATGAGTGAATATTCATAATGTAGAAAAGGCACTTTTTAGTTCATAGACACATGCCATTGCCACCACATTTAGCTTAATCTGTATTTATTATCACATCTTCCTTATAGCACGGAAACCAATCGTCGTTGGCGTACGCAAAAGCTCGTATCTCCAAACAAGTTATTGCTTTTTAAAAGAAAACAAGGGAGTAAACAGAAAAAAAATATGTGGTTCAATGGACAGCTAATGTCAATTTTCATTGGGATAAATACAACAATACGTCATGGTTTGTCAACATTAGGAGAAATGTTGTCTGAAAACTTCAACCTTCATTTTCTCGGAAAGTGCAAAATGTGTGTTACGACATTAAAGCACTGATACGACGCGACGCATATGGTAAGTGTTCAACAACTGAAGCCAGATATAATCAAGAAGTCTACATATCCACCCAGCTGACCATCAGAATAGGGGTGGTCAAATACATGAATATATACACAATATTTTATTCACACCCACAAGTCCTAACTAATGATAATCTTAATCCGTAACTAATAGACCCTCTCAGCAAAGGATTATCTGTTGCCGGTGTTATTTTCTCACCCTGGCCGCTTTTCTCTCTCATCATAGAAAACATACATATTCCCTTCCACTTTAACCCTTTACCCAACAAATCGGCCAAAACCGGCCAAATAAAGCTTCAACAGCCTAAAATATCTTCGGTCTGTCTCAATAGAACCATACAAATATGGGTATCATTGGAACCGGCTCCTTGACCACATTGTGATAGTTACAGTTATGCCCTGTGCCAATGCATTCTCTTATATATGCGAGTCGACCATATGTCGCCTCGCATATATAAGAGAATGCATTGGCCTAAAATAAATCTTTTTTTAACACTTTTTACCATTTTTTCTTACATTCTTTAACAATTTTATAATTTTTAATGTGTTAAGCCAATGCATTCTCTTATATATGCGAGGCGACCTATGGTCGACTCGCATATATAAGAGAATGCATTGGCACAGGGCCCTTCTGTTGGGTAAATGGTTATATTATCTAAAACATTAGATAGAACAATCACATTCGCAGACAACATATTTTATACGGATAACTGTTACTAGCGCTCGAGATCATCAAAGGTGTTCCATTCAAATGAGTCCGACCTATGAATCAAAATTTTAGTTGCAAATTAGCAAAGTCAAATCTGTGTCAAGCTACACGGTTAACAGATAAATAACTTTATCTGCATCAGATATTCTACCACTAAGAGATATACATTAGTCAGCATTAAGGGTGATGACCGAACAATTTCAATTGTCAATATATTATTAAATAAGAATGTGTACGTGTAAAAATCCTGGGAAAAGCGCTGGGTCCCAAATTTTCCACAGGAAACAAATATGTTTTGCCCGTATGGGGGTGGTGGTTCCCAAGTTGGCTGGCATTTTTATTTGCAGCCCTGCGTATGGCAGACCCCCCCCCCCCCCCGGACTTAATCCCTTAAAATGAACTCGTCATACATCATAAGGTACCGGGACAACCAGAATAGAACATTTAGTTGATTATGTAGCATGTTTAATAAACAAGTGATTCACAATTTGCTACCTTTTCGAAACAGCCGAGAATAATGTTCGGAATATATGTGACAAATCGACATTTTACCAAATGTGGTTGCCATTTTGCAAGCCATCTTGAGCATGTTATCTCCTTATTTTCCAGATCTGATAATT
This sequence comes from Siphonodentalium dalli, assembly GCA_032622095.1. Lineage (NCBI taxonomy): Eukaryota > Metazoa > Mollusca > Scaphopoda > Gadilida > Siphonodentaliidae > Siphonodentalium > Siphonodentalium dalli. Next base: position 204,493,097 of record CP136067.1, read on the forward strand.
ATACTTACAATACGTGAGCCTCTCCTTGGCGTCAGGGTGTATCAAAAACTGGAATGGGACGAGGATCGCTATGATAACGAGGGGAGCGATGAATCTGGACACCATCTCGTCGTATCGGCGGATGGTCTCCCCTGACTCCCTCTTCACTCTGATGGTATATGTGACCTCATGGTAAGGCTCTGGACAACAGGCGTATGTAATGACCTTGTACTGGGATGTTGCATTCATCAAACTCCAGTCGTTGTTAGTTCTATAGAAGGACAAATCAACACCCTTCCCATCTTCAGTCAAGTTCAGTTTATTCCCGTCGTACGTCCATGAAATGAATTTTAATTTGCACTCTTGCTCCTCGTAGAATTCTCCATGTGGGTCCATGCTGCATGCGGCGACAATTCGAGCCGGCCGTATCCACGTAATGGATCCGTCATCGTATACAACCATGTTTACGTCATTTTTCACCACCGTCCTATCTCCGTAGCTGAAACATATACATTCAAAGATGGCATCTCTTCATGTAGCAAGCTTCATATCTGTTTCCCGGATACAACCCAACAAACATGAAACGAAGATTCCAAACTGAAATGCCCCCGCCAGTCAAAATTTATTCTATTTTCAACTTTCTGGTATGATACATGTCTGACATTTGGTTGACAGTATTAGAAAATAGAGTTCGCACGCTTGTGACGCTCTGAACATTTCCGCGAGCCTCGGAAAAAATCGGGGCGTATAAAGCGGGGTATCACCCCCTCCCCCATGAATCCTGAATACCAGTTAATTTTGGGGGGTGAATCCTGAATACATGTTAAGAAATAAAATGCGATAAATGACATACAAATTGACTGTTTTAATATTAGACAGATACAAGCAGAAGTGCCGGTCGCGTTGTGGGCGTTATGGGGCCGTTATGATACGATTAATGATAGTTTATGATGGTATGGTGGTCGAATATGCCCGAGAAGCTATTCTACCCACTCATTCATTGAGATAAATAACACAAAATATTATTTTGCGCCATCAAGACCTGCTTCCAAAATGTTTAGCTTGAACCCGAATACCAGTTAATTCGGAGGTATGAATCCCGCGTACGGCTTTAAAACACCCTGAATCCCGCGTACCGAAGAGAGGGGTGTGATACCCTCATATCTATATCGTCTGATCTGTTCTGGTCGATATGTTCTAAAAAAATCTCATTTAATGCCTCAATTTATTGTATGTAGTATACCAGAAATTTTGAAACAAAATTAACACCAATTGACAGAATCGTCTCCGGACAGGAGTCACTGATCTATATTTACACCAAGAAACCATACAAACTTGTTATAGGAAGAGATAGACCATGTTTCTATTAATTGTATGCAGTTATAACCACACAGTTTGCTGACAAATTATATAGCCTTAATTTGGCGAACAATATTGAATTTCGGATATCATCATCTTCATTATATGTTGAATTTCAATTTTCATATTTTAAAGATTCATAATCATATTATAAGATCCCCTCAATAACTATTTATTTGGATTCGGGGTGGGGGGGGTAAAAATATTTTATTCGAGTCGAGGAACCCACCTATCAAATGTCAGAATTATTAGATATTGATTTTTTAAATCTGTTGTTTTTCACCATCGAAACTTATTAGAGGCCCAGTAAAAAGCCGACAAGCCGACGGCCTCTGACCAAATTGCGGATGAAGACGGATATTTCTAACTTCAAAAGGTTTTGTGTTGATAATAAGACCAAATTCCGCCGAATACGTGTTAGTAAATAACAAGTTTCGGGCAATTGTATAGTATAGTTGACATTGGTTAGCATTATTTTTTGGGAAATTAATCGATTTTGATAACCGAAGCAGCATTTCTAAAAAATATTGTTGTTTTTGGAAGTTGATTACATGGGGAATATCGAATCGGTACCTTTAATCATTTTGATTTCTAAATTAAAAAGCGAATAACAAATGAGTTTTTGTTTTTATTTTATTTTATTTTTAATTATTTTATTTATTTCGTATTTTTTTGGATTTAACTTGCTTAAAGTGATGTGAAACGTAAATTGAACCACGCAATTGAGTTCCCTGCGTTCACAGGTCCCCAGCACACAAATTGACCCACCCCCAATAGTACTTAATCCTATAGAAAGGTATCCAACTTGGCCCGACCTAATATTTTTTATTATTAGTCCACAATCAGGTTAAAATACAAAAAAAATATTTTTGTTACATAAATGCCTCATATATAGTTAGAACTATTATATTTGAATAGATTCGCTAGAAATGTACATCTATTTTGTACGTTTGGTTAAATGTGCGCACAATCAAGGTTTGTCTTTTAAATGGCATATAATATGGCATATATTTTATATAATGTAATCTGGTGGTTCGACAATTAGGTGGGCCTTTAAACTTAATATTTTTGTGCCGGAGCTGATAAGGTAAACCACCAGAGCTTAACTTCACCTATTGTGATCCGTATTATGTCCCTCAACGTTTTAGCAATGTTAGCACAAAAAATTGGGGGTCTTTAGACACAAGACAAGATGGCTTCTAGCATGGTCGCCGTTTTCTCAGACGAGAACTGAGAGCGTTCGATGCAAATTATAGGGAGAACATCTTATCAGATGAAATACAAGTGCAAATATAGAACTCCGGCGTCCACGATGGCCACTTTGGTGGCCACCGGAAGTGGATGATTTGACTATTTTCCACTAATATCTTCTAATTCAGTTTATACGGTGTGTAACTGTTGGAAATTTCAGCAGTTGGACATCTCGTGCCTGATACAACATTGATGGCAATTTGAAACCGAAGATTTGGAGTTTGATTTCCCAACCAGTATCTACTGTGAAGTTCAATTTTGTCCAGCGTTACGGGGGCTGTGTTAGGTTGGAAGTTCACAGCAGTTGTAATGAATCCATGAGATACCAGTTGAGCAATTCCAACCCAAGTGTAGGGGCAGTTGGAATGTCTCGAACTTTGGTTAGGTACAATTGGATTCATTGTGTAACACATAATGGCATTATCTCACTATTTCCGCTATTAAATTTCAGTATAGTTCAGAGTAAGGACACACGCCTTATTGTCATTAGATATGTAAGACATGGTCTTATGCGTACACTTGCCAGGATACTTAATAAAATTAAATTAAGAGTCATGCAGTATTGTAGATGTCGCAAGTCTATGGGCACTTACACAACAATTGTATAATATCTGGAGAGATACAGTATACTTCTACGCTTACCAATTTAACAACTTGGCAATTATAATGAAAATGAATTTAAGACTCCAGCCATAAATTCATTTTCATTATAATTGCCATGTTGTATGTATCGTTCATATAGTAAATGAGTGTACTTTGCACTAATTCATAGCTCAAATTCATTCAATTGTTGCATATATTATGTTGAGTATAAAAGGAGATGGTCACATAAATGGCCGGATTTAATGTACAGTCCCCCTTTAAAGGAAGTACACTATCAGATTAGCCCAAAATAACTGAAAATTGTGAATGACAACCTCTAATCATATAACGACGGGTATGTGAGCCACTTACTCGTTTATCAGACGTATATCTGGCTTCCATAATGTGTTGCCAGGTGGTATGAAGGAGCCACTTACTCGTTTATCAGACGTATATCTGGCTTCCATAATGTGTTGTCATGCGATATGGTGATGGAGCCAGTAATCCTAGCCCCCTTCTTGAATATATGTCCCAGGCGTTCATCTTTCCAATACATACCCAAGTACACATTCATGTCCATGTATCCATCTACTGTGTTCTGTGGAAAATATAAAATCAGATCTATATAATTACATAGCCCCGGACAAAAGTACCCATAGGTATTAAATTTCGTCGAAATCCGCCAGTTTTACCAGATTTGACCTTGAATTGACCATTTTGAAAGTCAATGTCAGATCGGGATCAATATATGACCCTTCCAAGTCACTCCCCGGACAATAGTAGCCCTATGTATCAAATTTTGTCAAAATCCGTCCGTTTTACCCGATTTGACCGTGAAGGTCAAGGTCAGGTTGGGGTAACGGTTCGACCCGTCCAAAACACTGCCCGGACAAAAGTACCATAGGTGGCAAGTTTGGGCTCAATCAGTCGAGCCGTTTTCGAGTCTATAAAGGACACATATATATACGGAAGTTTCAAAGTATATAGTAGACTAGCAGGTTAGCCCACCACTGGCGGCAATCGTCCAAACTGGAAATCGACTCAGCGGATCCCGAGATCAAGGTCATTTGAAGGTCAATGTCACGCCACACGGGCAAACGGATGGGCCGATGTTACTCCACGGGTCAAACTACACCAGCACCCCAAAAATGGTGGAAATCGGCCCAGCGGATTCCGAGATACGGGTTCAATGTCATTTGAAAGGTTTAGGTCACGCCGCACGGGCGTCCGGTGTGACGAAATCGCTCAGCTCCTCAAACTACCCACACACACCAAACTCGGCTCAGCGGATCCCGAGATATGAGTTCAAGGCCATTTGAAGGTCAAGTTCACGCCGCACGGGCAAACGGATATACCCATGTTAGTCCTCGGGTCAAGCTACACCAACAATCGAACAATGGTGGAAATCGGCCCTGCGGATACCGAAATACGGGTTAAAGGTCATTTGAAAGGTGAAGGTCACGCCACACGGGCATCCGGGAGTGAAGAAATTACTCGGCGCCTCAAACTGTCCCACATACCAAATTTGGTCGAAATAGGCCCAGCAGGAGCCGAGATACAGGTTGAAGGTCAACGCTTGAAATGTCAAGGTCACGCCACACGGGCGAACGGATCAGCCTATGTTAGTCCTCGGGTCGAATTACGTGCCCGTACCAAGTTTCGTCGAAATCGGTTCAGCCGTTTTCGAGTCTATCGCGACCACACACACACACAAACTTTCCTCAAATATATATTAGACTAGCCGATGAGCCCGACGTTGTCCGGGCTATTCAAAAACCAAATTTCAAGTCGATAGCTCCACCCGTTTCCGAGATCTGGTCTTCGCATGCATTTCAAGTCGATAGCTCCACCCGTTTCCGAGATCTCGTCTGCGCATGCGCGAAGCTGGCGTCGCACGGGCTCGGCGACCCGATAAAATTCGTATCCGGGGCAAGATACATTCACATACCAAATTTCAAGTCGATAGCTCCACCCGTTTCCGAGATCTCGTCTGCGCATGCGCGAAGCTGGCATCGCACGGGCTCGGCGGCCCGATAAATTTCATATCCGGGGTAAGATACATTCACATAGCAAATTTCAAGTCGATAGCTCCACCCGTCTCAGAGATCTCGCCTGCGCATGCGCGAAGCGGGCGCCGCACGGGCTCGCCAATACGACAACGTCCACCGCCTGGTCAAACTACACACACGTACCAAGTTTGGTCCCGATCGGTCGTCGAGAATCGTAGATTTGTATAAATACATACAGACAAACATACAGACAAACAGACAAACAGACAGAGGTCATCAAAATATATAGGAGACTAGCTGGGTACCCGTCCTGACGGGGAAAGTCGTTGTGTTGTTTTTGTTTTACACCAACACCACGAAAATGGTGGAAATCGGCCCAGCGGATACCGAGATACAGGTTCAAGGACATTTTAAAGGTCAATGTCACGCGCTACCCGTTGAAAATGTTTGGCTACCCGAACCATCCCTACCTACGAAATTTCATCCCGATCGTCCCATCGGATCCTGAGATAGAGAGTCATGGTCACTCGAAGGTCAATGTCACGTCGCACGGGCATCCGGGTGTGACGAAATTGCTCAGCGCCTCACACTACCCGTTTCCACCAAATTCGGTGGAAATCGGCTAAGCGGATCCCGAGATATGAGCTCAAGATCACTCGAAGGTCAAGGTCACGCCGCCCGGACAGACGGACCTGTCCGCGTTACTCCCGGGGTCAACCTACACCAACACCCCGAAAATGGGGGAAATCGGCCCAGCGGATCCCGAGATACGGATTCAAGGTCACTTGAAAGGTCAAGGTCACGATGCGCGGGCATCCGAGCGCGACGAAATGGCTCGGCGCCTCACACTGCCCCCACATACCAAATTGGGTCCAAATTGGCCCATCAAGAGCCGAGATACGGGTTGAAGGTCACCGGTTTGAATGTCAAGTTCACGCCGCACGGACAAATGGATGGGCTCATGTTGGTTCCCGGGTGATACTACGTGTCCGTACCAAGTTTCGTCGAAATCGGTAGAGCCGTTTCGGAGTCCATCTCGCCCACACAGACAGGTCAGGTCGGGGTCACGATTTGACCCGTCCAAAACACTCCCCGGACAAAAGTACCCGTTAAAAGTACCCGTCGAAATCCGTCCGGTTTTACCCGATTTTTCCTTGAATTGACCATTGTGAAGGTCAATGTCATGTCATGGTCACGATTTGACCCGTCCAAAACACTCCCCGGACAAAAGTTCCCGTAGGTATCATATTTCGTCGAAATCCATCCGTTTTACCCGATTGGACCTTGAATTGACCTTACTGAAGGTCAATGTCAGGTCGGGGTCACGATGTGACTCGTCCAAAACACTCCCAAAAAGTATCAAATTTCGTCAATATCCGTCTGGCAGTTTTCCCAGCCATAGCTAACACACAGACAGAAGTCCCACAATATATATTGACTAGCTGGTGGACCCGACTTCGTCCGGGCTTTTTACCCTCTGCTTTTCGGCGAATTGCGCGATTTGACCTTCAATTGATCATTTTGAAGGTCAGGGTCAGGTGGGGGTCCCGATTTGACCCCGTCCAAAACGCTCCCCGGACAAAAGTACCCGTCGAAATCCGTCCGATTTTACCCGATTTTACCTTGAATTGACAATTTTGAAGATCAAGGTCACGTCAGGGTCACGATTTGACCCGTCCAAAACACTCCGTGGACAAAAGTAACCCTAGGTATCAAATTTCGTCGAAATCTCGTCAAAATTCGCGATTTGACCTTGAATTGACTATTTTGAAGGTCATGATTGGATGACGATTTGACCCGTTCTAAACATTCCTCATATAAAAGTAATCCTAGGTATCAAATTTCGTCAAAATCCCGTCAGAATTCCCGATTTGACCTTGAATTGACAGTTTTGAAGGTCAATGTCATGTCGGGGTTACGATTTGACCATTCCAAAAGATCCCCGTCCAAAAGTACCTCTAGGTGTCAAATTTTGTCAATATCCGTCCCGTTTTACCCGATTTGGCCTTGAATTGACCTTGTTGAAGGTCAAGGTCAGGTCGGGGTCACGATTTGACCCGTTCAAAACACTCCCTGGAAAAAAAGCTAACACACAGACATACAGACAGACAGAAGTCCAAAAATATATAGTAGATAAATAGTGCACGGCTCGGAGGTGACTATGCCAAAATAGTGGTCTGAGGGGAGGATATAGAACCCGAACCTTCAAATTACCTGCCCCGGAATAGTGGGCATGCTAAAAATAGATTTCAGGATTTTCCAAACGATAATGGGTGTGCTAAAATAGGAGGACACTATCGATAATAGTGAATGCCAAGCAACCAAATGCAATCACAAGCGTGGATAATGCTTATATAGTCACGTGAGATAAAATATATTAGGATAGTGCCCTTTACTTATTATAAATGATAATATGATGATATGCAAGGCATATAGAATGACTCCGACGCGAATGCTTGATGCGAATAGATTATAATTTAAATACTAAATGTTGTAAGGCATATGAAATTTAATACACAGCACTAAATCAAACCTGTATAAAGTAACTAGTAATTGAAGCGCATGTTGTTGTTGTTTGTTAGGGTTTATCGTCGTTCTAGCCGCTATGCCACACACGACGTTGTCAATTTTACGGGTGGAGGAAAGACCACGCAGAGGCTTAATTTCACCGGGAAATCGTTCCACTGCGTGTAGAAACTACCGACCCCCGGAAAGCAACTGACAAACTTGCCCACATACACGATTCCGGTCACCCACCCTATGACGGGGTTCGAACCAGCTTCGTCGGCGCTGGACGGCCTGTGTCTGCGTAATTCACCTGGCACTCTACCGACTGGACCACCGGGGGCACCTGAAGCGCGTGTCTGTCGTGATATGTGACATATTGGGCTAAAAAACGTTAAACTCTCAATCAATATATCAATCAATAGATGTCTAGTTGTCCGTTCAGTCGTGTCTGGATTCTGGCCAAATAGCCAAAGAGACAAATGACGTTTTGACGTCATGAATCCGTAACTGCCCTCCTTTAGGTTACATATGAAACTGATCCGATGAACTTATACATGACATATTCATAACTTACTGTTTATAAATCAATAAATACTTCAGTTGTCCGTTGCCAAAGTCATATCGGAAGTTGTGAAGTAGCAAATTAATTTCATTACTGTAAGTTATATGTGACGTCACAAGTATGTACACATGCCTGTTACCTGAGCTCGGTGCTAGCGGGGTCGTTATAATATCCACTAACAGGTTTCAGAATACGAAGGTTACTGACTTTATCATGGTAGGGAATCACGTGGTTTCAGAATACAGTCTACTGACTTTATCATGGTAGGGAATCACATGGTTTCAGAATACAGTCTACTGACTTTATCATGGTAGGGAATCACGTGGTTTCAGAATACAGTCTACTGACTTTATCATGGTAGGGAATCACGTGGTTTCAGAATACAGTCTACTGACTTTATCATGGTAGGGAATCACGTGGTTTCAGAATACAGTCTACTGACTTTATCATGGTAGGGAATCACGTGGTTTCAGAATACAGTCTACTGACTTTATCATGGTAGGGAATCACGTGGTTTCAGAATACAGTATACTGACTTTATCATGGTAGGGAATCACGTGGTTACAGAATACAGTCAACTGACTTTATCATGGTAGGGAATCACGTGGTTTCAGAATACAGTCTACTGACTTTATCATGGTAGGGAATCACGTGGTTATAGAATACAGTATACTGACTTTATCATGGTAGGGAATCACGTGGTTTCAGAATACAGTCTACTGACTTTATCATGGTAGGGAATCACGTGGTTTCAGAATACAGTATACTGACTTTATCATGGTAGGGAATCACGTGGTTTCAGAATACAGTCTACTGACTTTATCATGGTAGGGAATCACGTGGTTTCAGAATACAGTCTACTGACTTTATCATGGTAGGGAATCACGTGGTTTCAGAATACAGTATACTGACTTTATCATGGTAGGGAATCACGTGGTTTCAGAATACAGTCTACTGACTTTATCACGGTGGAAGAATCCACGAACCTACCGTCCGGCAACTTTGGTCAGAATGTTATACAAAACTACTGAATATTTCGGAGCAAATACGGTGTCAACTTATTTTTATAACATATTCTCGTAACAGTCGAAACGTTACGTTTTGTGTCAGTACCTCGTATATTTTGATTTTGTGCGTTTTCGTTCGCTTCAACCATTTTTATCCGCGATACTGGGCAGAATATACGGTGTCTGGAACAGGCATATATGAGCGAGGTCAAGGTCAATGACACGGTTGCACGTGAAATTGGACCCCCGCCCCCATATTGTTCCCGGGATCAAAGTGGGCCTACAAACCAAATTTGTGTAGGATCGTCCGAGCAGTTTTCGAGTCTATAACACACATACACACATACATACATACATACAGACGTTCCAAAATATATAGTTGACTAGCTGAATTCGTCCGGGATATTTATGAATTTTTCGTGATCGAACAACGTTGAAAAGTATTAGAAGAAAGAAAAAACTATTGTTCGATCGGTTCAGAAACATGCCTATATGAGCGTATATGAGCGAGGTTAAGGTCAAGGACACGATGAAACGTGAAATTGGACCCACCAATATTCTGAGCTCGTTTAACCCTTTACCCAACAAACCGGCCAAAACCGGCCAAATAAAGCTTCAACAGATTAAAATATCTTCGGTCTGTCTCAATAGAACCATACAAATATGGATATCATTGGAACCGGCTCCTTGACCACATTGTGATAGTTACAGTTATGCCCTGTGCCAATGCATTCTCTTATATATGCGAGTCGACCATAGGTCGCCTCGCATATATAAGAGAATGCATTGGCCTAAAAAAAATCTTTTTTTTACCATTTTTTCTTACATTCTTTAACAATTTTATAATTTTTAATGTGTTAAGCCAATGCATTCTCTTATATATGCGAGGCGACCTATGGTTCAGACGATGCTTTCTATGGAGTGGTTTGGTCGATTTCTTTGATTTTTTCGGCGACATTCCACAGGTTGCCAAATCGCATGAGTATTAACCTATCAATTCCACGCACACGAACAAGTACATACTATGTCTTTAAGATTATATTCCCGCCAAACTGGTGAATACCAATTCTTGAATGACTGTTTCACAAAAAAGCAAACTACCAATTAACATCTTGTCATGGTTATATACAAGGGAGTAATGTCGAAAGAAACCCTCTTAGCTTATTGCTTTGGTGGATGCATCAGTGCAGAAGTTCACCTCGTCTGCGGCGAGATGCAATTATTCGTACAATGCGTCCGCTTCGTTTGTGAATTATGCGTTATTCTTCGGCCTTCAGTATGGCGACTGGAATGTCCTGATATTTTGATTATCACATAAGAAACTGGGTCGACGTGTCCGCACGTACTCACTGCCATGGGCGGCCTTGCCTAAGTTATACGTAACAATTATCGACTTCAAATGAGCCTTCTCAAGTTAAATTACATAATTTATATTGTGTATATATGTCACCAGCTAATTTATATATATATAGATCCTACCCTTATTCCATTCTATAAACCAATTATATAAATTGTGATATTAAACGTTCGTTTAATAACAGGAAATAGTGTGACCTTTGACTTTCGGTCTGTCGTCTGTTAACATTCCGTCTCAAAATACTATGGATTCCAATACTTTTCCAACAAGCTATCATTAATGAAGAGTTTGAATAGTTATGTCATTAAATATACGCCATTAAATGCGCCAAAGAGTCTTTATTTATATGGGACTATTTTTTTACGGGTACAAACAAGGAATAGTTACGTGAAACCTCATCGTATGCCTTATAGAAGCCGATGTTAGTTTCGCGTCCCATTTGTTGATTTAAGTATGTTTTGTCGATGTTTTGGATTATGTAATAAATAGAATCTACAACTCGTCCCCAGTTTATAGCGGAAATTACAAAACTTGTCCAGTAAATTAGGTCTGGTCCTCGCCAAAGTCTCGGTCCAGACCTAATTTACTGGACTCGTTTTGTAAATTCCGCTATAAACTGGGGACTAGTTGTAGATCCTCTATATATATATTTCATCGAATACCAAGATTTTTTGATCGATAGACATCCAATGCAAGTACTCAAATTGAGCAAAAAATAATTAATAGATAGTTGTCTTTCTTATTTCTTGAATAAAAAAATAATTTATCCCCATATTTTGAACCATTGTTCGTGCAGACATATCTTCATTAAATCAGTCTTACATTGCAGAAAGTTAATCAAATATTGAGAGTGTCTGTATGGTTTAAAATGTTAACAGCACATCATACAGCAGTGCCTCTATAGTCTATAATGTTAACAGCAGATCATATTTACTGCATGTATTTCATTCAGTGTGTCTAGTGTATGCTTTAAAATGTTAATAGCTCACATGATATAGCAGTGCATCTATGGTGTAAAATGTTAACAGCACATCCCATACAGACACTGCACATGTGATTTGGGTAGAAACAGGTTGGAACACCTTAGAATTATGTTAGTTTCGTATGTTAATCAGCCCTGCTACATTAGTAGCATATTAGCTCTAGTGTTCATACTGGGCATAGAGTTCTCCCAAAAATTTAAGTTAGCGCAGGTTAGAGATTAGAGATTTAATATAGTTATCCCGCCAATGCTTTCTTGACACAAATCCCCCTTGTATGGACCATTTAATGACTTTCACATCTGGGTTTTATTCCCAGTTCAGATCACCAATCCTATGCTAAAGGTCACCAATCCTATGCTTTTATGGCCCTGATAACATCCCCTGGAACCTATTTTGCCCCATTCACTTGGAGTAATTCGCAAAATTAAAGCTGCTTATTTTCTGTGGGACTCAGGGATTTAACAAGAAGTTGTTCTTGTTTGGTAAATTAAAACCTCGTTGGCTTTTTTCATGGCATGGTAAGTGACTGCGTGAATTTGAACTTATCGACAGTTAAGAATTTAAGACAAGAGAAATGAAGGGTTCACTAGTTATTCAGTTATTCATTCAAGTATAATATATAGAATCTTTTGTCAGTTTTCATATCTCAAGGCTCGAGTGCAACAAACACGCATTCGATTTATTTAAGTTCTTGGGTATTAGAAGTCATAATTATTATCAAATTATGTAACTTAATAATATTAGGATCAATTCCCGTAACCCTCCCCTACCCCTTTCATTTCCATGGTGATGGCTCAGGAAGTGGGAGCGGAGGGTTTGGAGGATCTGTTTTAGGCAAATGTATATGTTTTCTGTTCTGTTATCATTTATATTGTTACTAGAAGGTGGACCAGACTTCGTCCGCGCTGTTTCCCCTCTGCTTTTCGGCGAATTGCGCGATTTGACCTTGAATTGTCCATTTTGAATGTAAAGGTCAGGTGGGGTCACGATTTGACCCGTCCAAAACACTGCCCGGACAAAAGTACCTGACAAAAGTACCCGTCGAAATCCATCCGGTTTTACCCGATTTGACCCTGAATTGATCATTTTGAAGGTCAAGGTCAGGTCGGGGTCACAATGTGACCCGTCCAAAACACTCAGTGGACAAAAGTAACCCTATGTATAAAATTTCGTCGAAATCCCATCAAAATTGTGATTTGATCTTGAATTGAACCGATTTCAAGGTCAAGGTCACGTCGCACGGGCAAACGAATATAATTTTAATCAAAATCCCGTGATATTCGGCGTTTGACCTTGAAATGACCCAATTTCAAGGTCACGTTGCACGGGCAAATTAATAGGCCTATGCCACTCCTTACTCCTTGGCCGAAAGTATCCCCACATACCAAGTTTCATCGAAATCCCGTGATATTTGGCGTTTGACCTTGAAATGACCCGATTTCAAGATCAAGGTCACGTCACATGGTCAAATTAATAGGCATATGCCACTCTCCGGCCGAAAGTACCCCCCACATACCAAGTTTCATCGAAATCCCGTGATATTCTGGCGTTTGACCTGGAAATGACCCGATTTCAAGGTTAAGGTCACGTCGCATGGGTAAATTAACAGGCCCATGCCACTCCACGGCCGAAGGTGCCCCCACATATTAAGTTTCATCGAAATACCGTAATATTCGGGTGTTTGACCTTGAAATTACCCGATTTCAAGGTCACGTCGCACGGGCAAATTAATAGGCATATGTCACTCCCCGGCCGAAATTACCCCCAAATACCAAGTTTCATCGAAATCGGCTTGGCCGTTTTCGAGTCCATCGATTACAGACAGACAGACACACACACACAGACAGATCTTCCAAAATATATAATAGACTAGCCGATGAGCCCGACGTTGTCCGGGCTATTCAAAAACCAAATTTCAAGTCGATAGCTCTACCCGTTTCCGAGATCTGGTCTGCGGATGCGCGAAGCTGGCGTCGCATGGGCTCGGCGACCCGATAAAATTCGTATCCGGGGCAAGATACATTCACATACCAAATTTCAAGTCGATAGCTCCACCCGTTTCCGAGATCTCGTCTGCGCATGCGCGAAGCTGGCGTCGCACGGACTCGGCGACCCGATAAAATTCGTATCCGGGGCAAGATACATTCACATAGCAAATTTCAAGTCGATAGCTCTACCCGTTTCCGAGATCTCGTCTGCGCATGCGCGAAGCGGGCGCCGCACGGGCTCGCCAATACGACAACGTTCACCGCCTGGTAAAACTACTTACACGTACCAAGTTTCGTCCCGATCGGTCGAGAATCGTAGATTTGTATAAATGACAGACAGACAGACAAACAAACAAACAGAGGTCTTCAAAATATATATGAGATAATAAATCAGGTTTATCAATACCGTATAAGATAGTAACTCAGTTGAGAGAATCCTTTGCGTGTAAATGGCTTAATGTTGTCGAACTTTCCAAAGTAAATATAATGTGCAGTTTTACTAACCTGCGCAATTTTCCAACGTAGAACCAATGTGCATTTTTGCTAACCTAAAAGCACATGTGCAATTATGTCAGTTTTTAGGCTCCGCCCATCTCACTTTTGACAGTTAAATTACTACATTAGTTCTAAATTAGTTCTCACTTTAGAATTTCGTGCTAGATCTAATGTAGTTAATTGTTAGCAGTTTTTGGTAAGGGGTCATACTTACTATTTCATTCAGTGTCTCTATGGTTTAAATGTTAACATCACACCATACAGCAGTGCCACTATTTTTTATAATGTTAACAGCACATCATACTTACTATTTCATTTAGTTGATGAAGATCCAACGTTATCCTCACAGTGGTGCCTTTCAGAGGAATAAAACGAAGTGCGTCTAGAGAGTTGATATCCTTCATCACACTTCCCAAACCTTCGTCTCTTGGCAGCGGCCGGATATCGATTTGCCCTAAAATTACATGTATTCGAAAATGGTTTTCATTTCTGCACTAACAACGAGAAATATATTATTTTATTGATTAGATATGACATTTCACTAACTAGAGAGATATCTTATATTGTTAATTAGATATGACAATTCACTAACAACAATAATTATATAACGTATATTAATAATTATATATATACGACATTTGGTTCCAGAATACCATGTTATCGAATTAGGCTATATCACCCTTAAACAGAATAATATCGATTAGCGATATCTCAAATCTGAGTAATATTTATTTACGACATGCCGAAAATCTTCTCCGATGCTATAAAATAACGTTTAGGTATCCATCTGTTGCGACGTCACTCATATATGAAAGAGTTATCAGTTACTAAGAGGCAATCAAAGACATGGCGACAGGGTGGTTTGGGGGGTCTCACCCCCCCCCCCCCAACTTTGGTCAAATTTTCAACAGTTGGAAATTTCATACCGGACACAACATTAGTTGGAAATTTCACACCAACATAGGTTGAAAATGTTCTTGTAGTTTGATTTTCAAACAATTAATAGGGGGAATTTATTGTTTTCGGGCCAATATTTGCATATTTTCCTTCTTTTGGTAGAAATGTCAGGTTCGAAATTTCCAACAGTTTGAAAACTTGTGTCCTGGTCCCTCCCCCATGGCCAGTCGAAAACTTCTAGTTAATTTAAGAAAACAAAATATTGTCCTACATTTGGTCAAAATTGTCACTGGAATTGTCATCAGTTGAAATCCAACCGAAGTCGAGGTGTCAGGTTTGAAATTTCCAACTCTTGAGGCTAGTCTAGATGCTAGGATTTTGCGATTTTCTTGTTCAGATTTCAAAATTTTCGCACACCGGGCCGAACCGAACCATGGTCGGCCGGTGTGTCCTGGTCCCTCCCCGTGGCTAATACAAAACTGCTAATAAGTCAGATTTTTGGCGATACCCTCGGTTTTGGCGATACCACGTGCACGGGGGTGAATATCGGCAACTTCAGACTCTGTTATAGCTGTCGCAAGACGTGAGTCACGTGACAAAAGTATCGATACAAGTAAGCTTTATCTAGCAACTTTCAGCATATTTGATGTAGATGTTCCAATGATTGATACTTTCAGCATCTTTGAAGTAGATGTTCCAATGATTGACACTTTGCGTTTTTGTTCTTTTGTAAAGATTTAATATTAATCCTATATGGCGTTGTTTCACATCGGACACCAATGCACGTGCGAACGAGCGATATCCGTTTTTGTTTCTCTCAGATCTTTTGTTTTGAGAAATCCTGTGTTCAAAGGACTGTCATGTGCAGGTAGAATGTCTTCCTGAGAAATCATTTGTTCAATGACTGGAATGTGTAGGTAGAATATCTTCCTGAGAAATCCTGTGTTCAAAAGACTGTCATCTGTAGGTAGACTGTCCTCCTGGGAAAGCCTTTGTTCGATGGACTGTCATGTGTAGGTAGAATGTCTTCCTGATAAATCCTTTGTTCAATGGACTGTCATGTGTAGGTAGACCGTCTTCCTGAGAAACCCTTTGTTCAATGGACTGTCATGTGTAGGTAGACCGTCTTCCAGAGAAACCCTTTGTTCAATGGACTGTCATGTGTAGGTAGACCGTCTTCCAGAGAAACCCTTTGTTCAATGGACTGTCATGTGTAGGTAGACTGTCTTCCTGAGAAATCCGTTGTTCAGGGTCAATGGGCTGTCTTCCGATGGGCTGTTATGTGCAGGTATAATGTCTTCCGATAGTCTGTCATGTGTATGTAGAATGTCATCCGATGTTGATCCGTTGTTCAATGGGCTGTTATGTGTAGGTACAATGTTTTCAATTGGCTGTCATGGGTGGGTAGAATGCCTTCCGGTGGGCTGTCAGTAAAATGTCTTCCGATGGGCTGTCTTGTGTAGGTAGAATGCATCCCTATGGGGTGTCATTAAATTTTGTAGATAAAATGTATAGGTGTACATAAGGTCCCGGATGGTAACGATTGAATATATACGCGTACCTGAGGTCCCGGATGGTAACGATTGAATATATACGTGTACATGAGGTCCCGGATGGTAACGATTGAATATATACGTGTATCTGAGGTCCCGGATTGTAAAGATTGAATATATACATGTACCTGAGGTCCCGGATGGTAACGATTGAATATATACGTGTACCTGAGGTCCCGGATGGTAACGACTAATGTCTACAGTACCTGAGGTCCCGGATGGTAACGACTGAATGTCTTCGCTTACCTGAGGTCTCGGATGGTAACGACTGAATATATACGTGTACCTGAGGTCCCGGATGGTAACTATTGAATATATACGTGTACCTGAGGTCCCGGATGGTAACGACTGAATATATACGTGTACCTGAGGTCCCGGATGGTAACGATTGAATATATACGTGTACCTGAGGTCCCGGATGGTAACGATTGAATATATACGTGTACATGAGGTCCCGGGTGGTAACGATTGAATATATACGTGTACCTGAGGTCCCGGATGGTAACGATTGAATATATACGTGTACCTGAGGTCCCGGATGGTAACGACTAATGTCTACAGTACCTGAGGTCCCGGATGGTAACGACTGAATGTCTACGCTTACCTGAGGTCTCGGATGGTAACGACTGAATATATACGTGTACCTGATGTCACGGATGGTAACGATTGATTGTCTACAGGTACCTGAGGTGCCGAATGGTAACGATTGAATATATACGTTACCAGAGGTCCCGGATGGTAACGATTGAATATATACGTGTACCTGAGGTCCCGAATGGTAACAACTGAATATATACGTGTACCTGAGGTCCCCGATGGTAACGACTGAATGTCTACGCGTACCTGAGGTCCGGGATGGTAACGACTGAATATATACGTGTACCTGAGGTCCCGAATGGTAACAACTGAATATATACGTGTACCTGAGGTCCCCGATGGTAACGATCGAATGTCTGTGCGTACCTGATGTCCTGGTTGGTAACGATTGAATATATACGTGTACATGAGGTCCCGGATGGTAACGATTGAATATATACGTTACCTGAGGTCCCGGATGGTAACGATTGAATACACCTGAGGTCCCGGCTGGTAACGACTGAATGTATACAAGTAACTGAGGTCCCGGATCGTAACAATTGAATATATACGTGTACCTGAGATCCCGGTTGGTAACGACTGAGTGTATACAGGTACCTGAGGTCCCGGATGGTAACGATTGAATATATACGTGTACCTGAGGTCCAGGATGGTAACAATTGAATGTATACGTGTACCTGAGGTCCCGGATGGTAACGATTGAATATATACGTGTACCTGAGGTCCCGGGTGGTAACGACTGAATGTCTACGCGTACCTGAGGTCCCGGGTGGTAACGACTGAATATATACGTATACCTGAGGTCCCGGATGGAAACGACTGAATATATACGTGTACCTGAGGTCCCGGATGGTAACGACTGAATATATACGTGTACCTGAGGTCCCGGATGGTAACGATTGAATATATACGTGTACCTGAGGTCCCGGATGGTAACGACTGAATATATACGTGTACCTGAGGTCCCGGATGGTAACGATTGAACATATACGTGTACCTGGGGTCCCTGATGGTAACGAATGAATACATACATGTATCTGAGGTCCCGGATGGTAACGACTGAATATATACGTTACCTGAGGTCCCGGATGGTAACGATTGAATATATACGTGTACCTGAGGTCCCGAATGGTAACGACTGAATGTCTACGCGTACCTGAGGTCCGGGATGGTAACGACTGAATATATACGTGTACCTGAGGTCCCGAATGGTAACAACTGAATATATACGTGTACCTGAGGTCCCCGATGGTAACGATCGAATGTCTGTGCGTACCTGATGTCCCGGTTGGTAACGATTGAATATATACGTGTACATGAAGTCCGGGATGGTAACGATTGAATATATACGTTACCTGAGGTCCCGGATGGTAACGATTGAATACACCTGAGGTCCCGGCTGGTAACGACTGAATGTATACAAGTACCTGAGATGTAGATGTTCCAATGATTGATACTTTCAGCATCTTTGAAGTAGATGTTCCAATGATTGACACTTTGCGTTTTTGTTCTTTTGTAAAGATTTAATATTAATCCTATATGGCGTTGTTTCACATCGGACACCAATGCACGTGCGAACGAGCGATATCCGTTTTTGTTTCTCTCAGATCTTTTGTTTTGAGAAATCCTGTGTTCAAAGGACTGTCATGTGCAGGTAGAATGTCTTCCTGAGAAATCATTTGTTCAATGACTGGAATGTGTAGGTAGAATATCTTCCTGAGAAATCCTGTGTTCAAAAGACTGTCATCTGTAGGTAGACTGTCCTCCTGGGAAAGCCTTTGTTCGATGGACTGTCATGTGTAGGTAGAATGTCTTCCTGATAAATCCTTTGTTCAATGGACTGTCATGTGTAGGTAGACCGTCTTCCTGAGAAACCCTTTGTTCAATGGACTGTCATGTGTAGGTAGACCGTCTTCCAGAGAAACCCTTTGTTCAATGGACTGTCATGTGTAGGTAGACCGTCTTCCAGAGAAACCCTTTGTTCAATGGACTGTCATGTGTAGGTAGACTGTCTTCCTGAGAAATCCGTTGTTCAGGGTCAATGGGCTGTCTTCCGATGGGCTGTTATGTGCAGGTATAATGTCTTCCGATAGTCTGTCATGTGTATGTAGAATGTCATCCGATGTTGATCCGTTGTTCAATGGGCTGTTATGTGTAGGTACAATGTTTTCAATTGGCTGTCATGGGTGGGTAGAATGCCTTCCGGTGGGCTGTCAGTAAAATGTCTTCCGATGGGCTGTCTTGTGTAGGTAGAATGCATCCCTATGGGGTGTCATTAAATTTTGTAGATAAAATGTATAGGTGTACATAAGGTCCCGGATGGTAACGATTGAATATATACGTGTACCTGAGGTCCCGAATGGTAACAACTGAATATATACGTGTACCTGAGGTCCCCGATGGTAACGATCGAATGTCTGTGCGTACCTGATGTTCTGGTTGGTAACGATTGAATATATACGTGTACATGAGGTCCTGGATGGTAACGATTGAATATATACGTTACCTGAGGTCCCGGATGGTAACGATTGAATACACCTGAGGTCCCGGCTGGTAACGACTGAATGTATACAAGTAACTGAGGTCCCGGATCGTAACAATTGAATATATACGTGTACCTGAGATCCCGGTTGGTAACGACTGAGTGTATACAGGTACCTGAGGTCCCGGATGGTAACGATTGAATATATACGTGTACCTGAGGTCCAGGATGGTAACAATTGAATGTATACGTGTACCTGAGGTCCCGGATGGTAACGATTGAATATATACGTGTACCTGAGGTCCCGGGTGGTAACGACTGAATGTCTACGCGTACCTGAGGTCCCGGGTGGTAACGACTGAATATATACGTATACCTGAGGTCCCGGATGGAAACGACTGAATATATACGTGTACCTGAGGTCCCGGATGGTAACGACTGAATATATACGTGTACCTGAGGTCCCGGATGGTAACGATTGAATATATACGTGTACCTGAGGTCCCGGATGGTAACGACTGAATATATACGTGTACCTGAGGTCCCGGATGGTAACGATTGAACATATACGTGTACCTGGGGTCCCTGATGGTAACGAATGAATACATACATGTATCTGAGGTCCCGGATGGTAACGACTGAATATATACGTTACCTGAGGTCCCGGATGGTAACGATTGAATATATACGTGTGCCTGAGGTCCCGGATGGTAACGACTGAATGTCTACGCGTACCTGAGGTCCGGGATGGTAACGACTGAATATATACGTGTACCTGAGGTCCCGAATGGTAACAACTGAATATATACGTGTACCTGAGGTCCCCGATGGTAACGATCGAATGTCTGTGCGTACCTGATGTCCCGGTTGGTAACGATTGAATATATACGTGTACATGAGGTCCGGGATGGTAACGATTGAATATATACGTTACCTGAGGTCCCGGATGGTAACGATTGAATACACCTGAGGTCCCGGCTGGTAACGACTGAATGTATACAAGTACCTGAGGTCCCGGATCGTAACAATTGAATATATACGTGTACCTGAGATCCCGGTTGGTAACGACTGAGTGTATACAGGTACATGAGGTCCCGGATGGTAACGATTGAATATATACGTGTACCTGAGGTCCAGGATGGTAACAATTGAATGTATACGTGTACCTGAGGTCCCGGATGGTAACGATTGAATATATACGTGTACCTGAGGTCCCGGGTGGTAACGACTGAATGTCTACGCGTACCTGAGGTCCCGGATGGTAACGACTGAATATATACGTATACCTGAGGTCCCGGATGGAAACGACTGAATATATACGTGTACCTGAGGTCCCGGATGGTAACGACGAATATATACGTGTACCTGAGGTCCCGGATGGTAACGATTGAATATATACGTGTACCTGAGGTCCCGGATGGTAACGACTGAATATATACGTGTACCTGAGGTCCCGGATGGTAACGATTGAACATATACGTGTACCTGAGGTCCCGGATGGTAACGAATGAATACATACATGTATCTGAGGTCCCGGATGGTAACGACTGAATATATACGTGTACCTGAGGTCCCGGATGGTAACGACTGAATATATACGTGTATATGAGGTCCCGGATGGTAACGACTGAATATATACGTGTACCTGATGTCCCGGGTGGTAACTACTGAATATATACGTGTACCTGAGGTCCCGGATGGTAACCATTGGATATATACGTTACCTGATGTCCCGCTTGGTAACGATTGAATATATACGTGTACCTGTGGTCCCGGATGGTAACGATTGAATATATACGTGTACCTGAGGATCCGGATGGTAACGACTGAATATATACGTTACATGAGGTCCAGGATGGAAACGACTGAATATATACGTGTACCTGAGGTCCCGGATGGTAACGACTGAATATGTACGTGTACCTGAGGTCCCGGATGGTGACGATTGAATATATACGTGTACCTGAGGTCCCGGGTGGTAACGATTGAATATATACGTTTACCTGAGGTCCCGGGTGGTAACGACTGAATATATACGTGTACCTGAAGAACCGGATGGTAACGGCTGAATATATACGTGTACCGGAGATCCCGTATGGTAACGACGGAATATATACGTGTACCTGAGGTCCCGGATGGTAACGACTGAATATATACGTGTACCTGAGGTCCCGGATGGTAACGACCGAATATATACGTATACCTGAGGTCCCGTATGGTAACGACTGAATATATACGTGTACCTGAGGTCCCGGATGGTAACGATTGAATATATACGTGTACCTGAGGTCCCGGATGGTAACGACTGAATATATACGTGTACCTGAGGTCCCGGATGGTAACGATTGAACATATACGTGTACCTGGGGTCCCTGATGGTAACGAATGAATACATACATGTATCTGAGGTCCCGGATGGTAACGACTGAATATATACGTTACCTGAGGTCCCGGATGGTAACGATTGAATATATACGTGTACCTGAGGTCCCGAATGGTAACGACTGAATGTCTACGCGTACCTGAGGTCCGGGATGGTAACGACTGAATATATACGTGTACCTGAGGTCCCGAATGGTAACAACTGAATATATACGTGTACCTGAGGTCCCCGATGGTAACGATCGAATGTCTGTGCGTACCTGATGTCCCGGTTGGTAACGATTGAATATATACGTGTACATGAAGTCCGGGATGGTAACGATTGAATATATACGTTACCTGAGGTCCCGGATGGTAACGATTGAATACACCTGAGGTCCCGGCTGGTAACGACTGAATGTATACAAGTACCTGAGATGTAGATGTTCCAATGATTGATACTTTCAGCATCTTTGAAGTAGATGTTCCAATGATTGACACTTTGCGTTTTTGTTCTTTTGTAAAGATTTAATATTAATCCTATATGGCGTTGTTTCACATCGGACACCAATGCACGTGCGAACGAGCGATATCCGTTTTTGTTTCTCTCAGATCTTTTGTTTTGAGAAATCCTGTGTTCAAAGGACTGTCATGTGCAGGTAGAATGTCTTCCTGAGAAATCATTTGTTCAATGACTGGAATGTGTAGGTAGAATATCTTCCTGAGAAATCCTGTGTTCAAAAGACTGTCATCTGTAGGTAGACTGTCCTCCTGGGAAAGCCTTTGTTCGATGGACTGTCATGTGTAGGTAGAATGTCTTCCTGATAAATCCTTTGTTCAATGGACTGTCATGTGTAGGTAGACCGTCTTCCTGAGAAACCCTTTGTTCAATGGACTGTCATGTGTAGGTAGACCGTCTTCCAGAGAAACCCTTTGTTCAATGGACTGTCATGTGTAGGTAGACCGTCTTCCAGAGAAACCCTTTGTTCAATGGACTGTCATGTGTAGGTAGACTGTCTTCCTGAGAAATCCGTTGTTCAGGGTCAATGGGCTGTCTTCCGATGGGCTGTTATGTGCAGGTATAATGTCTTCCGATAGTCTGTCATGTGTATGTAGAATGTCATCCGATGTTGATCCGTTGTTCAATGGGCTGTTATGTGTAGGTACAATGTTTTCAATTGGCTGTCATGGGTGGGTAGAATGCCTTCCGGTGGGCTGTCAGTAAAATGTCTTCCGATGGGCTGTCTTGTGTAGGTAGAATGCATCCCTATGGGGTGTCATTAAATTTTGTAGATAAAATGTATAGGTGTACATAAGGTCCCGGATGGTAACGATTGAATATATACGTGTACCTGAGGTCCCGAATGGTAACAACTGAATATATACGTGTACCTGAGGTCCCCGATGGTAACGATCGAATGTCTGTGCGTACCTGATGTCCTGGTTGGTAACGATTGAATATATACGTGTACATGAGGTCCTGGATGGTAACGATTGAATATATACGTTACCTGAGGTCCCGGATGGTAACGATTGAATACACCTGAGGTCCCGGCTGGTAACGACTGAATGTATACAAGTAACTGAGGTCCCGGATCGTAACAATTGAATATATACGTGTACCTGAGATCCCGGTTGGTAACGACTGAGTGTATACAGGTACCTGAGGTCCCGGATGGTAACGATTGAATATATACGTGTACCTGAGGTCCAGGATGGTAACAATTGAATGTATACGTGTACCTGAGGTCCCGGATGGTAACGATTGAATATATACGTGTACCTGAGGTCCCGGGTGGTAACGACTGAATGTCTACGCGTACCTGAGGTCCCGGGTGGTAACGACTGAATATATACGTATACCTGAGGTCCCGGATGGAAACGACTGAATATATACGTGTACCTGAGGTCCCGGATGGTAACGACTGAATATATACGTGTACCTGAGGTCCCGGATGGTAACGATTGAATATATACGTGTACCTGAGGTCCCGGATGGTAACGACTGAATATATACGTGTACCTGAGGTCCCGGATGGTAACGATTGAACATATACGTGTACCTGGGGTCCCTGATGGTAACGAATGAATACATACATGTATCTGAGGTCCCGGATGGTAACGACAGAATATATACGTTACCTGAGGTCCCGGATGGTAACGATTGAATATATACGTGTGCCTGAGGTCCCGGATGGTAACGACTGAATGTCTACGCGTACCTGAGGTCCGGGATGGTAACGACTGAATATATACGTGTACCTGAGGTCCCGAATGGTAACAACTGAATATATACGTGTACCTGAGGTCCCCGATGGTAACGATCGAATGTCTGTGCGTACCTGATGTCCCGGTTGGTAACGATTGAATATATACGTGTACATGAGGTCCGGGATGGTAACGATTGAATATATACGTTACCTGAGGTCCCGGATGGTAACGATTGAATACACCTGAGGTCCCGGCTGGTAACGACTGAATGTATACAAGTACCTGAGGTCCCGGATCGTAACAATTGAATATATACGTGTACCTGAGATCCCGGTTGGTAACGACTGAGTGTATACAGGTACCTGAGGTCCCGGATGGTAACGATTGAATATATACGTGTACCTGAGTTCCAGGATGGTAACAATTGAATGTATACGTGTACCTGAGGTCCCGGATGGTAACGATTGAATATATACGTGTACCTGAGGTCCCGGGTGGTAACGACTGAATGTCTACGCGTACCTGAGGTCCCGGATGGTAACGACTGAATATATACGTATACCTGAGGTCCCGGATGGAAACGACTGAATATATACGTGTACCTGAGGTCCCGGATGGTAACGACGAATATATACGTGTACCTGAGGTCCCGGATGGTAACGATTGAATATATACGTGTACCTGAGGTCCCGGATGGTAACGACTGAATATATACGTGTACCTGAGGTCCCGGATGGTAACGATTGAACATATACGTGTACCTGAGGTCCCGGATGGTAACGAATGAATACATACATGTATCTGAGGTCCCGGATGGTAACGACTGAATATATACGTGTACCTGAGGTCCCGGATGGTAACGACTGAATATATACGTGTATATGAGGTCCCGGATGGTAACGACTGAATATATACGTGTACCTGATGTCCCGGGTGGTAACTACTGAATATATACGTGTACCTGAGGTCCCGGATGGTAACCATTGGATATATACGTTACCTGATGTCCCGCTTGGTAACGATTGAATATATACGTGTACCTGTGGTCCCGGATGGTAACGATTGAATATATACGTGTACCTGAGGATCCGGATGGTAACGACTGAATATATACGTTACATGAGGTCCAGGATGGAAACGACTGAATATATACGTGTACCTGAGGTCCCGGATGGTAACGACTGAATATGTACGTGTACCTGAGGTCCCGGATGGTGACGATTGAATATATACGTGTACCTGAGGTCCCGGGTGGTAACGATTGAATATATACGTTTACCTGAGGTCCCGGGTGGTAACGACTGAATATATACGTGTACCTGAAGAACCGGATGGTAACGGCTGAATATATACGTGTACCGGAGATCCCGTATGGTAACGACGGAATATATACGTGTACCTGAGGTCCCGGATGGTAACGACTGAATATATACGTGTACCTGAGGTCCCGGATGGTAACGACCGAATATATACGTATACCTGAGGTCCCGTATGGTAACGACTGAATATATACGTGTACCTGAAGTCCCGGATGGTAACGACTGAATGGCTACGCGTACCTGAGGTCCCGGGTGGTAACGATTGAATGCCTACGCGTACCTGAGGTCCCGGATGGTAACGACTGAATGTCTACGTGTACCTGAGGTCCCGGATGGTAACGATTGAATATATACGTGTACTTGAGGTCCCGGATGGTAACGACTGAATATCTACGTTTACCTGAGGTCCCGGATGGTAACGATTGAATATCTACGTATACATGAGGTCCCGGATAGTAGCGATTGAATATATACGTGTACCTGAGGTCCCGGATGGTAACGACTGAATGTCTATGCGTACCTCAGTTCCCGGATGGTAACGACTGAATATCTACGTATACCTGAGGTCCCGGATGGTAACGATTGAATGTCTACGCGTACCTGAGTTTCCGGATGGTAACGACTGAATGTCTACATGTACCTGCGGTCCCGGATGGTACATGTATAACTATTATGCGTGTTCACGAGGACGCATATGAGTTTCACACTAAAATTGTGCACTGGCATGAGACTCCTGATATCTATATATACAAAAGATTATAATATGTCTGTCTGTCCGTCTGTCTGATAGGATTTTCTCCAGGAACCCTAGACCGATTTCATCCAAATTCGGTGTGGCCACTCGGGGTACCCTAGCAGAGGTTATAACAGCGTTTGATTGTTTTAAAAAATTTGATTAAAAAAATTAATCAAACAAATAAAAACATTTTGTTTAAATGTTTGTTAATTTGAGCAAGGAGCTCAATCTAATAAAACAAAATTAATTAAAAGCAAACTCAATTTAAAAACAATGAGTGGCCGTGAGGGCCAATATATTGTAAAGAAAAAAATATTCGCGGGCGTTATGAACCTTTAAGATAGAAAAAATGTGAGTGGACTTGGGGTCCCATGATATAGTAACGCAATGATATATAAGTATATGTTATAACCCGCTTGGGTATATGTACAAGAAATACATATCAAGGCGTTTTAGCGCCGCAATCTGTATTTCTTGTACAAATACCCAAGCGGGTAATGACATATTTATAAACCGATTCACACCCAGATGAAAGAAGAATTGTACCACATTCAATACGATGATTACCTATCAATTACCATTCAATCAAAGGGGAATGGTTTGTGGTGTTACAAATTCCTGTTGAATAATTAGTCAAATGCTCGTTGACAATCGGATCACTTGCGTCTGCATTATATATCAGCATTGATAAACCATTTTGTCTCCGAATTTGAGAACGTTTTAATACTTATAACGTGTTTCTTAATAAAACAGATTCTTCCTTGTGATAATAAACTGTTTCGGCTGTTAAGGTTATTTTTCGACGTGTTGTCATAATGGAATTATCATTCAGAACACAGCAGACAATGTTCCGCTAGTGTTCGGACTCAGAAGTGAAACTATTCAACATTGCACGAAGTTTGTCTTATTAAATATCACCGGCATTCATGACAAAAGACTTAAGCAAACCTGTGTATAGTGCTTGTATTTTCCGCGCACATGCATGTATGTGAACAGTTTGTGGAGTGTTCTCACATGCTATCATTCTAACGACCATTACGCGATTATTGTGGATTATACATTCGAAACAGGTTTGGATCATATTTACAATTACCCACCCCTCCCGACAAACCAAAACATATTCAATCGAAAGTGTTGGGCCCCCACTCATGCAGCCCACCCCTATATGTCCGCTAATAATGGAATAATCCGTGTTTTAACTTCCCGAGTGTCAATGTCATTGCGCATTGTTAGAATTCCACACCCACCACTCCTATCTCCCTTCAGCTTACTATCCAATTAATGTCAATTTTGTTTGATATTTAGATCAAGTCTATATTTTGGCCCCGTCGAAATAAGACTCATACACGAAATATTGTTCACGGTTGGAGCAATTTGATTGGCCGAGGGGTGTGAACCGTTTATGATATATATGTAGTGCGAGGCCATGAGGTCCCGAAAATGATAGCGGTATGGGCATGAGGTCATGAAAATAGCAAAATATAGTATGATCAAACGGACACATAAGGATTTATTTCCTTTATTAGAATATTCAAGTTTAATTCTTAACGCAAAACGGTCGGTTCTTTGTAATGGATCTAGTTCGACTACGGCGCAGCTTGACGCAAAGATAGTGTTATCATTATTGGAGAATTAAAGATAGTGTTATCATTATTGGAGAATTAAAGATAGTGTTATCATTATTGGAGAATTAAAGATAGTGTTATCATTATTGGAGAATTAAAGTTAGTGTTATCATTATTGGAGAATAAAGATAGTGTTATCATTATTGGATAATTAATGATAGTGTTATCATTATTGGAGAATTAAAGATAGTGTTATCATTATTGGAGAATTAAAGATAGTGTTATCATTATTGGAGAATTAAAGATAGTGTTATCATTATTGGAGAATTAAAGATAGTGTTATCATTATTGGAGAATTAAAGATAGTGTTACATTATTGGAGAATTAAAGATAGTGTATCATTATTGGAGAATTAAAGATAGTGTATCATTATTGGAGAATTAAAGATAGTATTATCATTATTGGAGAATTAAAGATAGTGTTATCATTATTGGAGAATTAAAGATAGTGTTATCATTATTGTGTTACATAATGGTGTATGCCAACAACCTGGGCCGATGTGATGGTCTAGGGGTAGGTGATGAGTGAAGAGTAGATCGAACACATGATGATGTCTTTATTTGATACAGCATACATCTATTGACATGTGACAAGTATTGTAACATATATATGGAGACCAGCAAGACTAAGTGTGTTATCAATATAGGTACCGCATGGTGAATATCCATACTCAGTCAGGAGCGATACTCTAACTCCGGCCCTTTCTTCTCCAGAATCCCCCTCCTTTATCTCTGGACTCATGACTTGCCTTCCCTAATTACTCGCTGATTCCCACAGACAAAGAGAGGTCAGAGAAATGTTACATACCATATTGCGATTGACAAAGGATAGGTCAGAGGAAGGCTAATTAATGTTGTGTCATAATACATTCCAACTGACCAAATATCTGCGAGGTTAAAAGTACACGAGAAATAGATAGAAAATCTACGAGGTTAACTAGTACACGAGTAATAGATAGATACTCCGTCTTAGGGATGTTACTGGAAAGTGTATCAATTGGAGAATTAAAGATAGTGTTATCATTATTGGAGAATTAATGATAGTGTATCATTATTGGAGAATTAAAGATAGTGTATCATTATTGGAGAATTAAAGATAGTGTTATCATTATTGGAGAATTGAGAACCCGAATAATTTGTCAGTGCTTACTGCGGAGCAGATTAGCCGAAAAATATTGTATTTGCTGTTCGTCATAATGATCAGTGAGCGCTATAATATTGCATGACCAATGAAAAGCGGTCACACGGTAACATTGTGTCATGTACGACCAATGAAAAGCGCGGTGTCGCTATAACTATTATTGCATGGAATGCTCGACGTTTCAGCACCTGGACGTTTCGACACCTGTGGTTGCCGTTCGGCACCTGCACTTTTCGGCACTTTGGACGATTAGAAAAAGAAATAAGTGCCGAAACGTCTTCGATGTAGTACGGAAACGTCCAGCACCTGGGCCGAAACAACCAAGTGCCGAAAATCCAGGTGCCGAAACGTCCAGAAAACCAGGTGCCGAAACGTCCTGCACACGTTACAGGATTATAGAACATGTGCTGGCTAAACTCTTTGTCGGCTCAGCTCCAAATTGTTTGTTTCAAATAATGTATTGCTTATTATATTCACGTAAAAGTATATCTGAGTTCCAGCTATTTATATTATCCATGAACACCCTGCAGATTATAGAAAACTGGCATCATGCATGGTTTGCATGAGGAATATGTAGCTACATAGTGAATGTTCATTTATGTTGAACAAGCATTGATATAAATCATTGCAACTTTTAAATGCACGCATCTCACCACACCAACACACATATAGCTTCATTAGTTTTATCGTAAACGCATATAGTGTGTCATTTCATCAGGATCATATTTAGTATATGTTACTGTATACTTGTATATAATATAGTACGTGTACGGGTTTGTGTTACACTATTATAGTTCAATTATAATGAATTACCGAACATTCGAGCTGCGTTAGAGATGTTTGTTTCAGAAAGCAGGTTCCATCGTTTTTACTCAATAGGTGTTCCTGACCACCTGCGCAGACAAAGTAGGATGTGATTAACCTGTATGTGAACACGTGCCCCTAAGCTTCCTTAACGTGTAATTATGTTAGACGTATACCAATAAACGCTGACGTTCGAATATGGCGCGGCTTGACGGCAAATATAGTGTTATGATCGTTATCATTATTGGATAATTGAGAATACCAGACATTCTTTATTAGAGTTGACTTTATTACGGAGTACAGTCATTACGGTGTCCCTATTTCATTCAGGTATTTTGGCTTAATTTTAACTGCACTTCTCAGCAATAATGCCAACGATATAAAATGCTAAACTTAATTATATTTTTTATTACATCCAAAACGCTGTTAATTAAAAATGGTAATGTCACTAGTGAATTATGTCATTTCTCATTGACGTTACGTCACTTACTGATCTTTATTGAATTATTGATGATTGACCTTTCTCCACATGGGGACTTTCATGCATTCATTCCGTGTGTTTGAATCATATTTGGCGAATCAAATCGATGTAGAAGTGTAATAAATAGAGTAATCAACTGGTTCCGAGAATTACGCTAAATAATTCAATTGAGGCGAGAGACGTCTATGTAAGAAACACGTGCGCTAAGCCGAGAGCTTTCCGATGAATGGCAACAAGCCATATTTCCGACTCAATCCTGAAAAATTACCCATAATTCTGCTGTGGTTAAGTGGTCAATTACTTTGGATATTACTGTACTCGTTTCTTACCGACGTCTCTCTATGTGTTATGTACTTACCTTGTACCGAACATAACATCAACATCAGAGGTAACAAGAACAGTAACGCGTCCATCGTGAATCTATTGTATAATAATCCCACACCGCTGCAGTCTCAGTGTGTAAGTAATGCCAAAACATTTATAATTCTCATTTTATCCCACACCGCTGCAGTCTCAGTGTGTAAATAATGCCAAAACATTTATAATTCTCATTTTGCAAGCTGTACTTAAATTAGCTCTTCAATGATCCTGTTTATCTCTCTCCAGCCTTGACACGGATAATTGGTTGTTCGCATTCGAAAAGATTGTATGTGTTATAGTTCGGGAGCCAGGAGGGTTTTAATTACACTATCGCGCAAGGAAGGTTTGATGCTCTCGATTTGTTAGCGGTGATAGACCATTACGGAAAACCAATTTCTTAAGTTGCGCATTCCTGGCGTTTAGGGGCCAGATGGCCCCCAAAAACCCCAAAAATGACTTTTAATTACACTGTCGCGCAAGTCCACCATCTTTACATCGAATACTCTATTATGTTCACTGATCATAAAAACACAACTTAAGAACGGAAATTTCCTGTCGTTTTCAAATAAGAAGGGGTCTTCTAGGGGGACCCAAAAATGTCAAAATTTCACTTTTAATTATACAATCGCGCAAGTCCACCATTTTTTCATGGAATAGTCTACTGTATTCACTGATCATAAAAACACAACATAAGAACGGAAATTTCCTGGCGTTTTCATATAAGAAGTGTCTTCTCGGGAGACACAAAAATGTCAAGATTTCACTTTTAATTACACAATCGCGCAAGTCCACCATTTTGTCATTGAATAGTCTATTATGTTCACTGATCATAAAAACACAACTTAAGAACGCAAATTTCCTGGCATTTTCAAATAAGAAGGGGTCTTCTAGGGAGACCCAAAAATGTCAAAATTACACTTTTAATTACACAATCGCGCAATTCCACCATTTTTACCTGGAATAGTCTATTATGTTCACTGATCATAAAAACACAAGAAGAGTTCCATGGGTGATACAAAAAAACCCACATATATGTAGTTCTTTGTGTGACAATATATAAGCATTTAGTAACTCAAGCTTAAAACATGGCATACAGAAGTGACACTTATTCCTGTTTCAAAATTAAAAAAAATTAAACACTTTGAACACTAAAGCTTCGTGGAACAATTGCGCTTGGTATTAATTGTCAAGATTATTGAACATAAACACGGAAAGCTTCATCAAGCACACATAACTACATATATGTGTTTTTGTACTACCCATGATCCTCTTCTTATTTGAAAACGCCAGGAACTTTGCGTTCTTAAGTTGTGTTTTTATGATCAGTGAACATAATAGACTATTCCAGGTAAAAATGGTGGACTTGCTCGATTGTGTAATTAAAAGTGAAATTTTGACATTTTGGGTCCCCCTAGAAGAACCCTTCTTATTTGAAAAAGCCAGGAAATTTCCGTTCTTAAGTTGTGTTTTTATGATCAGTGAATACAGTAGACTATTCCAGGAAAAAATGGTGGACTTGCGCGATTGTGTAATTAAAAGTTGTGTTTTTATTTTATGATCCGTGATCATAATAGAGTATTCAATGTAAAGATGGTGGACTTGCGCGATAGTGTAAATAAAAGTCATTTTGGGGGTTTGGGGGGGGCCATTCTAGCCCCTAAACGCCAGGAATGCGCAACTTAAGAAATTGGTTTTCTGTAATGGTCTATCACCGTCAACAAATCGAGAGCATCAAACCTTCCTTTCGCGATAGTGTAACTAAAACCCTCGTGGCTCCCTAACTATAACTATTATACGTTCCGTGTTATCTGTTTAGTATACGGCGGTTGTAGATATTATTTTATGCATCGTGGTACTTTTTATCTGTTTAGTATACGGCGGTTGTATATATTATTTTATGCATCGTGGTACTTTTTATCTGTTTAGTATACGGCGGTTGTATATATAGAGGATCTGCAACGAGTCCCCAGTTTATAGCGTAATTTACAAAATGAGTCCAGTAAATTAGGTCTGGACCGAGCCTTTGGCGAGGTCCAGACCTAATATACTGGACGAGTTTTGTAATTTCCGCTATAAACGGAGGACGAGATGAAGATTCTATTTATTACATGATCCAAAACATCGACAAAACATTTTTAAATCAACAAATGGGACGCGAAACTAACATCGGCTTCTATAAGGCATGCGATGACGTTTCACGTAACTATTCGTTGTTTGCCCGCGTAAAGAAATAGTCCCAGATAAATAAAGAATCTTTGGCGCATTTAATGGCGTATATTTAATGACATAACTTTTCAAACTCTTCATTCATGATAGTTTGTTGGAAAAATATTGGAAGCCATAGTATTTTGAGACATAGCGTACGGAGTGTTAACAGACGACAAACCGGAAGTCAATGGTCACCAGGAACTATTTCCTGTTATTAAACGAACGTTTAATATCACAATTTATAGAATGGGTTTATGGAATGGAATAAGGGTAGGATCATGTGATAAATTATGTTATGCATCGTGGTACTTTTTATCTGTTTGGTATACGGCGGTTGTATATATTATTTTATGCATCATGGTACTTACGCGCTTTGTGCTTTATTGCACTTTTTTTGTTAACTGGAATGTGTATCAGTGTGTTTGTGCATGAGAGCATGTGCACACTGATTAGTACTCACCCTATGAATCACACTAGGACTCACCCTATGTTACTAGCAGGAACTGAGCGCGGTCTGGTGGTCAGTCAGTACTTTCCGAAATGGTCAGATGCCTGATGATATATATGCATCGTTATATAGAGATTATTATGATTTATGCATCGTTATATAGAGATTATTATGATTTATGCATCGTTATATAGAGATTATTATGAGTTATGCATCGTTATATAGAGATTATTATGAGTTATGCATCGTTATATAGATATTATTATGATTTATGCATCGTTATATAGAGATTATTATGAGTTATGCATCGTTATATAGATATTATTATGATTTATGCATCGTTATATAGAGATTATTATGATTTATGCATCGTTATATAGAGATTATTATGAGTTATGCATCGTTATATAGATATTATTATGATTTATGCATCGTTATATAGAGATTATTATGAGTTATGCATCGTTATATAGAGATTATTATGACATGCACATTTCAGTATAATGACTATCTTTAATATGGTTTTATGTTAGCTGTGCTGTGATTATTCTGTTGATGCATTTTAATATGATCTTAAATACACTTTATTGACCCGATTTCATTTGTTATGGGACTTACTTTAAGTTAAATCCAGCGGTACAACATAATTTATGCAAGAAATATGTTGCAAAGGCTTTTGAGCCCGCAGGTCACTCGACCCATTGTTTCACAAACAGTCCTCGGTATAGCTTCAGGGGCGTGGGGACAGGGTGTTTGGGAAGTCTTAACCCCCCCCCCCCCCCCCAACTCTGGTAACAAAATATTCAGCAATTGGAAATGTGCCAAACGCAACATTAGCTGGAACTGTTACACCACATTTTTCTTGAATTTGTTCTCATTGTTTGATTTTCCAACTAGTAATTACACCATGAATTCAAGAGAGGCAAATCCACCCCTTTGGATGGCAACTCATGCCACCCCCTCTATGGTAGTTACTGCTCTTCCCATCTTATGTTGCAACTTGCCTCTTTTAGAAAGGGCACTTTCATACCCCCTCGAATATATATATCTTTATTTCCTCCATTGGATTTCTCAACTTATTATAGTGTTCTATCTACGTAATTTCAACCCACTGCGATTGGTTTCACAACTGGCATGGGTTATACCTAACACTGATTTGAGTGTTTATATCACACCTGGCATGGGTTATACCTAACACTGATTTGAGTGTTTATATCACACCTGGCATGGGTTATACCTAACACTGATTTGAGTGTTTATATCATGGGTTATACCTAACACTGATTTGAGTGTTTATATAACAACTACTCCAACTAGTCAAGACCGCCAAACAGATCAGCTGTGTTGCTATAATAAGTGATACCAACAGACTTATAGCGCCTATTCTGTCAGCTGCACTTTTAATTTGCTGTACAATTAACTTGTGTATTTTTGCTCAGCCTTGACCTTGTTTATTTTTGTCCAACCTTGACACCGCGATGCATCGTCCTTCGCACTCACATAGACGAGGCGTTTGTTTATAGGAATGCACTGCTGTGCGCTTATCGAGTTCCCTCACATCACGCTACGAATCTCTACTCTCACTTGATGGAATCTCTACTCTGACTTGATGGAATAGAGATTCATGGCATCTTCTACGAGTTTCTCAATTATTCGGAGCTCCCGGTGGCTCAGTTGTTAACATAAGCCACCCGTAGATGGCTGGTTCGAATCCCGACAAGCGCCAATGTGTGATTCGCGCATAAATAAGATTAGATCATGCCATGAGTCTCTAATCTTGCTAACGCCAGTAGAGATCATATTCCACCAGTACAAAACCTGGGAACTTTTTAAAGTTTTGACAGGGAATCTTATAAAATTGAAAACATAACATAGGAAATGTATTTCTTAGTTATTATCTGTTTCTTAATAATGTACTTCACTGTAGGTGTAGGTCCCGACGCAAACTTTCACTATTTAAGAGACTTTGTGAGCGATTTTGCTTTGCATTTCTTAAAGTTATGGAATTTCTCCTGGGTAATTAATTGAATGTTTATTGCGATATCTGCTCACATAAGTCGCAGAAAAGCATGCAATTTCCAGTTGGTACCTTCACCTACAGTGAAGTACACTATTAAGGAACATATAATAATTAAGATATATATTCCCTGAATATGATCTCTACGGGCGTTAGGCAGAGTAGAGATTCATGGCATGATTTAATAGAAGATAAGGAGGACACATTATAAATGTATAAGGTAGATTTTTGGTACAGCTGCATGTTATATGTATTTATCCACGAGACATGCCGAGCGTTGCCCTGTGTAGGTGCATGTGACTATATAACACAAGGCTCCGACTTTTGATGATGGGTGTGTTTTGAGACATTGCATGTATAGACCCGTAACAGCGAACGCGCATTACGACTCAAAGTTCGACGCCAATACCACACGGCCACCGGGGTTCGAATCCCACTCAATCCAAGAAATATGCATTGTCTCCCGCAGCCAAATCAATATCTGGAACACTTAAGGACGCTATCGACATAGCATGCAAAATACATGCAGAGTGTCACATGAAACACTAGAACTAATCCGCCTCAATAGATCTAGACTATATAATGCAAAAATATCAAAACAATACCGAGTATAGAACTAATCCGCCTCAAACGCAAAATATCTAGACTATATTATAATGTAAAAACATCCAAACGGTACCGAGTATAGAACTATGTATAATAACCTAACGCGACAAGTTAAAAAAGCAGTTAAACTCGAAAAACGAGAATCCTGGGAACGAGTAACCACTTAATTGGGAGATAGACACTTGGACAGGATATTTTGGAGAAAAAAATTAAATTCTAACTGGCCATGCAAAAATAAAACAAAAACGACAAACCACTTGAAGACGAAAATGGTGAATCGTTCACAAACGAGTCAGACAAAGCTAAATTTTTCAGCAAATCCCTGCAAAATATTTATAAAACCCACACCGGCGACCAGTTTTGCGAAAAATTCAGAAAACAAGTAATTAATTACATCAGTCAAAACAAACACACATTTGTGCAATTAAACGAACCCATTGATAAAAGGACGACGATCACGTTCTCGCTAAAATAATAAACCAAACAAAGCCCCAGGCGACGACATAATTAAACAAGGACTTTCGGCATAATTAAACAAGGACTTTCAGTGTCGGAACTGGTACCGACAGGCCTGGAACCGTGGGTACTTTGAGAAGCCTGATCTGAACATTTCCTATGGGATAACATAAGTTTGGAACCCATACAATGTATGCGTTTGCCTACACTGTATGGGGTGCATGCCCCCTTGACAAGAAGCACCCCCCCCCCCGTTCATAACCTGGACCGGCAATGAAGACTTACCCTGTTTACATTGCGAGTTTTGTGTACGCAGCGTTATTGATATCATTTTGAGTGGTGGATTGCTGTAATCTAGTATCCTGGTTAGTGCTTGCGTGTACCCAGTTGCCTTAGTATGTTATTTTCAGGGCTTTTCTACGGGGTCAACGTTAGGAAGGGGGTGCAATGCCAGTCGGTTGACTTAAGGTCGGTTGTGGTTACTCAACTCTTGATGGTGCAATGCCGTCTTCCACAGTCCACGTCCACACTCATGTGTGAGTGTCAGCACCTGTTGACTTGGTTGAGTATTCGGTCGGATGACGCAGCTGAGGCCAGACTGGGTTGCTTAGTGTGTTTTCGCAAGGTTTGATGAGTTAGGTATATATATATTGTTTATTGACCTCCACGTATGAAGAGCATATGTACATATCAGTTACAGAAAGTATTTGGTAACGAGACCATTGTATCTGGACTATACACGAGCAGCTATTTACAAGGAAGAACATTGTATGCATAAATTGAAAAGAGGTGTACATTGTATGTAGAGCAAGGTAAATACTAGAATATGATGAAACATTGTAGATGTGGGTGACAAGGAGGACAAATCATAGTTGAATATATATGTCAACTTGAGAGACATACTTTGGCCAATGAGGTGAATATAGATGAGAATCAGCACCTCGCGTGCACAGTTTATTTGCGTTCTTGCTCCACGTATAGTAATGATAACATTCCGCAAATGTCATGTAAATGTCATCTTTCAATTTCCGGGGCGAATTAGTTGACAGCCAACATACAGAAAAGCAGCAGATGTAATGATGAGCTGCTCCCATGACTCAGTCGGGATATGACGACCAAGCTGGGTACTGCCAAGTAACAGCGCATTAAATGGTCGTTTGGGAGGGCATCCAGGTAACAGCGCATTAAATGGTCGTTTGGGAGGGCATCCAGGTAACAGCGCATTAAATGGTCGTTTGGGAGGGCATACAGGTAACAGCGCATTAAATGGTCGTTTGGGGGGGCATCCAGGTAACATCGCATTAAATGGTCGTTTGGGAGGGCATCCAGGTAACAGCGCATTAAATGGTCGTTTGGGAGGGCATCCAGGTAACATCGCATTAAATGGTCGTTTGGGAGGGCATCCAGGTAACATCGCATTAAATTGTCGTTTGGGAGGGCATCCAGGTAACAGCGCATTAAATGGTCGTTTGGGAGGGCATCCAGGTAACATCGCATTAAATGGTCGTTTGGGAGGGCAGCCAGGTAACAGCGCATTAAATGGTAGTTTGGGAGGGCATCCAGGTAACATCGCATTAAATGGTCGTTTGGGAGGGCATCCAGGTAACATCGCATTAAATGGTCGTTTGGGAGGGCATCCAAGTAACATCGCATTAAATGGTCGTTTGGGAGGGCATCCAGGTAACAGCGCATTAAATGGTCGTTTGGGAGGGCATCCAGGTAACAGCGCATTAAATGGTCGTTTGGGAGGGCATCCAGGTAACAGCGCATTAAATGGTCGTTTGGGAGGGCATCCAGGTAACATCGCATTAAATGGTCGTTTGGGAGGGCATCCAGGTAACAGCCCATTAAATGGTCGTTTGGGAGGGCATCCAGGTAACATCGCATTAAATGTTCCTTTGGGAGGGCATCCAGGTAACAGCGCATTAAATGGTAGTTTGGGAGGGCATCCAGGTAACATCGCATTAAATGGTCGTTTGGGAGGGCATCCAAGTAACATCGCATTAAATGGTGGTTTGGGAGGGCATCCAGGTAACAGCGCATTAAATGGTCGTTTGGGAGGGCATCCAGGTAACAGCGCATGAAATGGTCGTTTGGGAGGGCATCCAGGTAACAGCGCATTAAATGGTCGTTTGGGAGGGCATCCAGGTAACAGCGCATTAAATGGTCGTTTGGGAGGGCATCCAGTTAACAGCGCATTAAATGGTCGTTTGGGAGGGCATCCAGGTAATAGCGCATTAAATGGTCGTTTGGGAGGGCATCCAGGTAATAGCGCATTAAATGGTCGTTTGGGAGGGCATCCAGGTAACAGCGCATTAAATGGTCGTTTGGGAGGGCATCCAGGTAACAGCGCATTAAATGGTCGTTTGGGAGGGCATCCAGGTAACAGCGCATTAAATGGTCGTTTGGGAGGGCACCCAGGTAACAGCGCATTAAATGGTCGTTTGGGAGGGCATCCAGGTAACAGCGCATTAAATGGTCGTTTGGGAGGGCATCCAGGTAACAGCGCATTAAATGGTCGTTTGGGAGGGCATCCAGGTGACAGCGCATTAAATGGTCGTTTGGGAGGGCATCCAGGTAACAGCGCATTAAATGGTCGTTTGGGAGGGCATCCAGGTAACACCGCATTAAATGGTCTTTTGGGAGGGCATCCAGGTAACAGCGCATTAAATGGTCGTTTGGGAGAGCATCCAGGTAACAGCGCATTAAATTTTCGTTTGGGAGGGCATCCAGGTAACAGCGCATTAAATGGTCGTTTGGGAGGGCATCCAGGTAACAGCGCATTAAATGGTCGTTTGGGAGGGCATCCAGGTAACAGCGCATTAAATGGTCGTTTGGGGGGGGGCATCCAGGTAATAGCGCATTAAATGGTCGTTTGGGAGGGCATCCAGGTAACAGCGCATTAAATGGTCGTTTGGGAGGGCATCCAGGTAACAGCGCATTAAATGGTCGTTTGGGAGGGCATCCAGGTAATAGCGCATTAAATAGTCGTTTGGGAGGGCATCCAGGTAATAGCGCATTAAATGGTCGTTTGGGAGGGCATCCAGGTAATAGCGCATTAAATTGTCGTTTGGGAGGGCATCCAGGTAACAGCGCATTAAATGGTCGTTGGGGAGGGCATCCAGGTAACAGCGCATTAAATGGTCGTTTGGGGGGGGGCATCCAGGTAATAGCGCATTAAATGGTCGTTTGTGAGGGCATCCAGGTAACAGCGCATTAAATGGTCGTTTGGGAGGGCATCCAGGTAACAGCGCATTAAATGGTCGTTTGGGAGGGCATCCAGGTAACAGCGCATTAAATAGTCGTTTGGGAAGGCATCCAGGTAACAGCGCATTAAATGGTCGTTTGGGAGGGCATCCAGGTAACAGCGCATTAAATGGTCGTTTGGGAGGGCATCCAGGTAACAGCGCATTAAATGGTCGTTTGGAAGGGCATCCAGGTAACAGCGCATTAAATGGTCGTTTGGGAGGGCATCCAGGTAACAGCGCATTAAATGGTCGTTTGGGAGGGCATCCAGGTAACATCGCATTAAATGGTCGTTTGGGAGGGCATCCAGGTAACAGCGCATTAAATGGTCGTTTGGGAGGGCATCCAGGTAACAGCGCATTAAATGGTCGTTTGGGAGGGCATCCAGGTAACAGCGCATTAAATGGTCGTTTGGGAGGGCATCCAGGTAACAGCGCATTAAAAGGTCGTTTGGGAGGGCATCCAGGTAACAGCGCATTAAATGGTCGTTTGGGAGGGCATCCAGTTAACAGCGCATTAAATGGTCGTTTGGGAGGGCATCCAGGTAATAGCGCTTTAAATGGTCGTTTGGGAGGGCATCCAGGTAATAGCGCATTAAATGGTCGTTTGGGAGGGCATCCAGGTAACAGCGCATTAAATGGCCGTTTGGGAGGGCATCCAGGTAACAGCGCATTAAATGGTCGTTTGGGAGGGCATCCAGGTAACAGCGCATTAAATGGTCGTTTGGGAGGGCATCCAGGTAACAGCGCATTAAATGGTCGTTTGGGAGGGCATCCAGGTAACAGCGCATTAAATGGTCGTTTGGGAGGGCATCCAGGTAACAGCGCATTAAATGGTCGTTTGGGAGGGCATCCAGGTGACAGCGCATTAAATGGTCGTTTAGGAGGGCATCCAGGTAACAGCGCATTAAATGGTCGTTTGGGAGGGCATCCAGGTAACACCGCATTAAATGGTCTTTTGGGAGGGCATCCAGGTAACAGCGCATTAAATGGTCGTTTGGGAGGGCATCCAGGTAACAGCGCATTAAATTTTCGTTTGGGAGGGCATCCAGGTAACAGCGCATTAAATGGTCGTTTGGGGGGGGCATCCAGGTAACAGCGCATTAAATGGTCGTTTGGGAGGGCATCCAGGTAACAGCGCATTAAATGGTCGTTTGGGGGGGGCATCCAGGTAATAGCGCATTAAATGGTCGTTTGGGAGGGCATCCAGGTAACAGCGCATTAAATGGTCGTTTGGGAGGGCATCCAGGTAACAGCGCATTAAATGGTCGTTTGGGAGGGCATCCAGGTAATAGCGCATTAAATGGTCGTTTGGGAGGGCATCCAGGTAATAGCGCATTAAATGGTCGTTTGGGAGGGCATCCAGGTAATAGCGCATTAAATGGTCGTTTGGGAGGGCATCCAGGTAACAGCGCATTAAATGGTCGTTTGGGAGGGCATCCAGGTAACAGCGCATTAAATGGTCGTTTGGGGGGGGGCATCCAGGTAATAGCGCATTAAATGGTCGTTTGGGAGGGCATCCAGGTAACAGCGCATTAAATGGTCGTTTGGGAGGGCATCCAGGTAACAGCGCATTAAATGGTCGTTTGGGAAGGCATCCAGGTAACTGCGCAATAAATGGTCGTTTGGGAGGGCATCCAGGTAACAGCGCATTAAATGGTCGTTTGGGAGGGCATCCAGGTAACAGCGCATTAAATGGTCGTTTGGGAGGGCATCCAGGTAACAGCGCATTAAATGGTCGTTTGGGGGGTGGGGGGCATCCAGGTAATAGCGCATTAAATGGTCGTTTGTGAGGGCATCCAGGTAACAGCGCATTAAATGGTCGTTTGGGAGGGCATCCAGGTAACAGCGCATTAAATGGTCGTTTGGGAAGGCATCCAGGTAACAGCGCAATAAATGGTCGTTTGGGAGGGCATCCAGGTAACAGTGCATTAAATGGTCGTTT
The DNA here is from genome assembly GCA_032622095.1 of Siphonodentalium dalli. Classification (NCBI taxonomy): domain Eukaryota; kingdom Metazoa; phylum Mollusca; class Scaphopoda; order Gadilida; family Siphonodentaliidae; genus Siphonodentalium; species Siphonodentalium dalli. Next base: position 204,534,668 of record CP136067.1, read on the forward strand.
GGGAGGGCATCCAGGTAACAGCGCATTAAATGGTCGTTTGGGAGGGCATCCAGGTAACAGCGCATTAAATGGTCGTTTGGGAGGGCATCCAGGTAACAGCGCATTAAATGGTCGTTTGGGAGGGCATCCAGGTAACATCGCATTAAATGGTCGTTTGGGAGGGCATCCAGGTAACAGCGCATTAAATGGTCGTTTGGGAGGGCATCCAGGTAACAGCGCATTAAATGGTCGTTTGGGAGGGCATCCAGGTAACAGCGCATTAAATGTTCGTTTGGGAGGGCATCCAGGTAACAGCGCATTAAATGGTCGTTCGGGAGGGCATCCAGGTAACAGCGCATTAAATGGTCGTTTGGGAGGGCATCCAGGTAACAGCGCATTAAATGTTCGTTTGGGAGGGCATCCAGGTAACAGCGCATTAAATGGTCGTTTGGGAGGGCATCCAGGTAACAGCGCATTAAATGGTCGTTTGGGGGGGGGCATCCAGGTAACAGCGCATTAAATGTTCGTTTGGGAGGGCATCCAGGTAACAGCGCATTAAATGGTCGTTCGGGAGGGCATCCAGGTAACAGCGCATTAAATGGTCGTTTGGGAGGGCATCCAGGTAACAGCGCATTAAATGGTCGTTTGGGAGGGCATCCAGGTAACAGCGCATTAAATGGTCGTTTGGGAGGGCATCCAGGTAACAGCGCATTAAATGGTCGTTTGGGAGGGCATCCAGGTAACAGCGCATTAAATGGTCGTTTGGGAGGGCATCCAGGTAACAGCGCATTAAAAGGTTGTTTGGGAGGGCATCCAGGTAACAGCGCATTAAATGGTCGTTTGGGAGGGCATCCAGGTAACAGCGCATTAAAAGGTCGTTTGGGAGGGCATCCAGGTAACAGCGCATTCAATGGTCGTTTGGGAGGGCATCCAGGTAACAGCGCATTAAATGGTCGTTTGGGAGGGCATCCAGGTAACAGCGCATTAAATGGTCGTTTGGGAGGGCATCCAGGTAACAGCGCATTAAATGTTCGTTTGGGAGGGCATCCAGGTAACAGCGCATTAAATGGTCGTTCGGGAGGGCATCCAGGTAACAGCGCATTAAATGGTCGTTTGGGAGGGCATCCAGGTAACAGCGCATTAAATGGTCGTTTGGGAGGGCATCCAGGTAACAGCGCATTAAATGGTCGTTTGGGAGGGCATCCAGTGAACAGCGCATTAAATGGTCGTTTGGGAGGGCATCCAGGTAACAGCGCATTATATGGTCGTTTGGGAGGGCATCCAGGTAACATCGCATTAAATGGTCGTTTGGGAGGGCATCCAGGTAACAGCGCATTAAATGGTCGTTGGGAGGGCATCCATGTAACATCGAATTAAATGGTCGTTTGGGAGGGCATCCAGGTAACAGCGCATTAAATGGTCGTTTGGGAAGGCATCCAGGTAACATCGCATTAAATGGTCGTTTGGGAGGGCATCGAAGTAAAATCGCATTAAATGGTCGTTTGGGAGGGAATCCAGGTAACAGCGCATTAAATGGTCGTTTGGGAGGGCATCCAGGTAACAGCGCATTAAATGGTCGTTTGGGAGGGCATCCAGGTTACAGCGCATTCAATGGTCGTTTGGGAGGGCATCCAGGTAACAGCGCATTAAATGGTCGTTTGGGAGGGCATCCAGGTAACAGCGCATTAAATGGTCGTTTGTGAGGGCATCCAGGTAACAGCGCATTAAATGGTCGTTTGGGAGGGCATACATGTAACAGCGCATTAAATGGTCGTTTGGGAGGGCATCCAGGTAACAGCGCATTAAATGGTCGTTTGGGAGGGCATCCAGGTAACAGTGCATTAAATGGTCGTTTGGGAGGGCATCCAGGTAACAGCGCATTAAATGGTCGTTTGGGAGGGCATCCAGGTAACAGCGCATTAAATGGTCGTTTGGGAGGGTATCCAGGTAACAGCGCATTAAATGGTCGTTTGGGAGGGCATCCAGGTAACAGCACATTAAATGGTCGTTTGGGAGGGCATCCAGGTAACAGCGCATTAAATGGTCGTTTGGGAGGGCATCCAGGTAACAGCGCATTAAATGGTCGTTTGGGGGGGCATCCAGGTAACAGCGCATTAAATGGTCGTTTGGGAGGGCATCCAGGTAACAGCGCATTAAATGGTCGTTTGGGAGGGCATCCAGGTAACAGCGCATTAAATGGTCGTTTGGGAGGGCATCCAGGTAAGAGCGCATTAAATGGTCGTTTGGGAGGGCATCCAGGTAACAGCGCATTAAATGGTCGTTTGGGAGGGCATCCAGGTAACAGCGCATTAAATGGTCGTTTGGGAGGGCATCCAAATAACAGCGCATTAAATGGTCGTTTGGGAGGGCATCCAGGTAACAGCGCATTAAATGGTCGTTTGTGAGGGCATCCAGGTAACAGCGCATTAAATGGTCGTTTGGGAGGGCATCCAGGTAACAGCGCATTAAATGGTCGTTTGGGAGGGCATCCAGGTAACAGCGCATTAAATGGTCGTTTGGGAGGGCATCCAGGTAACAGCGCATTAAATGGTCTTTTGGGAGGGCATCCAGGTAACAGCGCATTAAATGGTCGTTTGGGAGGGCATCCAGGTAACAGCGCATCAAATGGTCGTTTGGGAGGGCATCCAGGTAACAGCGCATTAAATGGTCGTTTGGGAGGGCATCCAGGTAACAGCGCATTAAATGGTCGTTTGGGAGGGCATCCAGATAACAGCGCATTAAATGGTCGTTTGGGAGGGCATCCAGGTAACAGCGCATTAAATGGTCGTTTGGGAGGGCATCCAGGTAACAGCGCATTAAATGGTCGTTTGGGAGGGCATCCAGGTAACATCGCATTCATTGGTCGTTTGGGAGGGCATCCAAGTAACTGAATAGTTGGATATCGAAGCTATATCGATAATCATACACCAGTAATTATATCGGAGTCTGTGCATGGTGGCAGATCTACACGAGTCAGTAGTAGCGAGTTTGCTATTTCAAACCGATACGGGTACGGGTACGCGTACGGGTAGCTACCCGTACCGGTACACGTTTTGAAATCGCAAACAGTTTTACCGGCAGAATTCATAACATCGACAAGGTAACTAAACGGTGATTGTATTCAAATGTGCAATGCCTAGATAAATCCACGATATATTTATGTCCGTGTACAATAGGTTGAGACAGGGACGTGACGACAGGGTGTCTCAACCCCCCCCCCCCCCTCCTCAACTGTTCAACATTTGGACATTTGATATACCTGACACAACATTTATTAGTGGATAATTTATAGTTTTAGACCAACATTTGCATATTTCCCTATTGTTGGTAACACAATTTGGACTGAAATGGCTGTCAGAAACAGTTGGAAATTGTTCAAGCTTTGGGGGGGGGGGGGGGGTGTCAGGTCTCAAAATTTCCAACAATTGGAAAGCTTGATGCCAGCCAAGGGGAGGGGGATGGATTTAGGCTCAAACTTGTGAATTTGATATGGTTCGAGATGTGTAGTTAGAAATTCGAAGGTGGACACCCTTCCTAAAGCGTAGACCATCTATAGCCATGTCCCTGCCATGTCCCTGCCGAGACTGCGTCTATAGCACCATCTACTCACTCTATTAATCACAACCTGTCATTAATGCAGTGAACAAGTTGTTAGTGAAAAAAATCGGCCTTCCGTATTTATCTAAGTGTTAGAAGCCGCCTCGAGAATTTGAACACAAATCCTGGTATGGGTTAAAATGACAACTTTATCAATAATATTTGCCCGTGAAATCTTTCAATAAATAGCGCATTAAATGGTCGTTTGGGAGGGCATCCAGGTAACAGCGCATTAAATGGTCGTTTGTGAGGGCATCCAGGTAACAGAGCATCAAATGGTCGTTTGGGAGGGCAACCAGGTAACAGCGCATTAAATGGTCGTTTGGGAGGGCATCCAGGTAACAGCGCATTAAATGGTCGTTTGGGAGGGCATCCAGGTAACAGCGCATTAAATGATCGTTTGGGAGGGCATCCAGGTAACAGCGCATTAAATGGTCGTTTGGGAGGGCATCCAGGTAACAGCGCATTAAATGGTCGTTTGGGAGGGCATCCAGGTAACATCGCATTCATTGGTCGATTGGGAGGGCATCCAAGTAACTGAATAGTTGGATATCGAAGCTATATCGATAATCATACACCAGTAATTATATCGGAGTCTGTACATGGTGGCAGATCTACACGAGCCAGTAGTAGCGAGTTTGCTATTTCAAACCGATACGGGTACGGGTACGCGTACGGGTAGCTACCCGTACCGGTACACGTTTTGAAATCGCAAACAGTTTTACCGGCAGAATTCATAACATCGACAAGGTAACTAAACGGTGATTGTATTCAAATGTGCAATGCCTAGATAAATCCACGATATATTTATGTCCGTGTACAATAGGTTGAGACAGGGACGTGACGACAGGGTGTCTCAACCCCCCCCCCCCCCCCTCCTCAACTGTTCAACATTTGGACATTTGATATACCTGACACAACATTTATTAGTGGATAATTTATAGTTTTATACCAACATTTGCATATTTCCCTATTGTTGGTAACACAATTTGGACTGAAATGGCTGTCAGAAACAGTTGGAAATTGTTCAAGCTTTGGGGGGGGGGGGGTGTCAGGTCTCAAAATTTCCAACAATTGGAAAGCTTGATGCCAGCCAAGGGGAGGGGGATGGAATTAGGCTCAAACTTGTGAATTTGATATGGTTCGAGATGTGTAGTTAGAAATTCGAAGGTGGACACCCTTCCTAAAGCGTAGACCATCTATAGCCATGTCCCTGCCATGTCCCTGCCGAGACTGCGTCTATAGCACCATCTACTCACTCTATTAATCACAACCTGTCATTAATGCAGTGAACAAGTTGTTAGTGAAAAAAATCGGCCTTCCGTATTTATCTAAGTGTTAGAAGCCGCCTCGAGAATTTGAACACAAATCCTGGTATGGGTTAAAATGACAACTTTATCAATAATATTTGCCCGTGAAATCTTTCAATAAATAGGTTAACGAATAGCTGACTGGAATTTCATGGAATTCATGGACCATTGAATGAGAAAATCGTAGTGAAAGGCTACCGGCCAATGGGACAAATCTACCCGTTTCAATTCCCTATCGCTTTATGTGCTGCATTGAAAGTACCCAAGTGACCGTGACGATGTTCACAGATTTACCCGTACCCGTTCCCGTCGAACGGGTATCGCAAACTCGCTAGTATGTCCAATTTAATTGTTATATATGTGGCCACACAACATGCATCGGGAATTGTTCTCGAACAGCAATCTATTTAAAAGTCTAGCATGATTTTTCAGTTGCAAACTCCTGTTTGAATTGGCAGCGAGAAGTCGCTACACACTCCAGACTGAGATAGGCTGGTTATGAAGATTAGCAGAGCTACCACTGGCACCCACTGCTGAAGTCCATGCATCACAATAGTGAGCTATTATGGTCGCCTTGACGAGTTGTCTTCTTTGGGAAGGATCCACTTCTAGAACATCGATGACGTCTTTCGTATAACCGGTGGTATTCGCATTGAATAAATGGTGCATATAGAGGTTTTTCAGGAAAATTCGCAAAGGAGAGTCTCGATTCGCAGGCAAGTGGATAAGTTCGCCGATGAAGAAATGTTTTCTCACGTGTAATTGGTGTGGAGGGACACAATGGAATTTGTGCGTCAAATCAGTTTTTGTTGCTGTCTTTTGTCTGTGGTAGGAACTGTCAACGTGCAATTTAGAGTTTTTGTCATATTTATTACGAACTGACGAGTTGTTGGGCCATTCTCATATCGACGCACTTACGGTCTGTGTTGGACATTCGTTGTCTCTCCTCATTCTGCTCGGATGTTGACCCGCGTGGGGTCTGTGTTGGACATTCGTTGTCTTTCCTCATTCTACTCGGATGTTGAGATGACAGAAATGCTATTTAAACTTTCATTATCGTTGGAGTTAGAATGCGAGGAATGTTGTTCCGATGGGACATTGTCTGATTGCGCGTTCGAAGAGGCAATCGAAGTGCCAACACCTCCGGTATTCGCCAGCATATTACTGAATGTTGGAGATCTTAGTTGAATGTCAGCTTGATTCGTGGTACTAGAGTCATTAGATATTTGGACTTGACAAGAATTTCCCTCATGAGGGAGCTGGTATCCTTCGACCAATTTGCAAATTTGTATAGGCGGTTTGTTAGTAGTTTGACAGAGATAATTATTCGATGGCTTATACTTCGGGTACGGCGGGTACTCCGCCCGGGACAGTCAACAACGCACCAGGAGCCATCTGTGGCGTGAGCCCGTTAGCCTAGTTTTTGATATTGGTTTTTAGTCGTGGGATTCGATATGGTATTGTGTGTGTTCACCACAACGAGAGCCTACCTCTAGAAGTATAGAGTAGGGCTCATGGAGAATTCTTTGTTTTGCCTTCTAATTATATACACGTTGAGTGCCGGAATCCTATAGTGTAACATTCCAGGGTGACAACTTTATAGTATGTATTAAATAGGTAGATAGCACCATATAACCACATTCAAACCCCAAAACTGGTCATGTAAGCTTAGATCGCATAAAAACATGGCATAAATGCACTACGAGATAACTCGTAGTCGGCACAGTGCAATGCCATCTCATGGTATTTTGGCCGGGTGCCGACTACGAGTTATCTCGTATCCAAACTACATTTTTCTCATGAGTACTTCATCAGATGATCATGTTCGTTATTGTAAATAATAAACATGTGCTCATTTGACCGTATGTAGTACCCTGCGTTAGTTCTGGCAACAACATAACTCGTTGTCACAGCCAGGAAATATCGTATCCCACATTCCAGGTTTATATGGGTGGCGCTGGGTGCCGACTACGAGTCATCTCGTACCTACATTTTGACATATACACTCTTACATGTGTGATCGTGCTACCTCAAAATTTATGTCTGCTGATCAAATACACGAACTAACTCGTTATTCTGGAGTGCAGAATGTTAGGGGCTTTTGTGGATCTTATCATATAATGCCAATTCAGACGGCACAATGGAGTTAGGGGCCAATGCGTCAGTATAACCACACTTTCGGCCCAAATTAGGTTCCTTTATTACACAGATGCAGTGGCACCACTCACTTCACACATATATTTGAGCTTCCTATAAGATGGTTGAAATCATTATTACGTGGGGAACTCAATTTCTTAATTTTCTACAGCAGAATATCTAGATATAAAGTACGAGATAACTCTTAGTGGCACCATGGAACATAGTGTAGTACGAGATAACTCGTAGCCGGCACTCAACGTGTTAATACCTCAATGAGAGCCTACCTCCAGTACTAGAGCATATGACTCACGGCGACTCTAGTACTAGAGCATAGGACTCACGGTGACTATAGTACTAGAGCATAGGACTCCCGGCGACTCTAGTACTAGAGCATAGGACGCACGGCGACTCTAGTACTAGAGCATATGACTCCCGGCGACTCTAGTACTAGAGCATAGGACTCACGGCGAATTCTTTGTTTTGCGGCAAATTCAGATACTAAGTTTAACCCTTTCTATACTAAAACATCATTAAAGAGTTGTTATCCCAAAGGGAATTTCAGTTTTCAGATAATAGTTTTAACCCTTTCTATACTAACAGATCATCGATGAGTAGTTATCTCATAGAAAATCTTCAGATAATAAGTTTAACCCATTCTACACTAAAGCATCTTGCTGAGTTGTTATCCATAGGAAATGTTCAGGTAATAAGTTTAACCGTTTCTAAACTAAAGCATCATTGATGAATATCCCATAGGAAATGTTCAGGTAATAAGTTTAACCCATTCTACACTAAAGCATCATTGCTGAGTTGTTATCCATAGGAAATGTTCAGATAATTAGTTTAACCGTTTCTATACTAAAGCATCATTGATGAATATCCCATAGGAAATGTTCAGATAATATCCCAGATAGCATGACATGATTGGGCCAACGTAATTTTGCTCATTGGGTCAACGTTAGGCCAACGTAATAGGCCTACGTTTGGCCAACGTTGGACGACATATACAGAGCGTTGGCCCAACGTTGGGCCAACGTTGATATCCAGACCACATGGTTGGCATAACGTTGGCCCAACGTTAGATATTATACCATTTGGTTGGCATAACGTTGACACAACGGAGGGACAACGTTGGGGACTCAAACTAAATTGGTTGGCATAACTTTGGGGATTTTTTTTTTGGGCATCCAATAATCCGTTCATAATTCAGTTACCCACCGTCAGCCACCATGTCACTATCTGATGCATGTTTGTGAGAAACTACTACATGCCAATAAGTATTCTCCGCTATGCCGTGCAAACATTCAGAACTTTGTGATTCCGAGAAAAATTATTAATTAATTTTAAACAAAAGAGTAGTTTCTCACAAACGTAAACGTACCTCGGATAGCGACTCGATGACCGATGGTGGCATCTAAAGAACGAACAAATCCTTGAATTCCAAATTAAGGAAACTGAATCCTTTATTTGCTAAAATCAACACCAGCAGCAATACTGAACGAGAACCAGAACAAAGCGCGCAAATAGAAAAGCAGACGTACGCCTGATCCGTTGTGCACGGGCGTAGAGTTTGACGTCAGAGCTTTCTACGTCATCTACGTTGGCATTACGTTGGGCCAACGATATACCAACCGACAGCATCCAACGTATTTTATGACATATCGTGTCAGCAATGATTGTACGTGTGTTTACGGAACATAAAGTATCGGCATATGGTTGAGATGTATATCACATATATGTACGCTATGTGTAATTGGACTGCCGTGAGGCTGTTAGCGTTGATCCAACATTGGACCAACGTTATAATTCCAACTGTTGCATGGGAGGAATACATTAACTGAGGTCAACCAAGGGCCAACAACGTAAACCCAACCAATGTGATGTGCAAAGTAAATTCCATTTTCGTGTTGGCGTTGGCCCAACGTTATAATCTCAATGGTTGGGGGGAATACGTTGGGCCAACCACGCCAACCCAACCAATTTACTGCAGATAATTCCGTTGGCATTTTCGCGTTGGCACAACGTTGGGCCAACGTTATATTTCCAACGGTTGGGAGAAATACGTTGGGCCAACAACGTCAACCCAACCAAACCTAATGCCAACCGTGCCGACATTATGCCAACGTTGGCCCAACGTAGTCATGCTATCTGGGATGTGTTCGACAAACGGCCACGTTTGTGGAACTTAGTATCTAAACATTTTCCTCAATAAATATGGCACCTTCTGATCTCGAAGAGGAGTTACGGACAGCTGACTGCTCCATACGCTTAGTGTGTCACCTGATCCACATAAACATTATCAGTTATATTTACACTCACACATGCATTCGCGTTGTGGAATATGAATGCAGGACGTTTGTTTGGTCGAAATTTCGTCACATGACGTCGCGCGCTGACCCCTACATTTTAGTATAGACGCAACGTGAATCAAGTCCCAAGAATAACGTTGGAAATGGGCGCTTTTAATCTGCCAGTTGACTCGCTTGAGTAACTTTCGCGTTCCACACAAAATGTCCGACCACGCCAACCCAACCAATTTACTGCAGATAATTCCGTTGGCATTTTCGCGTTGGCACAACGTTGGGCCAACGTTATATTTCCAACGGTTGGGAGAAATATGTTGGGCCAACAACGTCAACCCAACCAAACCTAATGCCAACCGTGCCGACATTATGCCAACGTTGGCCCAACGTAGTCATCCTATCTGGGATGTGTTCGACAAACGGCCACGTTTGTGGAACTTAGTATCTAAACATTTTCCTCAATAAATATGGCACCTTCTGATCTCGAAGAGGAGTTACGGACAGCTGACTGCTCCATACGCTTAGTGTGTCACCTGATCCACATAAACATTATCAGTTATATTTACACTCACACATGCATTCGCGTTGTGGAATATGAATGCAGGACGTTTGTTTGGTCGAAATTTCGTCACATGACGTCGCGTGCTGACCCCTACATTTTAGTATAGACGCAACGTGAATCAAGTCCCAAGAATAACGTTGGAAATGGGCGCTTTTAATCTGCCAGTTGACTCGCTTGAGTAACTTTCGCGTTCCACACAAAATGTCCGACCAACTTGCATCTGTACTCTATAATCTCTATTGAATGCAAGCAAATCAACATCAATTTCTTAAATAGATACTTAATTGAGGATTTCATTTACTATCTACAATCCAAACATCGCATACCACATGTTATTTCGATTTAATATCAATCGCTATCTAATCCTGAACCCCGATGATTTAGTATATTTCGATACCTATTCGTGTGTATATTGGGTTGTACCCCATGACCCTACTATAAGCTCATTATTTATTATACATTGTACCGTACTTGACACGAATAATAGATGTAACAGAAACAGTAGTGTATCTATCATGGATCTCGTACAATGCTACCACATAAATATAGGCTCGCGGTTAAGTAATACCAACAGAGGTCAAATTCCTCGTTCCATCCTGTACTCCGTAAGCTGCATATTAAACTGTTCTGTAATTACCTGAGTTATCTATGGTCAGCTTTGACACCAAACGCTTCTTCGCGCTCGACACGACGATACAGCTGACATGATGCTGATACATCACATAATAAACGAGATCACTGAGTCGCCTCCATATTGAATATGGAATGCTACTCCAGAGCTTTGACCTGTAGCACTTAAACCGCGGAATGGCGGCTGGGTGGATCCAATATGGTAGCGATTCAGATATCTCGCTTATACACATGCACCTGGAGGTTCAACCCTTCGCCCATAGATGCACAAATAGTCGTGTCTATGCAAAGAGTAGCGGCCAGGTCCCGGTCCCATGTGCCTTTTACACATGGTTACATGCAATATAACGCGCTCTATATTTTGTGTAGAAACGCCATAATTATGTGCTGTGTGTTTACACATAGGTTTTTTTTTTGATCGTCCGTATCAGTTCGATAACACAATTATTTATTTATGGTGCTGCATGGCGTTATCGGCACCATTCATATATTTATAGCAACCACCAAGGGTGCTTATACATAAGGCAGGTGAATGACGTCATATAATTGTTTCTATATCCATCGGTGATTTTTCAAGATCGCGGGTATAGATTTTGGAGATATTGTCACGTGACTTCCGGTTAGCAACCGTGTATAGATTGCAAAAAACGCGGAATTGGAAATGAAGCATCGCGATAAAAATGAAAGTAACTACTTCACAACTTACGAAAAATGAAGAAGTCATGACGATAATCCAGACAAGATTTTACAATTCACGACACGTCTTGTCAATTTGATGTGTCTTCTCCGTCGTGACCACTGCATGACGTTACATAAATTATTCTTAGCGTTATGTCGCCGAACAAAGGCAAATTTGAGGCACATCATGTGTGGTTAGTAGTATGTTACGGGTCACAGCTTCCTCGTTAGATCGGGATCAGGTCGGCTGGTCGGCTGACCTGGAACCTAGTCGGATGGTCGGCTAAGTGTCGTTGATACGTTGTGCAATGTGTCGCTATTGATGTCGTTGATACGCTATGTCACGCTATTGCCCGGTATTTCTATGGGGTATTAGCTATTGTTTCCCCTCAACCTTTACTCGCCTTTGTGAAGATGATTAATTCTATAGGGCTTAGAAGATTTACTTCTGAGTCAAATCCCTAATAGACTTGGCTGGTTGACAACAGTGGATTCTATGGGAGGAATAATTGGCTGGTTATGAATTAGACTGGACAGGTGGTGGGATATTCCTATGGTAGTCCGAGGGTAAATTATAGACTCCTTGTATGGTGCATGGGGACTTGGCTCAAAGACAGGGGATGCAACTCTTCTGTTCTAGTGAGATATGAGTGTATATTTGTTTTCGCGACACACACAAAAATGGACGAAGGTGGGCGGTGAAAGCAACTGCTCGCATGTGGGGTGTATTGCCTTCCTAATTACTCCTCTTTCCTCAAAGTACAATCCGCTTCCCTCCCTGTCCACTCGGACCGACCTCTAGATTCCCTCCCGGTCCACTCTACCTCCCTCGTTGTCCACTCCCCCGTACGCATCCGCATATATATAGTTATGCCACCCCCTTGTAGGGTGCTATATATATTGTTTTCTTCTCTCCGCTGGGTTCGTTGTTGTTATGGACGTCGCGGCCGTGGGGGATGCAACTCTTTCTGATCTAGGAAAATATGAGTTAATGTATGTATTTTTTTTTCTCGCGAGACACACACCTTTGGACGGGGGAATGGGTTAAAGCAACACCTCGCCCTGGGGTATTGCCTTCATATCTACTCCGCTCCCCTCCCTGTCCACTCCGCTTCCCTCCCTGTCCACTCCGCCCGAACTCTACACTCCCTCCCAGTCCACTCTACTCATAGCGTATCAACGACATAAATAGCGACGCATTGCACAACGTAGCAACGACACTTAGCCGACCATCCGACCAAGTCCCAGGTCAGCCGACCAGCCGACCAGATCCCGATCTAATGAGGAAGCTGTGGCCCGTAACATACGACTGTGGTTGGTCCACTACGTGTCACGTACGATTCATATTATTACCAATTTAGTCAACAAAGAGCCATTAGTATAGAAATATACAATGAGTTATCCGAATACGTGGTAGTTATATTTAAATCATGTCAGCCATCGAATCATGCAATAAAACCCTCGCTATTCTTGTTGCCACAACGTAATCTGTAATTTGGTGCAAGATTGTGTTGGCAAAATCAAAAATGGCGGACAAGATTCGAGTCGAGCACACAAGTGTAATACATATGTGACACACCTTGGTATACCGCTTACGAAATACGAATTCAATAATGCATTCATAGGTTTAATTAGTAAGACATTAATACTGAAACTATTGAATGAAGTGTTTAGTTGTGAAACCATGCATATAGCATTTACAGTCCAGATCCAAAAATAGTGAGTCATAAATAACGAGAATTATACCCCTCACATTCCATAAAATTATGACCCAAATACCTTACTTGTATTTAAATTCGCTTAGTACTATTGTTCACACAGTTTTGAATTCGCGCACCTTAGATTCGCGCACATAGCTGCTCGAATTCAAAACTGACAGAACTAGTTTTGTAATAGTTCCGTGATATTTTCGTATGTCTTTCGGTTCTTTATGTGTACATTAAACACAATGGCGGCGGATTTACACCGTGTTGACATTATAAACTAGTAACTACATGCATCACAATTTTGTGGCGACCTGGAGTATTAGTATTTCTTATACAAGCATTTCAACAATGGCTATGTTACCATGATTTGTCGTATGGCATTATGAGCAACGTTCTTGAAAGCGGTTGGCCGAATGTAAAAATATGCATACATTTATAGGCGCAATTGTCTATTCAACCGTTCATAAACTATGTAAATTCAGCAACATAGCCTTCTTGTATTTCCTATGGACTGTGATTTAGATTAGACTTGAGAGTCGTACTATTTTTCGCTCCGATGGGTGCGCGAAATATAGTACTGCGCGAATTTAAATACGAGTAAGGTAGGTGAATTTTATATGATATGTCACTACATTTGCTGATATAGAATATAATTTATATATACAATAGTTTCAAACTAGCTGTGACTGTTAATGATATTGATAATGATTACAAGTGACTGGACATTTTCAAGCCTTACATGTTACCAAAAATAATTATGTAATTCAGATGTTTTACTTTTACATATACATGTACATAAATTTTAAACTATAATAGCTGTGTTCATTTATGTCTTACAAGGGGATACCAGATTCATATGTTTTAGAATGATCGAAATTAGTATTACTCGTAAATGAAAATCTCATCCATTTAGTATTTTTAAGTATATGTTATTGTTTTTTTCACCCACTGACCAACGCGCGAAGCGCGTTCAGTGGGTGTACTATAATCGTAGGACTTATGCGTTTCTGCTGAATTGAACTAGTGCCTATGCGTTTCTGCTGGGCTGCACTGACGTTTGATCGCAAAATAAAATTATAACCATTATCAAAGCACACGTTTGGATAACACCGCCATAAACAGTGACATATTATGATGTTGAGCTCGTATCGTCAATAAAATTAGAGTTATGACTTATAAAACTAAGAATTACTGCTAAAGTATTTCTACCAATTAGGTCACTAGATTCGTGTTGAGCTGGAACTTGAGAAATTTTAATTTCAACCAATTGAAATGCCGTTGAAAACTGAAGGGTTAAGCGATTATCGCAATAGGATATTGGAACACGTGTGCGTAACGTAACTATCACAAGTATAACGTACTCTGATAAGTTATCGCCAAATTCGTGCTTCAAACAGTTTAACTCTTTACTTCCCATAAGCGTCCCTGGACGCTTTGCACTATTTTCCCCATAAGCGCATGTGGACGCATCGCAGCATATCCCTAGAAGCGCATAAGAGCGCGTTACCAGACTTCCCCACAAGCGCTTTAGAGCGCCACACTAGGCCCAGACTGTACTAATGGGTTCGCCCCTATGCTCCCCGCTAGTTTCTAATAGAGACCGCCCGGTTATGTCAACTCGTTATTTGCCTATATAATAACAATAAACGTGGCACCGTGGGCATCGCGCGCGACAGATGCTGTGTTACTTGGGGTTTATATTGGGGACAGACATCAGTGGTACCATTCTAAGTATTTACGAACAATATGGCTGCAAAAATTTCGAAACAGCAAGTGATCGACATGTTAATGGGAGATGATAGCAATTTTAGCGGAGATTGCATGCAGTTTCTCGTCATCAGAGGATTCAGATGACGATTACTCTCCACCCGCTACCAGCGACAATCTGACCTCCATCGCCGATAGTAGCTTGAATACTAACCCGATTGGCTGGTCATATAAACTTCGAAAGGTATCACTTCCGCCATTTACCCAAATGACAGGGCCAGTTATACCAGATGAATTCGACACTGATACAGCAACAGCTTTGGACTATTTCAATTTGATGTTCTCGCCATCGAAGTATGCCGAAATAGCCAGGCATACTAACAACTATGCCAAGTGGAAAATGGAAGAATATATATAGTGCATGGAAATCATAGAGAACCCAATGTATATCGACTGTATATTGATATACTCAGTTAACATTCAAACTATCCAACTATATTAATTGTTCACGCAACACATTTCATGATATAATTTCAAATTTGGTGAATTGCACGACTTGACTCATTTATAATTTCAAACCAAAGAATTGTCGACAATACCTGATCAAATGGTCATGCTAATACGGTTGGGCCCTGCTGAATTGATATGATGCTGTTAGGGCAAACTGTTGCTGTTAACAAAAATTACCGTTATTTTATTTTTAATTTGTCTCAATCGCGGTGTTCCGATAATATGAAAATCCATTATGTGTATCAAATTATAACATTCAAAAACAAATTTATTGCGAAATATTTTTAAAGATACGGCCGGCGTTCGCGGTGGGTATGGTGTTCAAATATTCATCTATGTCAAAAACCACCATAAACAGAAGGAATAGTAAGAAAAAGACAGACCTTGTTCTTATGCCAATCATAAATATGGCATAAACAGTGTTATAGTCAATTTGTTCCCCTTTGTTATGTAAACAAAAGCAAAAAACGTTACGTTTTCTGGCTTTTGTTTAGATCCGGGTATGGTAAACATAAAGAGCGTTATTTGTTACTGTTTTCCTAATATGGAAATAATAGAGAGCGTTTATATCATTTTTGTATGATTATCCAATATAATTTCGGCCTGTTATGTAAACAGAATCACAACTTATGTAACACGAGCAGTCTCTTGTTTACGTACACATTTGTACGTCTTGACGACAATATACTATTTATGCGCTGATTATGTTTGGCATATGTGTGGAACTGTATATATGTTGGCGTTCATTCTGTTGATGGCGATTTGAACAAATATAAATATTTCTGCAACAAATGCCGCCCGTGACTTTAATAATGGTTGCATTAGTTGAAAATCGACTATAATCAAGATGGCTATTTGCGTCGTTTTAGAAACACCAGCGCAGTTATTATTATATTATATTTTTCAAAAATATATATGTTCTTGAATGTTTTTTTTATCAAATCGCTCTAGTTATACAATCACCGTGAAAATTACAACTTTAGAAAAATAACGGTACTTTTGGTAACGGAATCAGTTTGCCCTACCCGCATCATAGCAATTCAACATGACCACCGGCATCATAGCATATTAGCATGACCACTTGACCAGTGGTGGACACACGACAGCTCAGCTACAATGATGTATTATTGTTTCAAACCGCTGAACATCAAATGGCTGGTGTTACATGCATGTTTCAGTCGGACGTACTTATGTTACAAATTGCTTGATCGAAGATTTCACAAACTATTTTCTCAAACATGTTTGGTTTCTTGAGTAAAAGGAAAGATCTATATCAACACAATTTGTACATTGTGCGGTCCTTTTTCTGATAATGTTGGTATATGTTTCTGGTGTTTCTGACGTATGCGATAAAATAGTGTGTATTCGCACACATATATACCGGTATATGGATTGTTTCAAATTTCTCTTATATTCTATAATGCTAAATTTTAAATGGTGATGCCATACAGTGTTTGCACGAAGATGAACTTCCACACTTAGCACGACGTGTTATATAATAGGTGTTTTTGTCGAAAATGTTGATAAATGTTACATTTGCATGTTAGTTAATAGTAATAAACAATCGCAAACATCACCGTTCTGAAAATATATATTTAAAACCTTACTTGAATTTCGTAGCGTGACATCGCGTTATTTTGGCTGAACGAAATACATGTAGAGGATATATAGCGTTCTGAATTGATACCGGACAAATATATTTATTTATTTTCGCGAGCGACTAGCTGCACTTTTCGCCAGCGGAAATACATTATTTCTGGAAGTAGCAACAGAAACTCATTATCTCCAGAAACAATGTACTTTCGGTCACGATAAGTTGGTCAGGAAATTTAGTCCTTGGGCCATATCATGAGATATTTCTGGTATCCACTTAAAATATTATAGATATCCTCTCTTTAATTGTCTTCTAGATAAGAAGAAAACAGAACACATTTGCTTTGAATTGTTTACAAAATACTTTTGGGAGTTGGTGACTTTTTCCAAATAAGACTGGTCTAAATCCGGAGCAAGGATCATTTGTATAAGACATATTTTATTGTCACAATGTGACATTCGTGTGCATACATTTCAGAGCTGACGAAACGCGCAATACATATACTTTAATATACTATTATTGAACTAATCCCAATGAAAAACTCAAAGATACTAGCTTGCCCAGGGCTCTTATACTCAGGTGTCGACTTTTCTCATATTACGACACACTTCCCGGCTTACGCTCATTATCCCCAGTTGGAGATGTCACTCCAATAGATTACCCTCACTGCGTCAACACAGTAACAGGTTTACCACCATTTATTGAGCAACGGGATACTTTCCGACAAGCCAAATACTTATGGGGAAATAGCGTCTGGTACTTGATATATACCCGGGAACACACCGTCGGTATCATGTTATAGCTGCAGTGAGATGGCGGGGTGGTTTATACAGCTAGTGTGGGAACTAAAGAGTTAAACATGTCATCTTCGGCTTTTTATTTTTTATTTTTATGAAAATGAATAATAAATGGTGTGATAAATATGTATAATATGTATATAACGACAAATAGAGTAAAATTAGACATTTCCCCTTGAAACTTAGGATTGGAAAGCCAGGTACAAAAATTGGTGAAATATGAGTACGAACGTCAAAGTGTTCCCTGTGTATCGTGATAATTGCCAACCATGCGAAGCGAAGCCTCCATTGGCGATTATTTTACGCTGAATTTTATCATCGAAACAAATCAATTTCTTCCATCTAAAAGATAATTACGTGCTTAACCCTGTCGTTTTCGGAATATAGAGGTATTCCACGCAGAAACACCGAGTCTCAGCTTAAATTTTTGAAAAATAACAGTTTTATCGACATAAATAGATTTGAATGGGACAATTCCATGTTAAAATTTATCATCGAAAAAAATTAAATTTCTTCCATCTAAAACATAATTACGTGATGGACTCTGTCATTTTAGGAACATATATGTATCCCACGCACATGCACCAAGTCTCAGCCTAAAGGTTTGAAAAAAGACAGTTTTATCGACATAAATCGATGTTAATGGTAAATTCCATGTTAAATTTTATCATTGAAAAAAATTCATTTCTTCCATCTAAAACATAATTACGTTCTGTACTCTGTCATTTTAGGAATATGTAGGTATCCCACCCACACACTCCAAGTCTCAGCTTAAAAATGACAGTTTTATCGATATAAATCGATTTTAATGGCAAATGCGGTGTTAAATAAATTTTAGGGCCCTGCGAATGCTTTCTGAGCTGTTCTATATTGGTCACTACAGTCCATATTTGACCGGTTACACCTGATAATTATCCGACAGTACAGTCGCGTTACTTTATAGGTCAACATTGGTCATTATCACCCGACAAATTTATTTCGGTCTATCGTATAAACCCCTATTTTCTCCCGCGTTGCCTGAATAAATGTCAACATTGGTCTTTATCGCTCCACTAATTTGTATCGTTTCATCGGTATGAATTCCATATCCAATTATCAACATATAACCAACCCAACCTCTAATCCCGGTCCAATTTATTTATTTCTTTCATCGGTATAGTTACGTAATATTTTATCATGTGATACTTGCACTTATATGTCTATGGTATTACTATAGTATACCGTATACGTATATCAATTGCTATTCCTTTCTATATAATCCTGGTGCCATCTATAGAGATAGATAATTTCAGACCCCCCCCCCCCCCAATTTGATATCATTGCTGCTTTAGTACAGTCGCGATGCAACATCGCTCCACTAATTTATGTCAGTTCATCGGTACAAACCACTTTTTCTCCGAGTCCATATAACCAACCCAACATCTTATAGAAGTCCATAAATGACTATTCTGGCACTATATAGAGATGACTAAGATTCTGACACCCCTCTATTTTAAAGCCTTGTTGCAACAGTAGAATTGATCTCTGAGTTCAGATGCATAATGTGTCAACATTGGTCGTTATTGCTCTACAAATTTATATCGGTTCAACCCTTAGTTCCCTGTATCGCCCACCCCTCCCTCAATTTATTTTTTCAGTTGTATTATAGTCTCGTTACATACACATTTTATCTTTTGTAACTTTTGCTTCAACGCGTTGAGTTCCGCTGCAGACAATATAAAACTGACGACATTTTGAAATGTAAGCAGGCTTCAAACTCATCTTATCCAAGAAAAACTCTGGTTACATAAGAAATTTGTGTATAAGGTGTATGCACATTTGTCGCGTTAAAAACAAAAGGTCCCAAGTCAAGGTCCAAATCCCCAACACACTCATGTAAGGTTTAACTCCATCCTCATACAGTAATGTCCAAAGTAATTGACCACTTAAAGGCACGTGAGGCCTTAATTGTCGAAAATATTCATATTTGTTCCAAACACCGTAAACAGAAAAACATTAAAACGCATACAGTTTCGTTCATATATATTATGACCATCGCGTAAACAGCATGTTATCATACAGACCTACTATATTTTACCTAAGCAAGAGCCTGATTGTGTTACAGAAGACAGCACAATGCTACTGGCTAATCACACACAAATGGCATAAACGCTCTTCATTAGTTCCATATCAGGAATTCACCCACAAAGAACGCTCTTTATGTTTACCATCATAATATAAACAAACACCAAAAAGGTAACTTTTTATGCTTTTGTTTACATAACAATAGTCAAATATATGACAATAATATACTGTTTATGCGATATTTCTTATTTGTATACGGACAAAGTCTGTCTACATTTTGATGTTCTTTCTGTTTGTGGCGGTTTTTGACGGGTGGAAATATTTTTACAGGATACCCACCGCCAAGGCCAACCGTACCTTTAACCACAGCATAATTATTGGTAATTTGTCAGGATTTTAAATGCTGAAAAAATACCCATAATTCTGCTGTGGTTAAGTGGTCAATTACTTTGGGCATTAATGTAACCAATATAAGGATTTGAGGTGTAATGATAACTCAATCCTCATACAGTAATGTACAAAGTAATTGACCACTTAACCACAGCATAATAATGGGTAATTTGTCAGGATTTTAAATGCTGAAAAAATACCCATAATTCTGCTGTGGTTAAGTGGTCAATTACTTTGGGCATTACTGTAACCAATATAAGGATTTGAGGTGTAATGATAACTCAATCCTCGTACAGTAATGTCCAAAGTAATTGACCACTTAACCACAGCATAATTATTGGTAATTTTTCAGGATTTTAAATCCTGAAAAATTACCAATAATTCTGATGTGATTAAGTGGTCAATTACTTTGGGCATTACTGTAACCAATATAAGGATGTGAGGTTTAATGAGAACTCCATCCACATAACTAATAAATATGTGTGAAAATTAAACCAAAAAAAATAAATTCCATGATGGCGTCCAATATGGACTGCCTAATTCTGCTCCAAAACATGTATATTGAATATATGGTTGTTTATTGGGGAAAACCGATTATTTCAATAATATTTTCATTAACTGGGATCCAAAACCCGACTTACGGGAGCGCGCTTCATGCGCGACTGTATCTTAAGCATATGTGCATATTTAATGAGCCAACAATTGGAATCCCAATAGAGAAGATTGGCACGTCGCCCTTGCGCATAGACATCATTGATGATCTCTATGGGAATCAAAATTGACATTTAATAGACAATTTCGATTAACCGCAATAACTTAAGGAATCTCTAATTGCGCTTAAGCCCAATGAGAATGCAATAAGACATTCCTTATTATGCTTAACCGCAATTACTTCCCATTCCACTTAAACACAATTAATATATCTATCATTAGATCACCCTTCTGCAAATAGTAGAATAATCCTATATTTGTTCCACCCATTGTGCCATGGAGAATGGAGATGGACTACACCATCTGTATTATAAGGAGTTTATGTACTATATATAATATATTATTCTTTAATAAGAGATTCATTATTAGGCTTTATCAGCGAAATTTGAATATTCTTCATTGCGCTTAAGCGCAATTAAATATTCCCTTATTGCGCTTAAGCACAATAGAGATTCCCTTATTGAGCTTATAAGCGCAATAAGGAATATCCCTTATTGTGCTTAAGCACAATTAGCTCTTCTTGCTCTTAATTAAAAAAAAACAGTTATAATTGTATTGTAACTATTGGTTTGTCCTTTAAAGGTACTCAATCCGAAAAGAGGGTCCCCATCTCAACAGATTCCAACAACAACAATCCGATCAGAGGGTCCTATATTACTATTTCTTTGGCTTTGGGGGTAAAACATATTTGATTCGAGTCGAGGAAACCATCAAACAAAGCTCAGAGTTATTAGATATTGATTTTTGAAATTTGTTAATTGCTCGAGATGAGTACTAATAACTGCCGTCAATTTGGTAACCTGCTCGAGATTTTACGCCAAAACTCTATTCAAACAGACAAGGATGGATAACTCAGGGTACGCAATTTTGAATGTCTTCTGGGCCAGAAAGAATTCCAGATAATGAAAAATAATTGATTTCTAAAATCGATATCTAACAAATCTGAGCTTTGATGGGTGACTTCCTCGACTCGAATCAAATATTTTTGACCCCCGAAGCCATTGAAATAGTAATTGAGATGAGTTTTATCGGATTGAGTACCTTTAATATTTCCATACATCATGCCCACATATATTATAAACGAATAGTACTATTATTATGCTCGTAGTAGTTAATACCACCTTACCGTCAATATTCTAGCATGGTTAATTTCAAAATCACAACGTTAATTGTTATTACTATTTGTGTGTACTGTATATGTACATCAGTCACCAATTGAGAAACTTAAGCACAGTCTGGTTGAATATCTACCATATATGGTGGATTATTCTCACATCCAAGCTATTGGTGTCATTCGTGTTATTTTGCATGCGAAGTGGTAGACCCCCCCCCCAATAGCTTATCAATACCACTCAGGACAGTGGGTGTTTTTCCTCAATTAATTGAATTTCTTGTTTTATTTACAGCCATTATTTATAGTCAGCGAAATGTGCTAATATCACACGTGCGCAGCCTTTAATCCAGATTAAACTGCAATGTGCGAATATAAGGCGTGCGCAGGGTTTAATCCGGATTAAACTACATGAGGTAGATAACAAGTCTGATCCTCTTCAAACTTAAAAGTTTTATAAGTATTGCCATGACTTTATGCATTGAGGATTTAAGTTTTATTAAAACAACCATATTGTCACCACGGAAACTTGGTTAATTATACGGTGAATCAGCGAATTAAGAGCAAAAAAGTGTTGTTGACCCGTGAAAACAAATCATTGGTTTGAACGTTATTAGTTTTTGATGCTAATTGAAGGTTGAAGGGAATCGAACCATAAAAAAATACCACGTCTGGCAGTTACTGGTTACGGTCTGTCAATTACTCAAATGGTTTTGTACCATGGAATATGCTACTGCCTCATCGTATGTGTTACGGTCAAAAGTTGTCTGCCATATTACGGGGTATGACACCGTTAATCTGGCGGACATATTTCTAACAGTGTACATGTACGAAAAAACACATCTCATTCAGTGCCTGTCTAATAACTAAGGTAAGATAACTCTATAACGATAAAATATGTTTGAACATTCTTCATACATGTATCTATATGTTTATTCGTTCAACATGCATATTTAGGTATCAAAGTTAGGTTTTGCATAGCTGGATTGTATACGATGTACCCAACGGTCTTCGTTCGGCTCTTATCTGTAATGAAGTAGGCAGTATATATGATCAATTATAGCTTTCAGCGTAATACAAACTGTAAACACAACAAGGCATAAGACCTAATAAAACAGCACACGGTGCGTAATACAAACATTAGAGAGATATCTTTATTAACAAGTCATAATACATAATAAAACAGCACACACAACAAGTCATAATACATAATAAACACCACACGGAGCGTAATACAAACATTAGACACAACAAGGCATAATACATAATAAACAGCACACGGAGCGTAATACAAACATTAGACACAACAAGTCATAATACATAATAAACAGCACACGGAGCGTAATACAAACATTAGACACAACAAGTCATAATACATAATAAACACCACACGAGAAACATTAAAATCAAAGCGGTTAGTGCTCGTTCCAAATACGCCCACACGTCGAACAATCATGTCCAAAACGTTGTTTACTTTGACATATAGATCGCAAGGGAGTGCGAGTTTATGTGACATTGCACCACCGTCTATATCATCGAGGCCGTGTTCATACATTTTCAAATTTGCCTGGCATTTTGTTTCGTCGTCATTTCGATACATTTATACCACGATCGCCTATCTTACTATATAAATAAAGCCATCTGTTTAAATTTTACATTTGTTCAACACCTGTTGATTAAACGTGCCTACTGTTGATTAAACTTCGCAGAGTGGATTAAACTTTCTCCATACAATTTGAACGGAAAAGTGTTTATCCATCGAATTGTAAAGATCGTGGCATAAACTTCGCAGAGTGGATTAAACTTTCTCCATACAATTTGAACGGGTGGTGAAAAATTGTTATTCTCGGCTACTATGGGTGTATTTTGTTTATATATATATATATCTTTAATTGTCCTCCATAAATGAAGAGTTGTTTAACACAAACAAATACACAAAGGAAACATAGACCCAGGAAGGTCAACATATTTACAAGATGGTATACATTACAAGAACAAATTACATCACAAACATGTAATAAGCAAACTGATACTCACTCCTAGCCACACCATTGTACGCACACGCTCACTCCTAACAATACTCGTCTATCTCCCTCTGCCTGGCTATACTCTCTATCTATCTATCTCGTTCTCGCTCGTTCACACACACACACACCCTCACACACCCTCCCTCACACACACACACACACTCTCTCTCTCACTCTCTCTCTAGGTCTCTCTCACCGAGCACACAAATCGTACTCGTTATAATATACACATTATGCTAATGTACTATATCATGTGTAAAATAAAACAAACCCAAGATATTAATACTCTGTGTTGTCACATAAGATTTACGAGTCGAACATAATCTATTCTAAGCTATGAGACAAGGACCATAGATTAAGTGCAGCTTTCATGAAGAATCTAAAGTCTTGTGTTGAGCTAAGAGAAAATACATTCAGTTCAGAAGGAAAGTGACCCATAAATGTGGCAAGCTGTATGGCTTGTGGCAATGAATCAAGTATTATGAAGGCCTCAATTCCATATACGTTTATGATATCATACCATATTTCATTCCTGAGAGCTGACAGAGAATTGCAATGCATGATTATATGCTCAATTAAACAAGAATAGTTTGACGCACAAAGGCGACAGACACCAGCGTCCTCGTAACTTCGTAAGCAGTGTGTGCAATTATCCTTGCTAACATGAGAAAGAAAAATTTCTCCTCTGGATAAAGTTGACATGTTCTCCATAGCTTGGATGGAGCTAGGTTATACTGTATTGAACCATATTTGGATAAGGACAGTTCAGAGTTAATAGTGGAGAGCCATTTAGTTTCATCATACACTCTTACAGATAAACGGACGATATTTCTCCAAGAGTGCTTTGATGGGAATATGCTCTCCTCGACAAAATTCTTAAGATGATATATCATGTTGTATTTAATAAGAATGTCAAATATCTCATAGATGAAAGAATTTGGATTAGGATCTGCGTCCTGCATATAACTGTGTAATCTTAGAAGAAAGATTTGTTTGCCAGTTTTGATGTGACTCAATCTACACAGTGTGGCAAAGAGACTAAGTTTTCGCCTATCAATGTAAGAATTCAGACAGCTGCTTACAAGAAGACCCTGTGCGATAGCTGTTCTAGTTTGGGTAGGTAAGCCTTGCATATTTTTAAGGCAAAAGCGGTGAGCCCTTTCTAACTGAAGATTAATAGCTGTTGATGTGCCCCAAAGTAGTTCGCTACCATACAGAGCTCTTGGGAGCACTACTGAATTATATATGTTATGACAACTCAGAGGCGTTATCCCACCAGCGTACATGCCGGCATTCGTTGAGGAGAAGTATGTGCCTTTCAGTTTTTGACATATGTCCAGTGAGATTGAAGAATTTAAGTCATATTAATCGAGGCGAATACCTAAATGAGTTGTCGATGTGACCTCATCTATAGGGCAGTTTCCAAGATGCCATGCCCTAGAACTGTTCTCATAATCTCTTTTCGTCTCGTTGAATACGATAATGCAAGACTTTGTAGAGTTGTAAATGTACCTCCATTTCTGGCTATAATTTAGACATATATTAACGAGGCTGGACAAGCCGGTGTCGGAAAGGGAAAGTAATATCATGTCGTCCGCCTGTACCGGCGAGGTGCAGTTGATGTTCTCTAAGACCAAGCCTTTGTGGGATTTTTGGAGGTCCGATATTAATTCATCAATGAAAATCATGTACAACATTGGTGAGAAAATAGTACCTTGTCTCGTTCCTTGGAGTACATCAAACCAATTGGAGTATGAGTCATTATGGCATACACAACATTTTATGCCAGGCAGGAGTGCATCTAACGTACACCAGCTTTTATTACTGAAACCACGCTGGTGTAACTTAAAGAGGAGACCATCGATCCAAACGGAATCGAATGCTTTTTGCACGTCAAGTAGACAAGAAAATAGTTTGCTTTTATTATCTCTGGTATACGAGATGCATACCTGTAGAAGATGTCATGCAGCTAACGCCCTTTTGAAACCCGTGTTGTAATGGGTTAACAGTAATTAAGCTCGGTGCATATGACTCGATGCGAAACTGTATGATCTTCTCAAACATTTTATAGAGAACGGGCATAATTGTTATTGGACGATAACTGTTGAAATCGTGCTTGGGTTTGGAGCCACCTTTGTGGAGGGAAACCATCATTCCTCTCTTTGCTGCACTGGGAATATATGACATATTGAGCATGTTAGAAAATAAAGAACATAAGTATGGAGCAATTGTAGGAGCACTGTACATGATATGCTCGTTTGATATCGAATCAAATCCCATTGCCTTCCTTTTGTTCAGACTAGATATAACGTGTGTCAGCTCTGAATTCGTTACCTCTTGCGATAAAACACGGTCTATATTATCGGTAGCACGATTTGCATTTATACTTCTGAGTGAGGACACGAAGTCGGTAATTTGCTCGTAATGATCAGCATCGAAGTCATCATTATGGAGTGGGGTGAATAACTCTGAATAGTACGATCCCCATGCTTCTTTTATTTCGGAGGGACTCCTCAAAAGCTGTCCTCGGAACTTGAAATGGGGAGAATTTAATGTATTACGCTCTTTACGTTTAGAGTTAGACAGACGAAAGAATGCAACCTGGTCCATTTCCGCGGATTTATCTACTTTCGCATCTTGTTCACGCATAAACTTTTCGGCCATTTTACGGTGTTCAGAGCGGAAGACGCGTTTAGCATCCTTATAATTAATGTACGAGCAATTACTTTCACTGCGCGAGGTCTACCATCAGCTATCCATATACGGCGACAACCTCGCATATTGTAATGCGCTGTTTTCAATGACTTATTCCAATACGGCTTAATATGAAGGCAGTATTTCGTTGTAGGAACGTTTTCGATGGATGCTTTGTTAAGTGATTCTGTTATACAGTTGTAGTATTTATCTAATGAATCTGCATCGGTAATATCAAATTTAGGACAATGTTGTTCAACTGACTGCTTGAATGCGCAATGTGAGGTCTGGTCTGAATTCAATGCTGACCACTTATATCTAGTCTGAGCTACTGGATATTGATTTGCCCGATCTATCTCTCCTATTTGTAAGAGGAAATTAAACATGGAAAAGTGTTTATCCATCGAATTGTAAAGATCGTGGCATAAACTTCGCAGAGTGGATTAAACTTTCTCCATAAAATTTGAACGGAAATATAGAATACACCCATAGTAGCCGAGAATTAAAAAAATTCACCACGAGTGGTATTGTGGTTTTAACCACGAGCCTTTGGCGAGTGGTTAAAACCACAATTCCACGAGTGGTGAATTTTTTTTATTCTCGGCTACTATGGGTGTATTTTGTTTATAACATCATTATTATTCTTCGGTCGCTTCGTAAATATATTACTACTCTGTTGTTGACTGTTAACATGTATGTGCACCGGGTGACCCAAATATGTTAAGCTATCACGAATGTGGGTCACACGTAGTAATACATATTTCTAGGAAATTCGGTGATCCGCCACTTTCTTGGGCATCAGACAGCTGGTGTGAACACACATTCAGATTTCCCACATTGCAGATACCATTAACAATCTATATGTTGTTGTCAAAATGTAAGCCGTCGTTCGCTTAAAACACGGAAAGGCAGACGAACACGTGCGTTTGTTTTGTTTACATTTTCAACAGCTTTCGCCGACCTATATAAAACGTGTACTTTGTCGGTGCATCTAGCATAAAACATCTTTAAACTAACTTTAATGTGTCATTTTTTTGACAAGTAAACCCAGTAAATGGAATTGGATAGTATATATCTCTGTGTTAAGACAACTTATCGCATTTCCGAGTGTTTTGAGTCGGAAAAATTGTGTATTTATTTCGCGAAGCGGGAGTGACGAAAGATTGGGCTAAATTTCGACAGCGAGGTCGCCAGAGGTCAAATGACGGGTCGTTCTGCTATGGGTATAAACTTTTAACACATAAAGTGCCTTTGAAACATTTACACAACAGTAGAAATTTATACCAATAGAAGGAATCTTTATACCCACAGTAGGGTGTAAAGTTGAAATTTACAAAATAGCCTAAATAGGTGTTATACACACAGTAGCATAGCCAATTATGGTATAAAAGTGTTTATCAATCGCATTGTAAAGATCGTGGCATAAAAAAAATATACGCATCGTATTTCTGAAAAACAAATTTAATCCACTCGCGGGATTGGCGATTTACGCCACTTGCTTAATCTCGTGGTGTAAATCGCCAATCCCACTCGTAGATTAAATTTGTTATTCAGAAACACTATGTGTATATTCCATATAGTAACTATAATGTATGAAAACGAATGCAAACATGCATATAAATTAATTTGTATACCACAGCTAACTACATGCGAAGTAAAACCTATGCTACTGAAAAGGCATGAACTTATCTCACAAGAATCAGTCACACAGGTCACGTGACAAGAATCAGTCACACAGGTATTCGAAGGCGAATATTACTAGTATCGTTACACATGGAACTATTACATACATTTAATGTCGTTAGCTTCGGTATAAAAGCTGTCCAGCTTGTGAACGTAACATTAGTCTCAACTGCTCAAGACTCAACGCTTGTCAATTTAATCAGAAACCATGAACGGACCTATGCAAGCAAGACTGCGGTATAGATTATAAAGATGACGACGAATACGACAAAACAGATTCGATCTACGACCATAACAAACTGCTTCCATTCCTCCGCCCTGGCATGACGGTCGTCTGCCTCCTCGCCTCGCTTTAGAATTTCGATCACGTGGTCGACCTGAGACTCAAGATGAGTGTTTGTCACGCCTTCCATCTTGCTATCTCCATCTGATAGATATGTCGGTTGTCGCTCAAATCGACCCACACAGCATGCGGCGTTCAGTCCCGATAGGAAGATCTGAAAACAATTAACGGGAGATCAACGCAAGGCCAATACTAGTATGGATGTACGTAGAGGAGCAACCACGTGACACATAGTGGAGCAACCACGTGACACATAGTGAATCAACCACGTGACACATAGTGGAGCAACCACGTGATACATAGTGGAGCAACCACGTGACACATAGTGGAACAACCACGTGACACATAGTGGAACAACCTACGACTTCGCGTCCCGTTTGTTGATTTAAGTATGTTTGTCGAGGTTTTGGATCATGCAATAAATAGAATCTACAACTCGTCCCCATGCAGTTTATAGCGGAATTTACAAAACTCGTCCAGTAAATTAGGCCTGGACCTCGTCAAATGCTCGGTCCAGACCTAATTTACTGGACTTAAATTCCGCTATACGCTGGGGACTCGTTGTAGATTCTCTACAAATTGTTTAAG
The DNA here is from genome assembly GCA_032622095.1 of Siphonodentalium dalli. Taxonomy (NCBI): domain Eukaryota; kingdom Metazoa; phylum Mollusca; class Scaphopoda; order Gadilida; family Siphonodentaliidae; genus Siphonodentalium; species Siphonodentalium dalli. Next base: position 204,563,791 of record CP136067.1, read on the forward strand.
TTATCTCATTGTGAGGACAAGTTTAACTTTTCAGAATATCCATGAAGGTGAGGACACACCATGACGATTTTTTTATTTTAAGATTATCGATGAAGGTAAGGACACACCATGACGATTTTGTCTTTTCTGATTATCCATCAAGGTGAGGACACACCATAACGATTTTTATCTTTTCCGATTATCGATGAAGGAGAGGACAGACCATGACGATTTTGTCTTTTCAGACTACCCATGAAGGGGAGGACACACCGTGACGATTTTGTCTTTTCAGATTATCCATGAAGGTGAGGACACACCATGACGATTTAGTGTTTTCAGATTATCCATGAAGATGTGGACACAACATGACTATTTTGTGTTTTCAGATTATCCACGAAGGTGAGGACACAACATGACTATTTTGTGTTTTCAGATTATCCATGAAGGTGAGGACATAACATGACGAGGGTTGACACGGGAGATTATTCACCTTTTTCAGAATTCTGGGTAGCTTTCCGTGTCGGCCTCCGCGATTGTAGAGCAGCAGATGGATCACGGAGAGAAATAATGCGGCAACCATCAACCCAGCTGTATACTCGATGTACTGGAGAACTAAAAAGAGATGATAAGTTTACATGGATGTGGCGACAGTAGGTGTCAACCCTCCCCCAAACTTTGGTCAGCATGTTCAACAGTTGGAAATTTCGTACCTGACACACCAGTAGTTGTACATTTCCCACCATCAACAGGTTGAAGGTTTTTTCGTAGCTTGATGTTACTAATAATTATTAGTGGGGAATATGTTGTTTTTAGACCAACAGTAACATATATTTATACTTTTGCAGATTTGTTCCAATTTTTTGACTGAAATGACCAACAAACCGTAGGTAGGTGTCATGTCGAAAGTTTCCAACACTTGGAGAACTTTTTGCCATTCTGGATGCTAGGATTTTCCAGTTTTCAGGTGCATATTTCAAACGTTTCTACCTCCATGGTGGATCCCCTTTTTCATATGGTAGTCACTCAAAGACTATCAATTTAAAAAAATCAAATCATGGCTGTGAGGTACCAGGTGGGAATTTCAACCAATTGGAGGTGACACAATTGGTATTACGCGAACTGGGGGGGTTTGCCTGTTTCAATAGGGGCGGGTGCAGTAAGAAATTCCAAGTTGGGGGTCATTTTCACAGAAAGGGGCACATAATGGTAAAGACATTTGTCATTTTAATGACCACAAAAGATTTCTATTTGGGTTGCCCCACCATGAAGCTTTTGTTGACCAATTTCCATATGTAAACCAGCAAAGCTTGGGATCTCCTAGTTTATGTTCGACACCAACTTAAATGTTTCCACAGTTGTCCATACCATTACCACATAACGGTAAAGACATATGATGTATTGAATATGCAGAATCCCTTGATTAATATTGAAATTTAAAGCTCCGTAGTATTGCTCAGATTTGCTATCACAAACCTCCCAACTGTCATTCCCTTATGTCTCTTTAGTTTTGAATGACATTGGATTGAAAATTTGTTCAGTTGTCTATACCGTTATACTTTTAACGGTAATGACATAACGGTGAAGACATGAATATTACATATTAACGATAGAGACGCAATGCAGTTGATGCAAGTTTCAAGTTAAATTGAGATAAAGAACTTAGTATCATTGTTTAATATGTTTTGAATGATCGCATTTATGACAAAAATGGAACTCATGTTCACACTATTTACATTATATAAGACATCCTAGACTCACTTTGTAATCTTTACAATTATTGTCATGTCTCTATCGTTATAACGGTAAAGACCAATTGATATAACGGTACAGACGCATAACTTAGTTGTTCTAACATATAGTGCAAAGGGTGGTCTTATCCAACTGAGAAACTTATAACACTCTGAAAGTAGTTGTAACCGCCTAAAGAATTTTTTCAGAATTTTTTGTTTTAATAAATTCAGGGCTATAACGGAGTGGACACATAATTAGTGTGACAGAACTCAGGCTATTTGAGTCTGACCGAATTTTCTCCAATAAGGACTTAATAAGAAGACACTAGATGATGATTGTATTGAAATAGAATATTCAAGAAAATATCAAGTGAATTGATCATACTCGCCACGGATATTTCACTAATAACGGTAAAGATAATCAATGAAAAGATCATGACGCAGTATTGAGACAAATACAAATGTCATTCAATAGCCTACGCCGGTGAAATATTCAAGATTACTAACTCAGTTCTTGCTTGAATTTTCTGTGCACTCCATTTAGCCACTCGCCTAAATTCTACAGAATGGGAGAATCGCTTACTTGATGTACACCGATAAAACGGTATAACGGAGTGGACATTTCAGACACACTTGACCATTTATGGCAGAAAAGTACTGAAGATCAATTTACCGAACAATTTGCCCATGAACCTAATATTGAAGGGCTATAAGGACAGAATAATAGCCTCTTCCCCAGATGAAGTATTTTTGTCGATACTGACCAGGACATGTCTTTACCGTTATATTGACACTTTTTTGTGAAAATTGCCCACGGACACCCATTGACATCAATAAGAAATTAACGGTTCATAATATGGCGGACATTTTGGCAGTAGTTTTGAGTAGAAGTGACAATTTTGGTTCCATTGACTTGGAATATTCATAAGTAAATGTATGCCTCATTTACAGCGCACAGTTCTGTTTCTTTTTGTAATATGACTAGAATCCCAATGGTGATTTTTTGGAGAAATTTTATACCGTGTTCTGTCAAATAACAATTTTGAGAGACCGGAAGGGTCTAGGACACAACATATGGCATATTTCATTGCTCCAATGATCAGTTAATATGAGCAATACAATTTTGCCCTAAAATGCTAGCATTGTGTATTAGCTTCACAACAATATATACCTTTGTATATAACTGTTAAGATGTTCTCTCTATAATTTGCATCAAACTGACCTATAGTGCTTGTCTTAAAACACGACGGCCATGTTGGATGCCATCTTGTATCGTCTCTACCCTATCAGCTTCCATACTATTATATTAGCATTTTCATTGCCATCACGTCACCTTTTGACCCCTGGTGACGTCATCAATGACAACATTATATATGTGTTGCTACCGGTGGTTAGTATATTCCAATACCTACATAAGGGCCTATCACCTGTTGAACTCCAATCACAATAACACCCCGTATATAGGATACCGTTTCCCCACACTCCATCATAATCGAAACAAAATGGTAACTGAGTAAGGTTAAACTTTGACCCAGTAGGTACACTAGGGCCCAAAATATTCCCTGTTCCTTTTTCCTGAACAATACACATTAAGGAACATTAAAATACCAAAGAAGTTAGGTTATGAGGGTGCATCAGGGGTCCTACAGCCAATGGACTATAAACTCTTCTGGACTTATAAGAATTTTGTTGCCCAATTCTGTTAACATTTTATGACAATTCCACTGATTAACAAACACAATAGGTTTTGATTCTCACAAAAGAGACAGAAAACACATCAGCCATTATGCAATAGATTTATCGGGCATGCATGTGTAAACATAATTTAGTAAAAAGTCATGTAAAACCATTGTAAATAGGACACACCCTCGTAAATTCCGTAATGTAAAACCATTGTAAATAGGACATACTCTCGTAAATTGCATGTAACGGCTTGGTATATCCCCACTTACATTATATTCTAATAAATCCTGGACACACAAAATATTGCAAAAAAAACAACAAACACAGCCTAAACATACCAGACTTCAGTCTAGAAATAATATAAGACTAAGATTCATACTAACATTCCCCTTGTATTACTTGTATAGTATTGTATGGAATTACCTCACCTCATTCGAAATCACAGGAAGTGTTATTAGCGGCCACATAACTTTAATACTAAGAAATGTATAACTCAATTATTCACAAAATCCACATCTGACTGGAACCAACCCATATAAAAAGCGACATGACTGTTGCGTCAGGTTCTTAGATAACTGATGGCTTTTGAAGTAAAGCGTTGTTTAAAGAGCAATTTTTTATTCGAAAAATCTATTTTGACTAAATAACGGAGATATTCTGAAATGAAAAAATAAATGATACAACAATTTAATGATAGCTTTTTAAAGAGCGTTTTTTCTCCAGACGAAGTAATTTTAAAGAGGTGGTAACCAGAGTATATCCTGTTTCACAAAGGTTTTACCAGATTATAATCTGTTACAGCATGGCTCCATAAATAATTTACTAGAGTATGTTCTCATCGACATGGGTTTCGCCAGCAGTTCACGAGAGTAAAGCGGGGTACACCATGCCTTTAATATGAATGTACATGGGTCTGTCCTTTCAGTAAGTTTTACATTTACATTCACTTGAATTTTACGAGGATATGTCCTATTATAATGGGCTTTACATGGCTGTTGCCGGAGTATATCATTGTTAACCATGGTTTTACACAGGGACCGCGCTGGACCGAAATTTACTTTTGCCAAATAATTTGCCAAATGAATTTTTTTTTCTCCAAATTCTATTAGAATTTGCCAAATATTATTCTGCAACCTTTATTGAGTTTTATTTTTCGACATTCGCGGTTTGAATGACGTTTGATGTCGATAGGAAAGCAGTTTGTTAATAATTATACTCGCATCTCTATTGTGGTTTATCATACAACAATAAACCAATCACCAAACAATAAAATGGTAGAAGAGTTGCTTCATCAAAAGGGAACATCACAAGAGGACTAGCTATGTAAACACCACCAAAACACTAAATACTGGTAATCCATCCACCCGTCGATAATGTTACCAGATTAACTGCATCTTAATGGAGGTGTTAACTTTTCCGAAACCATATAAAACACCACCAATATAATTCTATTGTAACAGTTTCCTAAAATGAATGGTATTGATTGACCGATATTTTTCAACTTTATTGAGGAATTAAAAAGTGACTTGACAAAACTTTTTGCAAAATGAAAATATATTTTGCCAAATGTGAATTATTTTTGCCATTGGCAAATTTGGCAAGTGGTAGCGCGAACCCTGGTTTTACACGAGTATAATTTGTTGCACCCTCACTCCATCGAGAATTTACTAAATTATGTTTTGATTGGTGTTACTAATGTATGTCCTGTTTCGCCATCAGTTTACGATAGTAAATTTGGGTAAACCATTCCTTTACCCTTTACACAACAAACCGGCCAAAACCGGCCAAATAAAGCTTCAACAGCCTAAAATATCTTCGGTCTGTCTCAATAGAACCATACAAATATGGATATCATTGGAATCGGCTCCTTGAGCACATTGTGATAGTTACAGTTATGCCCTGTGCCAATGCATTCTCTTATATATGCGAGTCGACCATAGGTCGCCTCGCATATATAAGAGAATGCATTGGCCTAAAAAAATCTTTTTTTAACACTTTTTACCATTTTTTCTTACATTCTTTAACAATTTTATAATTTTTAATGTGTTAAGCCAATGCATTCTCTTATATATGCGAGGCGACCTATGGTCGACTCGCATATATAAGAGAATGCATTGGCACAGGGCCCTTCTGTTGGGTAAAGGGTTAACATGGACTTTACAAGGATATGTCCTTATAACGCGTCTTTATTTGGTTTTTACCAGAGTATATCAGTGTTTGCCTGACTTTATCATATTTTACCAGAGTATATCATTGTTTGCCTGACTTTATCATATTTTACCAGAGTAGAGCCATGTAAACCATGGTTTACCTGGCTTTTACCAGAGTGTTTTATAAGTGTTCGAAACTACAGATGTTTCGTATATCTTAGTGAAACCATATTATATAGTTCGTTCCAAAAACAGTTTAGAATATCATCAGGTGGTGAATCATCCAATTGTCAAATAATTAATTGTCGAAAAAACCAGGTGCCCAACACAGGTCCAGAACAAAAAATACTCCCACTCCAATAATACTTAATCTATAGGATTAAGTATTTTTAGTGCCGAAAGGTCCAAGTGCCGAAAGCTCCAGGTGACGGAAAGGTCCAAGGGCCGAAATGTATGGCAGTCTTATCAGTAGTAGTTCATTATGTGAATACTATTAGCTATTCGTAATTCTTATCAATTAATAGTAGTTCAGTATGCGACTATTATTTGCTATTCGTAATTCTTATCAGTAGTGGTGTAACGCACATGGGGTTTCAAATATGCAACAAGTAACCGCCAAATCCGCAAATCCATCGGAACTGTATTACGTGTCCAATGTCACGAGCCGAAAACTAATTATTCCGACTTCGGTTCCCCATGTACGCCAAATAAAATCTAATCCTATTTGGCGAGAGCCCCCCTCAGATTCTTTGCTGAGATCACTGCCAATTTCCATGTCACTCCAGAATTCAATTTATACCTTTAAAACAGAAACGGCGTCCCTTTTGACGTTAACTTCCGGAAAAAGAAATGTCAACCTGCTATGCTCCATGGCTGAGTATGATGTGCAATATAACGTAACAATTTAACTGGGCGGATGTGCCGTCTACTGACAGTTTGAGGGGCAGAACCCAGTCAGGATGTAATTCACGGCCACTCGAACACATCTAGACTGTCACGCGAACTGCACATCAGCAACCAAATATCGATTAGTCAACCAATTTATTTGTCTTGAGTCAGTTTTCCCCTTGACTTCCATGACCGAAGTCGCCTATCTACACGACCATGCATGTGCAGAGAAACAATTGCGCATTCGCCAGCCTGAATTGGTCCAGGGAGTTGTATGGTACCAATACCACCGTTGGTAAATCATAATCTATAGGTTATGACCCTCGCCTTCGTAAATTTCCATCAGACCCAGATGTGCACCACAAGGGGGGAATCCACGACGCCATCCTTTGTTTGATGAAAGATTTGTATTCTCATAGGTTGTGACAGTGGGGCCACTGACGAGGAAAATTATATTTCCCATCTCGACCCTAGTCTCATCGCTACCACATAATAAGGGGAGAAACCACATTTCCCACCTGGCCCTAGTATTATATCTCCAGATCCCACCATCAAAACCACATGGCCGAGGCATTAGGGCATGATTATTCACTTTCACATCTTCATCAAACAAAAGGCGCACACTTGAGACGTTACCATGCCGCAGTTTCTCTATTTAAAATGTGACAAACCAACCATGTTGGCGACACATACCGGTACATCCTGCCTGGAGTCCAGGACACAGCTCTCGGTCTTCTGCAATCTGCATATCTCGTCTATAGAGCTTTAATATGTGCATACTGTACTGAGACCTTAGTGTGTGCAGATTGGTGTCAGGTCAGAATAGGTCAACCCCCAACAAGAGCTCCATCTGAGATGCCAACCCGGAATGAGGGATGCCAACTTGTCCAAAAATGCTTCTATAAGTACTATCGGTCTAAGTGGGAAGCCCTCGGTGTGTTAACCATGAGGTGTCACTGCGAGGGCGGCCAACGTCAGCTGCTCTGGTACGCCAACTTTCTTGAGACACAATTGTCGTCCAATCATCAGGGCAGCTGTGGGCAACCAGACACCTAGATAAATCAAATTTTGCAAACGCCATCCCATCAAAAATGAACACCGATCATGCAAGGTCCGATCGCACACAGGATGTTCCAACCTCAGCCAGTCAATCTCCTTATTACGCCACACAGTGGTGTAAGCTGGTGTACAGTTTTTCATGTTCGAGCGGACGATCGATAATCCACTGGGCGAATGTATTATGGTTTTTCGTACTTGAGTATAAATCGTACCGATAGTTACGATAATCCAACAAAGATTAGCATATGTGTTTACGTCACCGGTGTAATTGTGGAGACATGTTTCTAGTATGAAGGTTCGCTATCCCGAAGGTCCACTATTCCGAAGGTTCTCTATTCTGAATACTTGCAATTTCGACGGTTCACTATTCCGAAGGTTCGCTATTCCGAAGGTTCTCTATTCCGAAGGTTTTTGTTATTTTTAGGTTAATTCTATATTCTAAAGTATTGAGAGGGTTCATTATCACGAAAATTCTTTTTATGGAGTGTGCGCTCACATCCAAACTGATCCTGCGCGCATACCGATACAGATACAGGAGGAAATGACTTAGAACATTAAATGTGATTTTGTTTTGTTTTCGCGGGTTTTCTTGAGATTTAATGTGATTACGTGGGCCCATACCTTTGAATTCTTGGCATATAATATGAATGTTGTGGTATATATGGACCCTCCAACATTGGGACATGACACAGGTACAGTTGACCTAAGTGCTGTTCTGTGCGGGCTCCATTTTGGGGTTTAATATTTTAAGGGCCAAATTTAGAATGTTATGGGCCCATACCTTTGAACTCTGGGCATATAATATGAATATTGGGGCCATGTCTCTATTCCGAAGGTTCACTATCCCGAAGGTCCACTATTCCGAAATTTCTCTGAATGTTCGCTATTCCGAAGCTTCACCAATCCGAAGGTTCGTTATTCCGAAGGTTCTCTATTCCGAAGGTTTTTGTTATTTTAAGGTTAATTCTATATTCTAAAGTATTGAGAGGGTTCATTATCACGAAGATTCTTTTTATGAAAGAAATAACCTAAAACATTAAATGTGATTTTGTTTTGTTTTCGCGGGTTTTCTTGAGTTTAATGTCATTATGTATGACCTTATTTCTCATTACATATTCACGCCAAGCAGCCCTCAATTGCTATGTTTCCATGCGATTTAATGTCATTACGTGTGACCTAATATCTCAATAATCTGAGGCAAGAGTACGCCTGCTAAAGGCGAATTATAACAGTGGGGCTATAACGCTCAATAAATACTGGAGGCTATAACAAACTGCGCAGCAGAATATCGCTGAAAAGACGAATATGAGATGAGTCTAACTGCAATTGTGACTTTGTTTAAAGGCCCACTTAATTTTCGAGTCATTCATTTTTTTTATAGTATATACGGTTATAATAACAATTTATGCCATAAAATTTGAATAAAATACTATAATTCATCACCATTTGAAACGCAGAATACTTCTATCTCCTAGATTGAAACACATTTAAAATACCGCGACAAGTCGTGCGTCGTATATCTAGAAATTAGCAACTAACATGTCCTCTTCGGCTTTCCATAGATTTCAACGTAATTTGATACTTAGGGGTAGTTGTGTCCGGGAAGTGTTTAGGACGGGTCAAATCGTGACCCCGACCTGACCTTGACCTTTAAACTGTCAATGCAAGGTCAATTTGGGTAAAACGGACGAATTTCGGCGAAATTTGATACCTAGGAATACTTTTGTCCGTAGAATGTTTTGAACGGGTAAAATCGTGACCTCGGCGTGACCATGACCTTCAATGTGGTCAATCAAAGGTCAAATCGGGTAAAACGGATGGATTTCGACGAAATTTTATACCTTTGTCAGGGGAGTGTTTTGGACGGGTCAAATCATGACTCCGACCTTACCTTGACCTTCAAAATTGTTAACTAAAGGTCAAGTGGGGTAGAACGGACGGATTTCGACGAAATTTGATACCTATGGATGTTTTGGGGATGGGGGTGTTTTGGACGGGTCAAATCATGACCCTGACCTGACCTTGACTTTCGAAATAGTCAATTCAAGGTCAAATCGCGCCTTTCGCCGGATATCAGATGGGAAACAGCCCGGACGAAGTCGGGCCCATCAGCTTGTGTAATAATGAAGACAGTTTGAAGAAAGTAATGTATAACACGGGAAACGGGAAAACATGAAATATGCATGGAAGTATGCAAATTTCCCACATAAAATTTGAAAGCTAGTTTATAGTATACTTGTATTATAATTTATATTTAAGGCTAATAATATGATATTGGTAGCGTTACCATTTCTGACTATGGTTATCTTGTCATTCTTGAAGAGCTTTCTGGTAATTCTCTGGCTGTGGAGGTTTTCCAACGAGTGGGATGCCAACCAAGCATGATCAATCTCGGTGAATTATTTTTTATTTTTCAAGGTACGCCATACTGAGATGCGCCAACGGGTGTTCTCATTGGTCACCAAATACCTGAGATTCCCACTATATCGCAAGCGATAGTAAGGGCTACCAATGTATTTGTCTGACCGTGAATTCTCTGAGGGATACCTCTTCTCATCCCTATCGTCTGCTCATCGGTGGCTGCTGAATTGACGGACCATGCATTGTGTGACAAATTTTGAAAAGTAAGGCGTATGTAGATGTAATAAACAGCCAACCATTCCGAGGGATGCCAAAATAAGAAATGGATGATTCGCGTAAATCTTCGATGTGCATAACCCAAGTGAAAACGCCACGAAGGCACATATTGGTCACCAAATACCTGAGATTCTCAATATATCGCCAGCCTGCCACTGGTCTTTCTTCAAAAGACACCTGCGGTCACTTTTCAGTCTTCTGCTAGGCGATAGTGAGGGCCACCAATGCATTTGGCTGACCGGTGTGCCATGACCATTTTCACCGAGGGATGCCTCTTCATTTCAGCTCTTTATCTTGGCAGGTGAGAAGTCCGAAGACTTCTGTCGAAATCCATGAAACTCTGCCTTTTATATCCGACATTGGCCAATCAGAATGCGAGAAACCCAAACGTATTGATTTTCTATAAATAGGGCAGTTAATGCGTCGCTGCGGATACAGCCAGATAATAACTCGCCGACTTCTACAGTGCGGGGTGTGTCTATGAGAAGTTATTTGCCATCATTCCCTATATGACGATAAGACTGAATTCATAATCATTGGTTCTCGACAACAACTTCAGAAAGTCAACATCAGTTCAATGCATGTGGGAGACGCCGACATACCAACAAAGGACACTGTTCGCAACCTGGGATCGTATTTTGACACAAACATGACAATGGATAACCATATCTCTTATATGTGTAAGAAGGCGTTCAGAGGTTTATACAAAATCCGACAAATTAGACAATACCTCGATGTAGACTCAACTAAGACATTGGTCCATGCTTTTGTCACGTCACACTTAGATTACTGTAATTCTTTACTGTATGGACTACCGGATTACCAGTGTGATCGCCAGCAAAAAGTGCTAAATGCTGCGGCGCGAGTTGTATCATACACTCATCGGCATGAACATATAACTCCAGTTCTCAAGCAATTACACTGGCTGCCAGTGGAGTATCGAATCATGTTCAAAATTATTTTGCTTGTATTCAAATCTCGTAATAACATGTCACCATTGTATATACAGGATATGATCAAAGACAGAAATGTGTGTACATATGAATTACGATCTGATAGTAGTATGCTTTTGTACATTCCTTTCAACAAACAGAAAACGTTTGGCGATAGGGCATTTTCATTTGCAGGTCCACATCTATGGAATAGCATTCCACCTCACTTGAAAATATTCACTGATTTAAATAAGTTTAAGACCGGCCTCAAAACATATCTCTTTGATGTAGCGTTTAATTCCTAGACATATGTGCATGTACATGTATTATGCTGATTAGGCAATGAGCTCGATGTAATGTAAAGCGCCGTTGAATATGCACTCATAATATTGAGCGCAAAACAAATTAATTATTGTATTGTATTGTATATAACATATATTCCATATCCGTGACAGTGGTAGTTCATTGTGCGACTAGTATTTAGCTATTCGTAATTCTTATCAGTAGTAGTTCATTGAGCGACTATTATTAGCTATTCGTATTTCTTATCAGTACTAGTTCATTATGCGACTGCTATTAGCTGTTCGTAATTCTTATCAGCAGTAGTAGTTTATTGTGCGACTACTATTATCTATTCATAATTCTTAGCAATAGTAGTTCATTATGAGACAACTATTAGCTATTCGTAATTGTTATCAGTAGTAGTTCATTATGCGACTATTATTAGCTATTCGTAATTCTTATCAGTAGTAGTTCATTATACGACTATTAACAGCTATTCCATTCCATATTTTTTATTGAACATCCCATACATTGACATAATATAAGCAATAATACACAAGTAGTAACAACATAAACATATGATGGGAGTACAATGGGGATCGGAGCACAAGTTATTTCAACTTAGGAAACGTCCCTCTCCCCTAATATAAAGACAGGAACATAAATTTAATGCGGATTGTTGAATGTTCCTGCAAAAGTAAATCTTTGTTTATATATACATGAGGCTGGTTCAGGAGATAGGGTAAGGTAATGAATCATCGTACAAGAGTATGGAAGTAATAAATTTGGTTATATAGAATCATTTGGTGGTCTACTATTCCAATCGATATTCTGATTACAAAAACGGTGGGACGATATGATGTATTTCTGTACAGCTGTGAAGAGAATACAATTTTCTTTATAGGAGATCAGTGGTGATCCGCAAAGTAAATCTGCAGAGTGGACAATATGTAGTCCAATGCCAGCTATTTTTTCTTCCAGTATGGCTCTTTCATTTAAGTAAAAAGGACAAGTAAACAGAAAGTGATCAGCATCTTCGATTTTGTATCCACAGTTACATTTAGGATTTTTTGTTAAATAATTGTTGAGCTTGTCTCCGTTTAAATCACTGCATCTGTTTCGGAGTCTACTTAATAAAATGTTATCTCTTCTTCTTCCTATACAGTATGAGTTTGGTGGTCTCAATGACATCAACGTGGGGTTTACAATATTTGAGAATATGGAGATCGTGGTACATTGTTGAGCTACTTTATCCAGACTCTTCCAAATCGAAACCATTGTAGGGAAGAAACTACAGTTTCTGTGTTGAGAACCGGGGGTAAAATGTCTAACGTAATTAGGGTTTCTGAATCCATATATCTGATTAGTTATTTCTCCTGTTGTTGGGGGAATTTTATCCAATATATATGAGGGTGCGTTTCGTATGTGCGTATTCGGTATGTAAGGCGTAACTTGTGCCATGCTCGACGTTGTGAAAGGGTGTTCCATCCGAGTTCACGTAGTAAATTTATGTTTGAGACATATTTGGTAAGGCCACTAACAATCGTGCTGCATCATGATGTAGATCGTCCAGGTTTATAAGGAGGTACGCTGGTGCATTATCCCATATGATATCACCATAGGCCGTTAATGGTAAAACAAAAGTATTATACATCAAATCTAAAGTACGTCTATTTTAAGTATATTTCATCTTTCTCAGCTGGGCCAGTCGAGATGCAACTTTCTTGCACATATTTACGATTTGAATGTCCCAATTCATATTATACTGAATGACGATGCCCAAATATTGATGTTACATAATTTTGCCTAACATTCTTATATATGTATACATGTAGTGACGTGGCTTTTGTTGGTTCACAGTGGTGAGACACCGCATAGCGACCTCCCTGCAACGTCCATGTCTACATGTGGTAAACACTGTCCACGGGTCCCCAGAGCAGGAGTTGGCCCCACCCCCAATAGTGCTTAATCCTATAAGGGTTAAGTTCGGTTGGGGTTGGGGTAGATTTTTGTTCTGGGGACCTGTGACACTGTCATGTCATATCGCGAGATGCGGTTTCCAATTCAAGAGGAACAACTCTAATTAAACTGGGTTATGAATTCTAATATAATACACACTTTATTACAATTGCAATAATAGTGGTGTGTGAAAATTGTTTACCTTATATTGAATGCCAGCATTCACATATACATAATACTTATCAATAGAGACATACCTGGTTTCATCTTAGACACTGAACCGTGTAAACGTTGATCATGTTGGATGGATAGCAGTCTTGCTCCTTTTATTTTAGTTAGTGATATGGAAACGAGTCGGGCTTTCCTCTGGGTAGATGCCACGGCATATGGTGCATGTTTACTGTGAGTGCTGTATGTGGTGGCAGATGACCGGTTGGGGCTCGGCACGGGTCGGTGTCATTCTGTATTTCTTAATTGTATGCACGTGTTATATGGTGTAATTTTATGGACAGATGATTTATACATATGTGTATTATCACGATTGTGATCGGAAGGTTATTTCAGTGTATATCCCCCACCCCACCCTGGGTCCTTCGCATACATGTGTTTTTTTTTAAATATCTGTTGTTGTATTCTATGTCGGTATTGGTAAAATACTTAGAGTTCTTGTCAAAATATGGTTAGTATCATGTCCATGAACTGCAGTGGCATTGGTGACTCGGGGAAGCGCAGGGACGTATTCAACTACATTCTGGGAAAAAACTATGGGCTAGTATGTTTACAAGATGTTCATTTCAAAAAAGAAATGGAAAATAGCATTAGAGCAGAATGGGGATATGAGGTCGCCTTCTATTCGTTTACCAGCCTATCAAGAGGGGTCGCAATACTAATAAAAAATAACTTCAGCTTTACGTTATTAGAAACACAATCTGACCAGGCAGGTAATCTCATCATCATTCGTGCAGAAGTTGAAAATCGACTAATGACGTTAGTAAATATATATGGTCCTAATAATGATGAACCACTTTTCTATAAAGATATTAGGGAAACTCTTGAAAAAATATCCGACGGTAGTATTGAGATATGTGGATATTTCAACCTGGTGTTAGACCCTGATCTCGATATTTTAAACTACGTTGCTGTTAATAACCAGAATGTTTTTAAAATGATAGATAAATTAGACTTAGTTGATGCGTGGAAATTAAATATTCCAAATATTCGGAGATATACATGCCGCCGAAGCAATCCAACTAAACACGCACGTTTGGATTTCATTCTTGTTTCTCAGGATCTAATATCTGCAGTGGAAAATTGTGATATTCACCCCGGGTATAAAACTGACCACTCACTAATATCGCTACAATTAAAATTTCATAAATTTGAAAAGGAAAGGGTTTTTGGAAATTTAATAATTCATTATTAAAAAATAAAGATTATATAAAACAATGATTGAAAGGGTCACAAAACAATACTTAAAATTTGTAACAAACGAAAAACTATATCCGAATACAATCGAATTTAACATAAATGATCAATTGTTTTTAGAAACACTTCCAAATGTCAATAAGTGGCGCTTCTATACCCTTTTGTTCTCATTTATCAAAAATGCGAAGAAGCAAAGAAAATAATTTACATAGAAAAATAACAATTTTAGAAAATATTTCAAACCCAACCGAAAACGAAACCATCGAAACTGAAATATTAAAACGAGAGCTGGAAGTACTGTGGGAAGATAAATTAAAAGAAATCTTCGTTAGATCTCGTGCCAGATGAATTGGTGAGGGCGAAAAACCGTCAAAATATTTTTTTAATTTAGAAAATCTAAATATTACATCGAACATTTTACAAAAGATTCAGCGCGATAACGGGGAAGTAATATACGATCAGCCTGAAATATTAGAAGAGACAACCAGATTTTATGAAAATCTCTACAAAACAAAGACTTGAATAATAAATCAATAGATATTGATGGTATCATCAAAGAAGCTTGCAATATAAATGGCATTGATATAAATAAACTTACATTAGAGACAAGTGAACGTTTAGATGGTGAAATCTCATATATAGAAGCTCTCAATTATTTAAAAAAATTGAAAAACAAATGCCCGGGAATTGACGGATTTTCAGTCGAATTTTTTAAGTTTTTCTGGCGCGATGTAGGAACCTACCTGGTCAGATCGCTAAATTATGGTTTAAGAACAAATAAGTTATCCACCACTCAAAGACAGGGGATTGTCACCCTTCTACCAAAAGATAACAAACCTAGACAATTTCTTAAAAACTGGAGACCAATTTCTCTACTAAATGTAACTTACAAAATTCTTACTGGAGTTTTATCAGAAAGAAGAAAACAAGTTCTTCCTTACCTAATACACTCAGATCAAACTGGCTTTATATCCGGAAGGTATATTGGTGAAAACATAAGACTAATGATGGATATGATGTTATTTACAAAGAAAAACAAAATACCAGGTCTCTTGTTGATGATAGATTTTGAGAAAGCATTTGACTCAATATCATGGAAATTCATATTTGCTGCTATGAAATATTTTAACTTTAGCGAAACCTTTATTAATTATATAAGAATTATATACATCGAATCTTCGTCGTGTATAAACATTAATGGGCAGATATCAAAATTCTTCAAACTAGAAAGGGCTGTAGGCAAGGCGACCCCATATCCCCTTATATTTTGTTATTATGTGCCGAAATCCTCGGGATTATGGTGAGACACTCGAAACATATTAACGGGATTGACGTGGGAAATAAATATGTAAGATTGTCCCAGTATGCTGATGATACCTCGCTGTTTCTTGACGGGTCACCGGGGTCCCTAGAAGTAGCAATGCATGTGCTTGAACAATTCAGGCACGTGTCGGGTCTTAAGATAAATTATAATAAAACGCAGGCAGTGTGGATTGGCACCAAAGCAGATTGTACAGAAACTATATGTGACAGGTGGAAACTAAACTGGAATCCGGAGACATTTAAAATGCTCGGCATAGAATTTCACAATGACACTGAACGTATGATTCATATTAATTTCTCAAAAGGTCTGATCCAAAAAAAACTCTTGTGGCGTGGAATAAACGCAATCTTACTGTGTTGGGCAGATTAACAGTACTAAAATCACTTGCTATTTCAAAACTAGTGCACCTTTTTTTTAGCGCTACCAAATCCCCCAGACCAATTTATTAAAGATTTGAATAAAACAATGTTTGGTTTTATTTGGAATAATGGACCTGATAGAATAAGTAGAAAACAACTCACCCAATATTATTCCGCGGGCGGATGCAAGATGGTTGAAATTAAATCCTTTATAAATTCTTTGAAAATATCATGGGTTAAACGAGCGATAACACAACAGTCTACGTGGGTTTCTGTATTGGAAAATTATGCACCTATATTTCAAAAGTGTTGGTACCTTATGGCACCTTCCATCCTGAAAAAACAATCCAAATCAATTGATAATCAATTCTGAAAGGATGTGATAAAAGCTTGAATGTTATATCGCGACAAAATAGAGCCGAAAAACCAGTGTGACTTTAAGTCTCTACCTCTAATTAGCTTGGTAGACACTGTCAAATTTGTAGAACCTCGCTTGAAAGTATTCATGAAGGACAATATCACCTACATATCTGACTTCCAGGACTTGTCCGGAAATTTCTTAACACACGAAGACTTTATTTCATTACAAGGAATAAAACTTGATTTTTTGACGTATAATGGAATTATAAAATCTATAAAAATGCGCGAAAAAGCCCTAAGTAAAAGCGATAATATAATGTACCCTTTAGTTCCGTTTCAACTGAAATTAATACTTACACCAACTTGTACTAAATCGGCATATAAACTACTGCTGCCTACAGGACTACCATATAAACAAATTCGTAAATGGGAAGGCAAATTGAAAAAACCCATACTACAGAATCGTGGACTGAAGTTTTTCGCTGTCCGTTTTATCATGCCAATGATATTAAGCTTAAATGGTTTCAGTATAGAATTAACACACGCATAATTTGTACGAATAAATTATTAAAAACAATAAAAATTAACAACGACGATTCGTGCTATTTCTGCAAATACAATACTGAATCGATATCGCATATCTTCTGGGAATGCCCCATCATTCAAGCTTTCTGGAAAAACGTGGAGATGTGGGTATATAATATCACAAGTTACAGAATGCATTTGACCGTAGAAATGGCAATATTTAGCGCTTTGCTCGATAATGAGCTTACACCATGGGTACGTTTCTTCTTATTGTTTGTCAGATATCATATTTATAGATCAAAGTGGAACAACAATAAACCAAATATTAATAGCTTAAAAAGAGAATTGAACGCATACTTTCAGGCAGAACGTGTATCTTACTACAATCAATGTAGATACAATCAATTCATACAACGATTGTCCATTTTGGGACAGTTAATCAGATAGCCTCTCGTTATGATATGCATTTCTTATATTGCTGCTCTGGGACATACTACACTGCCTGTGTATGGTTATAGAACAACAGATAACTTTACTATGATATATATAAGCATCCCGATATAGTTTCTACAATAAAATAGACAAACAACCCATTATTATTTTAAATGACCATTGAAATATAATACATTTGTGTATTTATGTAATGCCCATCCCTTCCCTTCCCAACCCACCCTTCCCCACAAATATATAAAAAACAGACAATGGCGACAAAACAGTAGATAAGTAATATGTTTAATTTGTATAACATTTATGTGTATCTTTTTTCTTCTCTTATCTTGAAATTATCTTGTCTGAATAAAAATATTATAAAAAAAAATAAAAAAATGTTGATGTGATGTAACAATTTCGATGTCAGCGCCGTTGAATTTCAATGTCATGGGATTTTCATATAAAATAGCTTCTGCTCTGTTCGGTTTGTAAGAAAACAACATTGCTTTTGTTTTGTCAGGATTAAATTGTTTTGCCCAGTGTGTGATACGATTTAAATCAGTAGATAAGTTTGAGCGCGTCTCTTCTATGGTTTGTGAAGCATTTGTAAAACACGTGTCGTCTGCGTACATACGCGTGAACGAATGTATAGTATCTGACAGATCATTAATATAGATTAAAAATAAAAAAGGTCCCTAAATTAAGCCCTGGCGCACTCCTGCTTTAAGGTGCATATAGTCGGACAACCACACTCTGTTTACAGTTCGAAATATAATCGCAAAGCCACATTAAAAGATTACCTTCGATTCCGTACTGCTTCAGTTTATGTATCAGTCCTGTGTGCCAAACTCTCTCAAAAGCCTTAGCAATATCGCAAAAATATTGAGCAGGTCACTACTTTGCTATCGAGAGATTGGCACAAAGAATGGTACAAGTCAATTAGTTGGAAAGTAGTCGAGTAGCCTGGGACAGACCCCGATTGATGTTTATATAATAATTCGTTAGTATGAAAGTGTTACATTAAATGTTTCAAAACAACCTTCTCAACAACTTTTGCCAGGCATGACAATAATGATATTGGATTCTTATGAATCGTTATAACATTAGCTATTTGCCATTCAGATGGAAAAGATTTAAGTGCAAAAGATCTTTTAATGATTATTTTTAGTGGTTGAAACACCGTATATACCGTTTCTGTGAGCATTTTAGATGTAATGCCATCATGGCCGTTCGCTTTGCCTACCTTTAGGCTTTTGATAGCAGCTATAATGTCCTCGTCTTTAAACTCGATGTCTGACAATTTATCTGAGCATTTGTATATAAGGCTTGGCAACATGCAGTTTGTGTCGTGAAGGAAAGAGTTCTTTGGAAAAGTTTCGTTAAATAAGTTGGCTTTCTCATAGTCATCGGTTATTAAGTTACCGACAGTGGTTTTAAGTTCTGGAATCACGCTGTTTGAATTTTTATTTAATATCTCTTTAACAGTCTGCCAGAAACATTTAGGATTGTTATTTAATGAAAAAGTGTTTTCTAACTTATTTTCATAATTAATTTTATCATGCTTCTTCATTTTGTTAACTTTATTTCTCATCAATTTGTATTTAGTCCAAGCATTGGTTTTATTTGTATGAATGGCGTTACGTCTCAGTCGATCGCGTTTGCGGATAGCAGTTCTCAGTTCTGAAGTAAACCAATGTGCTTGTCACTACGCCTGATGATCACTTCTCGGTGTGGGATACAGATCTTCATTATAATCATATAACTGTCGGTAAAACTTCGAACTATTTCTTCAATATCTGCGGATGTGTCCAGTAGAAGATCCCAATTTATGTCCGTAATCATTGTGTTTGCTCTCGGAAAATCAGCTACATTGTAATGCCAAATGAGTTTTCGTTGTTCTTGGTTTCGGCTATAATCAAAATACAAGGAAGCTATTACGGCATAGTGGTCCGAAATGTTACGCACAAAGTCAATGATGTCATGGTCGTACGAAATTATCTGGTCACTTACAATTATGGGGTCCAGTAGGGTAGCAGAAGACGGTACTATGCGTGTTGGGGTTGAGATTAGATTACGAAGACTTAGTTTATTTATAATATTATTTAGGTCCGACGTGGGATCCAATAGGTTAGAATTCAAGTCTCCTGTCAGAATGACTGGTCTGTTAGTACTAAGTATGGTATCTAGGGCGGAGTGGAGGTTTTGCCAGTAGTTAGAATTTGAGAACTGTTGTGGTATATATGTAAGGGCCATGATATACGTAAGGGATTTTGAATTAATTTGAAACCATAATATACTTTCATCAAATTATAATTCTTCCATGCGTTTGTAAATGATGTGATCAGCTATATACACACAATATGCCTCTTCCGTAACTGTTTCGACCTTTTCTAATAGGTCAATAAAAATTTGGAATTTGGATCAGAACTGAAGGAGGGTTCTAAGAGGGTCTCTGTAAAACAAATAATATCGTATTCGTTTATAGTAGTTAATATTTTAACTAGTTTGTTCCTCAAACTACGTACATTCAAGTGGAAAATATTAAGAGTGTGTCCATTAGTTTCAGGTCCGGGATATGGAAGTATATCTCCACACATTAGCACTAATATAGATGCTATCAGCAAGAATTTTAGATTAGGATATCTCAGTTTAAGTAAATTGACAGCGTTTCCTGTTTTTTGCTTACTTGCAAAACTTTTCGTTACATCGAAGAGACCAATGGACTGTCTGTGCTGTACCAAATCAACCGACATCCCTGGGGGTGAGGGGTGTATTAGCCAAGCACAGACGCCCACATAGTCCAAGCGATGCAAATTTTGATGTGAAAAATCCTATTCTTGAACCAACCATGTGATGATGAAAACATAAAATAGTGACAAATAAACACATATACAAGAAAATAAATATCATTCGAAAGTTACCTACTTTCGAGACAGGTGGATTGTATGGATCCGAGTAATGCGCCGAGTAAAATGAGGTAGAGCGAAATAAGCTATTTCGGGTTACACACAGGATTAAACGATAATAGTTAATGATATCACGAAAGAAGGAGAGTACGATTTAATATTTAAGGCTGTGCATTTATAGTGCATAGCCAAAAGCCCCATGAATATAACATAGTCTTTATTTTTATTCTGAGAGAGAGAATTAACTAAATCAAAATACTATTTAGGTCAAGGTGGAAAGTGTACTCGTATCCTGTGTGTATCCCGGTTTAACATTTTAATTTTAGCATGAGTTATAATTTAAGTCATTTATGTTATGAAATTTATGTACGTGCGAGTGAAAACTCGATTTTCTATCAGCATTAAAAAAATAATGATCGCCAAATTAAGATGATATAAATACTACGTTTAATCCAATGTGTATTTGCAGAAGCAGGTCAGACTATACGGTGCCCCAGATATGCGCAGTAGTAAACAGTGAAATTAATTTAACACGTGTGAGTCACTTATGAATATTTTAATGATGACCCAGATAAACCTCCATAGCTATTGGTTCAGAGTAACTTTGAACGCAAATGTCAGACACGTGTCATGTATAAATATGCAAATTATATGCATAGGGTCACGTGTTTGTTGACCCATATGTCTTTAAGAGCAGCGATTGGTCGACATGCACAAACCTCTGTAGGGGCATCGAAAAACACAAAAGCTGTTGTCCGAAATACTGGATGTCAATAAAAGTGAATATTTAAGCTGAAAATGGTTGAAGCAACACAAATGGAATTGTCCGAGATAAAGTATGTTCATAAAAAGTGACTATTTAAGCTGAACATGGTTGAAGGAACACAATGGAATTACCACGCACGATTTTAAAACAAAGTTACATATATTATTACTATTAGTGAGAATTTGGTCTCCAGTACACAAACGATGCACAGTATATATTTTTTCGTAAGTTAAATTAGGTCAGAAGTATATATGCCACATAATCAATATATCATGTGTTGCAATTGGATTTAACAGGATACTTCAATGGAATTACTAACATGACAGTATAAATATTATTATAATGCTGGTGCCAAACAAAATTGTTAAACACAGGAGTGTCCATAAAAGCAAGCCATTGTTATGTCAACAATACGGTATAAAAACCATAAAAATAAACAAAAACAAATGTGTCACATATACAGTAATGCCCCCAAGCAATCGACCCCCAGACAAAGCAGAACCATATGCAATCCCTCAGGACCCAGTCGGAAACGTTGCCTGCCGCCATTCATTGGAAAGCTCTCAGCGAGAGCTTTCCGATGAATGGCAACAAGCCACACCCAAACCGAATCCCGAAAAGCCATCCACAATTCTGCCCCGGCTAAGCTCAGTAAGGGAATAACTGTAGACTAGCTATTTTGTAATTTGAACCGGAAGGATACAAACTCATTCAGTACATAAGAGTTGATTGTACGGTATGTAAATATATATGATTAGTTATATATGATTTGTTATACATATACATACATGAAACCTTATATAAACTTCAATGATAACACATGGGAAACAAGAAGTAATATTCAAATAAATCGGTTATAAGAAACTATACACAAAACTGACTGTTTCGGTGTGATTTATAGTGAACAACAGAATATAGTATGTTTACCCACCATGTACTGGTCATAAACAATGAATAACAACCTTGGCCAGTTTTCAAGTATTTTCAAGAATAATATGAAAACAAAATTACATTTGTCAATTTATGTTTCGGAAGCAGCACTAGTTGTATAACCCTAATTAATAAAGAGGTGTATATAAAGTTGTGGAGCTAAATAAATGGCTCAGTCCGAAACTGGTAGATAAATAACTGGGTGAAAAAAAAGCCCAGAATGTTGGTTGTAGGTTTTATGATCCTATCATTGCATGTATGTTTTATTATCCTATCATTACATGCATGTTTTGAGACAGCAAACAGCTACATAAATGCATACACGGTCACACGCGCCAACATAACAGTGTGTAATTTTGGAAACATACACAAGGTCATACCTACGCATACGATCGCGCATATTTGCATGCAGCTAATTTACTTATCTCAAGTGCAATTTGAGATTATGTTAGCCCAAAATGGGCCGTAAGGTCACAGTCAGTCTTAAGCAAACTCAGATGATTTATAAAATAAATTCCCTTCACGTGACCAATATGAAAAACTTTTCTTCTCTTTTTTAGCTGCCTCTAGAGTTTTCAGTAGTCTATAACGATGCTTGGTGAGATCCTCACTGATGAAAATACCTGTTGTTGACTTTACTTCAGCCTTAGATTTTAGAAAGTTAATTCTTGGTTCGTCAGTCACGAATCGGGCAATAAGTTGGACTGATCTTAGGGTGCTCGATGAACCATCAGCATTTTGTTTGGTTGTTATCCTCACAGGACCCAAAGGATGGCCTTTAGAAATATTTATCCGAGGACCCATTCTGTCAACAATGTCCACAAGTAACTTTTTACTATCAACATCTGTGCCAGTGGTTCCATGTGGCAGCGGAACATTGTGAAATCTCAAACAGCTCTTTCTCCCATGCTGCTCGAGTGCTTCAAGAAGCAGTTCATTCTTTTGTATGGATTTCTCCAATTTTGATTCAAGAATATCAATCTTATTATTTTGTGCTGTTATTGTCACATTTTGATTATCAACTGCTTTCTTTAACTGTTCCATATCTGCAGAGGTTTTAACCATTTGGTTGCTCACATGTTGAATATTAGTTTTGTTCTGGTTTATTCGTGGTTCTGATCAGTTATAGTTTAGTATGCGAAATGCGTCAATTCACCACTTGCATGAAATACGGTCAATGTCAGTTTCCTGTTGATGCATAGTGCTGGATGATGGAAGATTTCACGTCTATTAATTAGTGGGAGGAGCCTAGGGTTGCTAAACGACAGGCGTCTGTGGAAATAGTTCAATTAGTTTTACATTTACACTGTATTATATCCTATAATACACACAAGAACATACATTCTTTTCGTCTTTAATTGTGTTAACTATTACTAGTATTGTATTAAAATATTGTTATAACTATGGATCAATTTCCAACAACAGTGCTCATTTGAACATTTCTGTTCGTCATGATTTGACAACACAAACGTTATATGAATATACAGATAATTTAACAGTAAATATTTTAGTGGTAATCACAATTATGGTGAACAAAGCTCAGCGCTGATTTGTTGGGGTATATCTGGTTATCTGCTAATAATTACATGATTGACAAAATGTTGAAGGCTCCATTAACCCTTTACCCAACAAACCGACCAAAACCGGCCAAATAAAGCTGCAACAGCCTAAAATATCTTCGGTCTGTCTCAATAGAACCATACAAATATGGATATCATTGGAACCGGCTCCTTGACCACATTGTGATAGTTACAGTTATGCCCTGTGCCAATGCATTCTCTTATATATGCGAGTCGACCATAGGTCGCCTCGCATATATAAGAGAATGCATTGGCCTAACAATCTTTTTTTAACACTTTTTACCATTTTTTCTTACATTCTTTAACAATTTTATAATTTTTAATGTGTTAAGCCAATGCATTCTCTTATATATGCGAGGCGACCTATGGTCGACTCGCATATATAAGAGAATGCATTGGCACAGGACCCTCCTGTTGGGTAAAGGGTTAAATAACTCTCACCTGCATAAGACCACGCTGAAGATCGAAATGTTTGTGTTCATACGTTTAGTATGGCACGGGTAAGTTTGTGTTCATACGTTTAGTATGGCACGGGTAAGTTTGTGTTCATACGTTTAGTATGGCACGGGTAAGTTTGTGTTCATACGTTTAGTATGGCACGTGTAAGTTTGTGTTCATACGTTTAGTATGGCACGGGTAAGTTTGTGTCCATACGTTTAGTATGGCACGGGTAAGTTTGTGTTCATACGTTTAGTATGGCACGGGTAAGTTTGTGTTCATACGTTTAGTATGGCTCGGGTAAGTTTGTGTTCATACGTTTAGTATGGCACGGGTAAGTTTGTGTTCATACGTTTAGTATGGCACGGGTAAGTTTGTGTTCATACGTTTAGTATGGCACGGGTAAGTTTGTGTTCATACGTTTAGTATGGCACGGGTAAGTTTGTGTTCATACGTTTAGTATGGCACGGGTAAGTTTGTGTTCATACGTTTAGTATGGCACGGGTAAGTTTGTGTTCATACGTTTAGTATGGCACGGGTAAGTTTGTGTTCATACGTTTAGTATGGCACGGGTAAGCAACTTGCAACTGATGAAGATCTTATTGATTTTATTAATTGAGATATTTTGGTGCGTACTTTCAAAATTATTTTCCAAATTTAGTAAACCGCTCCGGGCCACTGCTCTTCATCCAAAATGTATGACAAGTGAACGAGGAATCAGGTATCTGCACAAAATTGGGTCACTGTTCCCTTATTTTTTTACCCCCTATTTGCATATGCTTTGCAGATTCCCTCCTCTTTCTCTTGTTATTCCATACATTTGGTACCATCTTCACTTTGTGATTAAATGTATATGACTAATTGGTTTCAGGCCATTTTTCTGTCAGCTTAGCCTAATTTGACACATCAAAAAGCCTTCGGACCGTCAGCCAGCAATTCATGCTAGGTGTGATTTTCGCTAACCCTACATGATGTGCTACCTGGTCAGACACCCACTTACCACTTATTGATTACCCATAAAACATATGTTGAATGCTCCATTAGATAATTCTTACCTTCATAAGACCACGCTGTTTTATTTCCGTCCACTGAACTCCTAAAGACACAAAGGGATACCATCGAAGCTGCAAGCAGGGCGACACCTGGTGGGAAATATTGTTGTCAATTATAGCATAATAATTCCAAAAATAATTTAATTCGTTCATTCGATCATTTCATAACGGAGGTTTCTGTCTCCGAATTAGCTGCTGGAAATAAAATATTACATTTCCCCCAAACTTTCATTCAATTTTGTCAATTTAGACATTGAGTTAAATGTCTTAAAAGGGCAGTAATAATTAATTTAACTAACTAATTAATTAAATAATTAATTTAAGTAATTAATTAACTATATACCGAAAATGGTTGGAATCTGGTCGTTGATAATTTGATCATGCTATACCTGAGCAACGCCCGGACCCAGCTAGTTCATCCTATACCTGAGCAACGCCCGGACCCAGCTAATTCATCCTATACCGGAGCAACGCCCGGACCCAGCTAGTTCATCCTATACCTGAGCAACGCCCGGACCCAGCTAGTTCATCCTATACCTGAGCAACGCCCGGACCTAGCTAGTTCATCATATACCTGAGTAACGCCCGGACCCAGCTAGTTCGTCCTATACCTGAGCAACGCCCGGACCCAGCTAGTTTAGTAACATTTGGGCAATTCCCAACATGTAATTACTACTTTTGTCCACGAAATAAATGAGGTATATTTTTGCAAGATATACCTGAATAGCCTGTCGCGAAAACAGTTATTTTTAACCCAATGTTAGTGCTAATATACCCCCCCCCCATGGTAGATTTTTACCCAATAACCAAGTAATTATTCACCCCAATGTTGGGTTAAAACAAGTCGCCCAACACAGAAGGGAAAATAATATTGGGTAAAATGCGTTGAGTAAAAACAATTGCCCAACATTGGGTGAAGTTCCCCCGTTGAAGTTGGTGATGTTCACTCATTAATCACCTCGATTATGTATTTTCTGCAAATTAGTGGATATAGAAACTGAACAGAAAAGAACATGTAGCTGAAAACCTTGTTAATTTGACACTATATATACTTCCCAGAAATGAGGTCTAAGCAGAATAAGATACTGGAAGAAGTCAGCGGAATTTTTGCCAGGCCGCGAAATATTCCAGAGGGTGAAAACTAACAGATTTCAAAATTCGAAATATGATAACTCTGGTCTTTGATGCATAGGTTCTCCGACTCAAATCAAATCTTCTTTACCCCCAAAGTAATTATAATTTAGTGACGTTAAATCGGATTATGTGTCTTTAAGCGCTATTTAAAAAAAACTCAAACAGAATCTAATAAGGTATACTTACAGTACGTGAGCCTCTCCTTGGCGTCAGGGTGTATCAAAAACTGGAATGGGACGAGGACCGCTATGATGACGAGGGGAGCGATGAATCTGGACACCATCTCGTCGTATCGGCGGATGGTCTCCCCTGACTCTCTCTTCACTCTGATGGTATATGTGATCTCAGGGTAAGGCTCTGGACAACAGGTGTAATATTTAACATTGTGCTGGGATGTTGCATTGACCAGACTCCAGTCTTTATTCAACCTATAGTCGAGCAAATCAATACCAATGTCCGAATTTATAGTCAATCCCAGCCTGCTCCCGTCGTATGCCCAAGAACCGAATTTGAATATGCATGAATGCTCCTCGTAGAACGATGCATGTCGATGCAGGGAACATGCCGCTACAAGTCGCGCAGGTCTGACCCAAGTAATTTCGCCCCCTGGAGAAACAACCATGAATTCGTTATCCTGTACCACCGTCCTTCCCATATAGCTGAAATATAAATATATATAAGTGAACGTTCAGACGACCAAGTGAGAAGTTTTCAGTCATGGGTAGTAACCGATAGTTTGACTGCGCATGCTCACGCTGAAAATGATTTCAGCTGCGAAATCGTGGTGTTTGTATTGGTTACCACAAGGTCGGACGTCTGAGTCAGTCATGTAAGGGAGGGGGTACAATTGAGCCCACCGTAGGTAGGCGAGGTTGTCGCCCGCTCTTATCAGGTCGTGTCCTTCCACGAATAACTCCGATCGAATGTGGAAACCAATTTAAAAATGTAAAAAACGATAGACAAGTAACCCTATATTATTTTGACAACAAAACTTATGCACAATTGTGCCAACCGCGGCGACACTTAGACTAGCGCCTTACAGTCGCCTCATTGTGTGCATATATCTGAAAACAATAGGCAGTACGAAATCCACGCACACCCTTTACTTGGACCAATATCTCTGTCAAGCTGACAGTTATCTTGATTACTTGTTTGTCTGACCCCAGTTATGTTGTCCATATCAATTAGATAATATACCGAAAAAAAACGTATTACTTTGTTGGACTAGCACGCTTTTCTAATCATAATGTCTGTTCAATGATGTTGTTGTTGCCTGTTTCAACATGCCGAGATACGAATCGGACGTGTCCGTCTCATGTTATATGTATAAAGTAATCAATTAAATAAATCACATAATTATACGGAATTGAGCTTACTGGTTAGGGACACCCAGCAATTTCAAATATTGTCGCTGTCTGCCAATTATTGGCAGAGTCATGATCATGGTCCTTGAAAACTTAGAATCTGCTGAGTATTTTTGTTCTATATTTACAGCTTCCCGATCGTTTCATGAATGTATTGCTCTCATGCAAAACACAGGTCAAGTTTGAATAAAAATGTTCGGTCCGGTTTGCGATTAATTTTATTTCCGAATGATAAGGTCCGTTATTATTGTGCATGCATGGATGTTACGCACTGATAGGCGGAGTAGGAGTGGAGTTTGATAATAACCTATAATTTAATGCCAAAATCGGTTGTGAATTTAGACCAAAATATATTCGTATTGTTTGATTTTCCAACCAGAATTAGTTGTGAAATTTCTCGCTTCGTAATTGCGTTTACTGAAATGGCCATCAGTTGAAGAACAGTTTGCAACCATAACAGCTGCCAGTTTGGAGAAATCTATGGTACCGGTGGTGGAAAATTCCAACATAAGGGGTGCATATACATGTACACATTCCCACACAGTGTCTCTTTCGTCCGGAGCGAACATATAGATTCAAACTTGACCTGTGTTTTTGCATTTAAGCAATATATTTATGAAACAAACGGGAAGCTGAAAATATAGAAGCAAAATACTCAGCAGATTCTAAGTTTTCAAGAACCATCATCTTGACTGTGGCAAAAATTGGCGGACCACGACA
Organism: Siphonodentalium dalli; assembly: GCA_032622095.1. Lineage (NCBI taxonomy): Eukaryota > Metazoa > Mollusca > Scaphopoda > Gadilida > Siphonodentaliidae > Siphonodentalium > Siphonodentalium dalli. The sequence continues at coordinate 204,592,402 of CP136067.1, forward strand.
TCATTTGAAATTGATGTGCGTCCCTAACCAGTAAGCTCAATTTGTTTATTAATCTCCAGTAATGAAGAGCATACACAACTTATAATTACTGCGGTACAGGCACACACAAACTAGACAAATAGATATATACAAAATATATGTACATACATGTTACTGTGCAACGGAGATGTATAAATAGAGTCAAAGAGAGCAGAAAGAGAAAGATAGAATGTTAGAGCATACACGAAATGGATGAATGTGCTGTTAGGCATAACAAAAAGAGTTTCGGTCATCTATGAGAATATTTTCAAGTCATCATTTTCCAGACTATTTGCTTGGATTACCATAAGTCACACGCATATGGTCATCTGGTCGTGGCTATGTTGTGATTGTGAGTATAGTCTCATGCGTGTGGGTTAGTCAGTGAGACGACGTTATGAATGGTTGTTGGGCCTAACTTGAAGATTTCCGTTATACAGGAATGTTGCTGCAAATAGTATAATGTCGGGCCAGGAATCCGCGACAGGTACAGGTGGGTCGAAATTAATACCTCCTAGCAGGAATTCTTGGAGACAATCGTATTGCTTACAGTAAGAGAAAACAAAATATACTATACCAAAACGATCCAAGAGAATGGTCCAAAATTGGTATCGGAGAAGCTGCATTTGGGTAATCCTTGCATGAATTAGTTATGTGCTCCATCTCATTTTCGAATGAAAGTCCACATGAGCTGCAACTGGAAATGTTTTTGAACAGTGTTCTGTTCAACAGCAGTGCTAAGTGTTTCAGTTCTTTTGATTTGTCAGGTCGAGTAGACAACAACTTCCAAATATTCCAAGTGGCTAGTGGGTCGTTATGAATGGTACGCAACTGTCGAGCATGGCTTTCTTTACTAACAGCAGTGTTCCAAAGATCAGCGTAACAAGCCTTAACCGCTAGTTATTACATTATATGGGAATGTTCCGTGCTTGAGGAAATCAGTGATGCATGAGTTTATCTGATACAGTTCGAAGTAGTCATAGATCCCACTATTGGTAGTGAAATTAGTGATGGAGCACTGAGGCTAAAATGAGGAGTCAATTTTTAGTCATACATTACTAGAGTCAATAATCGATATGCAATAGCAGAGCGACACCAACAAAGGATCATTTCTATTTATAGATATATGCTGTTCAAATACAACACGACAGCTGTCTATATCGCTTACATATTGTTGTGCAATCTGCCTCTTATAAATCAGTACACATATGTCAATAGTATTTAGGTCTGTACACCCCCGACAGTAAACCAAAGTAAACTAAATGGCTTGGGATAGAGAAGTCCACTTAGGTATGAGGAGATATATGTCACATGATTGTGCAATGCTAGTGAATGCTCTTCAGCACACCAGATATGTGTCGGAATTCCTGCTAATATATGTTAGAAAGCCATGTAAATAAAACACAGCTGCTTATTTAACAAATTGTCCAACTGATGGTTACACACCACAATGGAAAAATATTATGTAATGGCTATGCAATGGATCAAATATATCCAAATGTCAGAAGGCCATCACATACTACATGCTCGTAATGGATGTGAGAAGAAGATTGATCCATATGCGGTGGATGGATACTATGAGACGAAACATGGAGAGAGAGTTGAGCTAGAATTTCATGGCTGTTTCTGGCATGGCTGCATAAAATGCTACTCCAGAACGACTGTGAATCCAGTTGATAACATTTCCATGGCGGATCTGTACGAGAGGACACTCAAAAAACAACAATACATAGAAGACGAAGGATATACATATATATGCAAATGGGAATGTGATTTTAAGGAGGAAACATCAAATAATGAAGACACGAAAACATACATAGAAAGTATTGAAATTGTGACACCACTGGAGCCAAGGGAAGCATTCCACCGAGGAAGGACTGAGGCATACAACTTGTACAAAGAAGCATCTGAATGTGAAAAAATAAAATATTATGACGTGACTTCCCTTTATTCTCATAAAATAAAACTGGCAAGGCAGTTCTGGGACATCCGACACTAATAACAGAGGATTTCGAAGATATTGCAGAATATGAATGTTTGATCAAATGTAAAATTTTGCCACCGAGGGGGCTCTACATGCCAGTTCTTCCCTCAAAGATCAATGGAAAATTAATATTCTCATTGTGTAGGACATGTTCCGAGAACTATGACCAAAACGTTTGTGATCACTGTGAGGAACAACGAGCATTCGCAGGAGTATGGGTAACGGATGAGGCCAAGAAAGCTGTCGAGAAACAATATGTCATAAAACGAATATACGAGGTTTGGCACTTTGACAGAGATGAACAATATGACCCACGTAATAAAAGTGGAGGCATATTCACTGGCTACATCAACAAATTTCTCAAAATGAAGCAGGAAGCTAGTGGCTGGCCTGAGTGGTGCATCACCCAAAACGACAAAACTGACTACATCAATGGTTATAACGAGAGAGAAGGAGTCCTGCTTGAATACCAAAATATCATAAAAAATCCTGGCTTGCGTTCACTGGCGAAACTGATGTTGAACAATGATTTATATTGAATAATTAATATGTCAAGTGATTTGAAATTTGTTGCTATTTGATAGTATGTTCCAATACTTAAACATGTATAGCTTAGATAGTAAATTGCATACCTCATTTGGTTTTCAGTTTCTGTTTATTCAAAATTTATTACTATTTGAAGTATGTTATAATACTTAATGTCAGATATTAAATTACATATCCGATCTAGGGGTTTTTCAGTTTCTGGGGAAAACTAGGTCAACGATCCAACATGCCACGTGCAGAATACGTCATAGACCCTGCTATATATTTCGATATGATGACAAGTGATAGACAGGAAGTGACAGATTGTTAAATTCGTGAGTGAAGAAATAGTTGAAATGCGATGGAAACACAAGGACGATTTTGTTGAACAATCTGGAAGAACAAACGTTATTTTGGCGGCATATACAACTACTCGATCCAGGTTGAAACTTTATAGCTATGTGGAACAACTTGGTAGTAGAGCAGTGTATGCAGATCCTGACTCGATCGTGTTCACTGTGAAAGAGGGAGAGTGGGAGCCGCCTCTGTGTGACTATTTAGGCGATTTAACGGACGAAGTGGCGGGATGAAGATCACTCATTTCGTGACTGGAGTTCCTAAAAATTATCCATACATAGTTGAAAATAATTCGGATTCCAGTTCACAAACCACATGTAAAGTGCGTGGGATTACATTGAGTTGTAAGAATGCCGAAAAAGTCAACTTTAACACAATACGAGACATTGTGACATTGAGTCCATTGAGTCCAGCAAGATAAAGTAACAATTGTTGACAATTTTAAAATTGTAAGAGATAAGGATTCTTGCAAAATATTAACGATGCATCAAGTTAAAGACTACAAGCTTGTGTTTGACAAACGTGTGATTAAGGATAGGTATAATACTCTACCGTATGGTTTCTAGGATTCAATATTGCATCGTTGTTGTTTGTAAAATAATTCAATAAAAGTACTACTCTTTACATGTTTGTGGTGCGTAATTTTTAACCATGTCTGGAGGGTACATTTATAAGGTTAATCAGATTCACACACTTGAACTCTTTCTCTTGAGAAGAGCGCATTTTAGTCGCGCATTTTAGGTGCTCATTTTAGGAGCGCATTTTAGGAGCGCATTTTTAAGAGCGCATTTTTGTGAGCGCATTTTAAGAGTGGAGTATAGCCCCATCTAGAGCAATCATTGTTTATCGTCCCTCCTCTATTATTATACATATACATGGCATATATAGGGGGTATATCGCTGATCTATATGGGTTCAGCATTTTCTATAGGGGTGGTACTATTGACTTAAGCACGCACTGCTATGGCATATCGATTATTGACTCTAGTAATGTATGACTAAAAATTGACTCCTCATTTTAGCCTCAGTGCTCCATCACTAATTTCACTACCTATAGTGGAGTCTATGACTACTGTTCGAGTATACCCGTCACATCATTTACAAACCATGTTGTTTGGGCGCTTGGTGTAAGTAAATAGTGTACAGGAATATTTTTTCAAAGGCGCCTGGTGCGCAGCAGGTAAATGCACAAGGTCTCATAGGAATGCAAGTTTGCGTGTGTGTATCTGTCTATGGGTAGGTAAGTGACCCAGAAGACTGAGTGACACATTTGTGCTAGCTCTGCTGGGGAGAGACTGTATGTGTTTGAAACATGTCCGAAGGGATTTTTCAATCGTATACTCTGCTTCCCTGTTCGGCGAGTAGAGAAGTTCTGAACCATATAAAGCTCTTGGAAGAACTATACTATGTAGGAGCTTTGACATTGTTAGCGGTGGACACATTTGAAGCGATTTCTTTCCTGCTGTTCAGAAGTAGGTTTTCCTCATAGAATTGGATATATAATTGGCGCGATTGGAGGAGTGATTGAATTTATGTTGAGTAATACCCAGATGACGACATTCTCTTAATTCTGACAGCAGCTAATTACCATGATGTACCATGTGCGATTAATACGATCGTGATGGCGTTTTGTCTCGTTGTAAACCATAGCATAGCTTTTAGATATTGAAAAGCAGAATCTCCATCTAACACTGTAGTTGTAACATGCTTATAGTAGTTTATCAAGACCTAGCTTGTGTATGGATATGATACAAAAATATAATCAGCCGTTGTTGTAGATGTTCCGTTCACGTTGCCAATGCTCATACCATAACTAGAAGATTCCAGTTCCTTAAGCAAATCGCTTATAAACAAAAGTTAGAAAAACCGAGATGTTACGGCTCCTTGCCGATTTCCTTGGCATATCTGGAATGATTCCGACAGTATTCCGTTAAACAACACTTGACTGAAGCAATTGTCTAGCATGCTTTAATGACGCACACAATTTTTTTCCTTCGAATCCCATGTGGATTAGTTTGACCAAAAGGCCTTCGTGCCATACTCTGTCGAACGTCTTTTGAGAGTCCAAGAAATATATGTATGCCTTGCAACCCTGGTCATGGGCACACCGAATAGATTATTGGACTACAAACGAGGTCATGTTAAATTCATATTTTCTTCTGGAACCCAAACTGAAGATCGTGTGGAAACATGTTGTTGGATAAGAAGTCCACGAATCTTGTTAGGAGAATAGCCTCAAATTGTTTATTTACAGGAGAGAGTAGCGTTATGGCACCGTAACTATTAGGGCACTGTTTCTGCTTCGTATAGAGGGGAATAACTATACCAGCTTTCATATCAGTTGGTATCCTAGCAGATGCTAGTATGCCATTATATAGCGAACAAAGCACACACAACAAGGATTCGGCTGCAAACATGAGATGTTCGTTAACGATGCTATCTACACCACCCATATATGGCAGATTTTGGTGCAGAAAAAAATACGTAGTTTTTTTGTTCAACCTCCGCGATGGGAGAGCCTCGGTATGGGAGAGCCTCGGTATGTACAATATAATACAACATGATAAACAAGATGAGAAAAAAACAGCATGAGAGATGACTGAGGGCAGTGTTGGAGAGAGTGGGAGAGAGAGAACGAGAGAGAGAGAGAGAATGAGATATATAGAGAGATTTAGCTAGGGGATCGAGAGAGTTTAATTAGTAAGAAAGTCCTGAACTGGACGTTATAGCAATCGTGGACCGCATGAATGTGATGTATGGCATCACATGTATTTGTTTTTGTTGAATCAGTTCACTGGCACACATGAGAAACATAGCCGTCGAGTGAACGATAGAGTCTACACAATAATATGGTAATTGTCCCACTATATCGAAGTTTACGCTTCCTAATACTAGCGCCATCAGGTCATCGGGCTGCAAGTTGTCCAGATGTTCGTTAACGATGCTATCTACAACACCCATATATGGCAGATTTTGGTGCAGGAAAAAAAAGACGCATTTGTGATTATATTGCATAGACGATCGGAATTATGACCACCGTATTTTCCTGGCAACAGTTTATCTAGTTCATCCAGCACACAATGTTGTACTGTTTCGCGTCAGTACACAATCCTTCGCCGAAGTCTATACCTGGGGATATAGTTCGAGAACACGACCTAGATCTAGCCATACGCCAGAATGTCGTAGAATCAGTGTTTGATGCTCCTTCGACGCCGAGAAGGAAATATACGTCGAATATATGTCGTCTGTAAATTCAAGGGTGACAGAACGAGTGAATATGTCGCTCCTGACAAGTAAAGCGACGCCGTCTCTCGTGTATTCTCCGCCGTTCTTGCAAATAATTGTCCTTCCTGGTTTAGCAATAACAACATGGGATTGACTGATCTTCTCGAGTAAACATTATCTGAATTCACCCAGTGTTAAGACATTATGACGAAGCTATAATTGTCTCGCAATGTACGGGAGGTAATGTTTCGACGTATTGATACCCGTAGCGTTCCATGTTAAAAAATTATGATCTGTCAATTTATCTGTCATAAACCTTTGCGTTGTGGTGGTTCGGGACGCCATGGTCTGGCGTAAATTTCGTCAGGCCAAATTTGTTCCTGTCGAAGGTGCTTTGTTTCGCTAGCCATAATGTGAATACGCTCGACCATCAGCGGTGCCCATCAGGCGGACGAACGTAGGGTTGATTCCTCTCTTTGTGAAGAAGTTCCAAATGTTTTGTTCGGTTGAGTGAGGCGAAATTCGACCGACGAAAAACTTTCGTGTTCTTTTGTCTCGCCCAAATGGCACACCTTTGAAGCCACTCGAGTTATTGTGTTTATTAGTTTCAAATGGGCTGTCAGGGGATGTACTTTATCTGCGATCACACTGATGGGTTGTCAGGGGGAGGTACTTTATCTGCGATCACACTGATGGGTTGTCAGGGGGAGGTACTTTATCTGCGATCGCACTGATGGGTTGTCAGGGGGGGGTACTGATAAATATCCAGACTCCATCTCATTACTTTCATCTACGTCTGACGAGACTCGCATTCTATTTGGTTTCAATGATGAAGGGGAAAATTCCCTTTTTTTGTGAAAACTCATTAATATTCATAAGGCAATGTTAATCATAGCGATACACACATAGATCGACACACGTGTGCCTGAGCTCATGTAAGGATACAAGAGTAGTCATGGTTCCTCTAACCAATTTCCGTGCAATAAAATGCTTGTTCAGACTTGCCTCACTATACATCTACGTGCAGAATACAAGTTTCGCCATTCAGATGCTATATAACAAAGAACAATGTATATAATGGAAATATAGCGATAAGCACGCTATAATAAATATTATTGAGCTGCACCGCGGTCATGTTGCGTCATCTCCTTAATTAGAATACGCGCTTGATATTTACTATGCGATTACTAGAAGTTGTACTGATCCTTATTTGGCACGCGACGTAATACCCATACGTTCGGAGAAAATACTTTTTTTTGAATATCTTTGCAAATACAATTCGATTATGTATACCTGTTTTGACTGATCATTCTGAATAAACGTACGTTAATTTTGGTTTAAACATACGGCGTTTGGTCAGTTAAGATACGAAACGCTAACGTGTAGTTTATTCAATAACTTCATAAAGATTGCAGTCAAATACCGCGGGTGTGGCTTGTATGAATCTACTATATATTTTGGGACTTCTTGTGTGTTTTAGCAATGGCCGGGAAAACTGCCGTACGGGTTTCGGCGAAATTTTATACCTAGGGTTACTTTTGTCCGGGGAGTGTTTTGGATAGATCAAATCGTGACCCCGACCTGAACTTGACATTAAAAATGGTACATTCAAGGTCAAATCGCGCCTTTCGACTGACGGATTTCGACGAAATTTGATACCAAGGGGTACTTTTGTCCGGGGAGTGTTTTGGACGGGTCAAATCGTGTGATCCCGACCTGACCATGACCTTCAAAATGGTTAATTCAAGGTCAAAATCGCGCCTTTCGACGGACGGATTTCGACGAAATTTGATACATATTGGTACTTTTGTCAGGGGAGTGTTTTGGACGGGTCAAATCGTGACCCCGACCTGACCTTGACCTTCAAAATGGTCAATTCAAGGTCAAATCGCGCCTTTCGACGGGTTTCGATGTTAGATCCACGGAGGTTTTCAAAACCAGCTATTTGAAAATTGGTATTTGAAGTCCGGATGAAAGCATAGGGGAAACAGCCCGGTCGAAGTCGGGTCACCCTGCTAGTAAGTTTATATATTTGAATTTGCAGGAAACTATTCATCGGTCATTCAACACATAGTTCGCTGCGCATTTGCTCGATTTCTCCCGTTTGAAATAATTTTAACCACGGGAGTCTAATATTATTTAGACTGCCAATTGGATATTATAAACTCATTTACTTTATATTACTTTTATGGCGTGAGAAATATTTAAAATATCACTGTTTTCATGTACCAAGAACTTCTGCAAAATATCTGTTTTTCAAAAGTGCAGTTCAAATATCCATGATATCATATCTCAAGACTTAATTATTCTTTATTTGTGAAATTTAATTATTATTTTCATTGAGAAAGGCAACTACCCATAAATCATATTCTATATTTCAGTATTTCCATGCCATGCCTGTTGATCAGTGAACAATTGGGCTGAGATGAGTTGTGGGTCATGGGTTCATAATTATGTTGAAGTTGACCACCATATCTCTCAACACTTTGGCCTATTTTCTATTTATTGCTCCCTGCTTGGGTGAAGTTCGATGAACCACACTGCATATCAACATTTGCTTGTATTGGGCTGGAATATTTGTAACAGCTCTATTCTTCATGATAATATATGTGGTTATGAGGCTATATTATGCAATTCAAAATCTAACTCAACAAAATTATAGGAATGAAGCCTCCTCTCATGGAGCCAATACAATAAGCTATTTGATGATTGAAGTTTTGTGTGAAATTAGTAATCATTCTGGCAGTTCTTGGTACCGAAAAGGGAAAAAATAATATAATATTTTCAACAACTCAAATATATTAAAAACCATTTTTGTTTGTCTCTTAATACTTGCTCAGAATTTACATACAATGAAGATGATGATATGTGAAATTCAAGTTTTTTTGCCGGATAGATCCAGAGAAATTCTTTGTTGAAATCCTTATGCCATTTTTGGCTGGATTTATGCAAAGCGTGTCTCCCTTAAATTGACTATCGGCAGTGGACTGGATCAACATCGGATTAAATCCACGGCCAGCATTTTTTTGGCTAGAATTCGAGCGATTTAGTAAACAGGTTTACAAATGTGCGGATCAGGTTGGTATTAACTTACCAATCTGACCCATCCATTTGCCGACCTGTTTACATCGAGTTGATGAAAAACATTGCTGGGTGACCTCGAGCAAACATAAGGAGAGGTGTGTAACCTTGGTTACCTCCCCTTGTGACGGATTCGCAGTAGTATGTAAGCAAAAATCATAGATCGAAAGATTGTTAGGTCGTCAATCACGTGGTTAACCGTAACTTACGATATCCTCATATGCGACGACATCGCAATCATGTGAACAGACTGTTCAAGATTGTGTCATGCTCGATTGAATCGTGGTCGTCTGAACCGTCCACTAAAGCCACAGTGATTAACGTTACTGTGCACGAGTTTGAACCAGATCAATCTCCCATGTTCGGGAAATTCCATTTCGCAATGGAAAGAGACCGATACAAACAACCTAAACCTGATAGAAAAGACAGAGAATGCCTTACATGTGATATATTAGAAGACGAAGAACACTTTTTTAAACACTGCATAAAATATGTTCAACAACGTGATGTTTTATTGAACAAACTAAACATTAATTCTGCCACTATTGCATCTTTTAAGATTCTAAAATAATTCTGAACCCAACAAACCCTAGCGGCACTAGATATATCTGCGATTACATTAAATCATGTGCAGAGCCAACCTAGAACTGCAAGGTACACTTCAAAACATCACTTAAAATAAACTCAGTAGTACAGTAAACCGTAAGGCGCATATTTCCAAGCTGTATGCTTTAATATTAATGATATGGTGTGTTGGGATTACCCATCCATTGTTTTATACAAGTCACTTTGCATGTTATATTTTCAGTTTATGTGTTTAAATTGTTTGGTTGACACCATTGTAATGGTTTGTTGTCAATAAAATCTTGAATCTTGAATTTGCTACCCCGTTGTTACCCCCGTTGTTACCCCCGTTGTTACACCCACTGTTACCCCCGCTGTTACCCCCCGTTGTTACCCCCGTTGTTACTCCCGTTGTTACCCCCGTTATTACCCCCGTTGTCACATCCATTGTTACCCCCGTTGTTACTCCCGTTGTTACCCCAGTTGTTACCCCCGCTGTCACATCGTTGGATCTTTCCAACTGGTACCCCAATATTTCTAACTGTTGCAACTTTCCAATCTGACACCTCGTCCCCTCCTCAAGATTAGAAAATGTTAAACTGATGGCCATTTCAGACCAAAGTGTTGACCAAACGTACAACTATTTTTTGTCTGTATACAACAAATACCTTATTAATTACTGGTTGGAAACCAAACAATGAGAACAATTTCAACCTACATGCATGTGATGTAAAATTTCCAACTATTAATGTTGTGTCAGTCATGAAAGTAAAACAAAATTATCTTAAGTCATTCCCACCCCATCCTCTGCCGTGATCCTATGTCTCTGGTCGTATCACAACCTTATTGTAAATGGTAAGATGTGTTTGTGTGCCACTTACTTGGTATATAATCGTATATCTGGCTTCCATAGTTTGATATCACCTGGTAGCCTTATGTCTCCTGTCGTCAACTGATTTAGTCGCTCATCTGTCCAAAACATTGTCAGCCAAACATCAATGTCCATGTACCCATCTACTGTGTTCTGTGGATAATACAATGTCCATATACCCATCTACAGCGTTATGTGGATAATACAATGTCACTGTACCCATCTACTTCGTTATGTGGATAATACAATGTCCATGTACCCATCTACTGCGTTATGTGGATAATACAATGTCCATGTACCCATCTACATTGTTCTGTGGATAATACAATGTCCATGTACTCATCTACTGCGTGTTGTGGATTATACAAAAGTCCATGTACACATCTACTGCGTTCTGTTGATAATAAAATGTCCATGTACCCATCTACTACGTTCTGTGGATAATACAATGTACATGCACCCGTTTACCATGATGTGGATACTACAATGTCCATGTACCCATCTATTGTGTTATGTGGATAATACAATGTCCATATACCCATCTACTGCGTTAGGCCTAAACAAAAAAGACGTTTGTTTCCGCTAACCCGACCGACCCTATTTTAAACCCCCGACCCTAAACGTTTTATTGCCATTGCAACAACAAAATATTGGACCAAACAATTTAGGCCCCAATTCATATCATAACAAGAGGCAAAACATTAATATATTTATATATATTGCCATAAGAAATTTAAGTTTACAAAAAGATTTAAGTTCAACAGTTGGAATCATACCGTACTGTAAAGTATGTTTGGCTTTATCTAGCTTTCATCTGTGAAAACTTCAAATAGTTTGAGTTCAGGTTTGTTATCATTCAGCCTTCAGACTTCAGTATTTCAATCAAATACAGTACAGGAACATTAACAATTTGATCAAATCAACCTGGTTATCAAATGAAAAAATTAACATAGAGATTAGTACTATAAATAGTAATTACTAACTTATTAGACATTGTTTCTGTACTACATGTAGTATATTATGTATGTGTCTCACTTGAATTTTATAAAATAGCCTATTATATGAATTAGAGTGATAATGGTAAGTCTCATTTCAAGCAGGATAATCATAGTCCATTGAACAAAAAGATATCTGACAATATCTAATAAGCATTTCCAATCCATACATATAAAACAAGAGATCGACTGTCGTCCGGTGCATACCCGCTTAGCGCGTACCGCCTGATGTGGGCATATCTATAACTTATGATTGCTATACTCAGACAGATGCACCCAAAAAATCAGCATTTTCATGTAAACAAAGATGAATACCTATAAAACAAAAAACAAAAACAAAACAGTTGAATGTGCCATTAAATTTCCTCATAGTGGTGAACATCCATACCAAATTTCATTGAGATCCGAGCATTACTGTTCAAGTTATGACCTCAGAACAGACGTCGGATGGACCAAACAGCCAACATTTCCAGATAAACAAAGATGAATAACTCTAGAATGGAACAGCGGAACAGAACAGTGGAACCCTCTATTGGATGTCCTCATAGTAGTGAACATCCATACCAAATTTCATTGAGATCCGAGCACAACTGTTGAAGTTACGACATGAACAGACACCAGACGGACAAAAAGCCAATATTTCCAGATAAACAAAGATGTATAAGTCTAGAATGGAAAATTCGAACAAAACGACGGAACCCTCTTTTTAATGTCCTCATAGTAGTGAACATCCATACCAAGTTTCATTGAGATCCCAGCACAACTGTTGAATTTACGACATCAACAGACCCCAGGCAGACCAAAAAGCCAACATTTCCAGATGAACAAAGATGAAACACTCTAGAATTGAAAATCCGAACAAAACGATGGAACCCTCTAATTAATGTCCTCATAGTAGTGAACATCCATACCTAATTTCATTGAGATCCGAGTAATACTGTTCAAGTTATGACATGAACAGACATCGGACGGACGTATAGACGGACGCACGGATAGACAGGTGCAAAACAGTATATTCCCCTTTTTTTTTAAAAGGGGTATAAAAAATTTCCAAAGTTATGCTTGAGAAACTTGATCAAATTGACCTCTCAGTAAAATTCAAAATACTGACTCTGCCCTAGATTAGCTCCAAATGCAATGGATTTTCACAAATTTTCCAGGGTGAGAACCCCCACCATCAGCAGGGGGGTCACCCCTCCCAAACCTTCCTCCACTCAGGCCTTCAGGTTATGCCTTTGGCATATCATTGCCAAAAAACAGGTGTCCTCAAAAAATACCTAGATCCTTCACTGAATGCGGAGAAGGTGGTGTTCTGAAGCCATCATTAAGAGATCGGTACAAGACGGTCACTCCAATATGTGAAAAGTGCAGTGGTGTTGGACTGACTCCAGTTGTCGCCAGACCATATGGGAAATATTAGGATTATCAAAGACTATATTAGTATATAGACAAGTATATATGTATATATTAAAGCATATGTAAGATTGAATTGGAGTTTATAGTTTCTCTGTCATCTGGGTTAACATGATTGGGGCTTAGAAGTGCATAGTTTGGGTTATTGACAAGTATTATACAGTTATTTTTAAGATACTGAAAGAAAAAAATATTAATCCAAAAAAAAAGTTAAGCCTACCTACCTACCCTAATTTTGTTCAGCTCGTTAGCGGAAACAAACGTATTTTTTTGTTAGGCCTTATGTGGATAATACAATGTCGCTGTACCCATCTACTTCGTTATGTGGATAATACAATGACCATGTACCCATCTACTGCGTTCTGTGGATAATACAATGTCCATGTACCCATCTACATTGTTCTGTGGATAATACAATGTCCATGTACCCATCTACTGCGTGTTGTGGATTATACAAAAGTCCATGTACACATCTACTGCGTTCTGTTGATAATAACATGTCCATGTACCCATCTACTACGTTCTGTGGATAATACAATGTACATGCACCCGTTTACCATGATGTGTGGATAATATACATATCAATATACATATACCCATCTACTGTGTTTTGTGGATAATACAATGTCCGTGTACCCATCTACTGCGTTATGTGGATAATACAATGTACATGCACCCGTCTACCATGTTGTGTGGATAATATACCTATCAATATCCATGTACCCATCTACTGTGTTTTGTGGATAATACAATGCCCATGTACCGTCTACTGTGTTATGTGGATAATACACATATCAATGGCCATGTACCCATCTACAGTGTTATGTGGATAATACAATGACCATGTACCCATTTACACTGTTCTGTGGATAATAAGATGTCCATGTACTCATCTACTGTGTTCTGTGTATAAAACAATGTCCATGAACCCATCTACAGTGTTATGTGGATAATACAATGTCCGTGTACCCATCTACAGTGTTCTGTTGATAATACAATGCCCATGTATCCAGCTACTGTGTTATGTGGATAATACACATATCAATGTCCATGTACCCACCTACTGTTCGTGTACCCATCTGCTGTGTTTTGTTAATATTCCACATTCCGATTGACAACCAAATGGAGGTAAAACGTTCCGATGATAACTTTCAGCTACCAAAGTCGAAAATTGTCTAATAGCTCATAATCTACCATGCGTTTATGTTTGATGTTTGATTGTTTGAACATATTTATTGTGACCCACATATATTAACATGGAATATTTACATTACATAAAAATAACATAACATATAAACAATGTTTTGGGTGCACATGGGATTGGAGCACAAGTTACCAAACTTAGTGAGACTCCTCTCTCCTGGCGTTCAGATGCTGATGAATTAAACTCGATGGTGTTGCACGAATGAATTTTGATGAGTTTTGTTTTGTTATTTGTATGGGGAACGGTGTCCCATGCGATCAGCCAAATACATGCATATCTATTATATATTTTGGAAGATATGTGTGTGTGTGTGTGAGGGTGTGTGAGGGTGTGTGTGTGTGTCTGTCTGTCTGTCTGTCTGTGTGATCGCGATGGACTTGAAAACTACCGAACCGATTTCGATTAAACTTGGTATGTGTGGGTTCTTTCGGCCGTGGAGTGGCATGGGTCTGTTAATTTGCCCGTGTGACGTGACCTTGACCTTGAAATCGGGTCATTTCAAGGTCAAACGCCCGAGTATCACGGGATGTCGATGAAAATTAGTGTCTAGGGATACTTTCGTATGGGCAGTGTCGTAAGCCTATTCGTTTGCCCGTGCGACGTGACCTTGACCTTGAAATCGGGTCAATTCAAGGTCAAATCGCGATTTTGATGGGATTTCGATGAAATTTGATACGTAGGGTTACTTTTGTCCACTGGGTGTTTTGGACGGGTCGAGTCGTGACCCCGACCTGACCTTGACCTTAAAAATTATCAATTCGAGGTCAAATCGGGTAAAACCGGATGGATTTCGACGGGTACTTTTGTCAGGTACTTTTGTCCGGGCAGTGTTTTCGACGGGTCAAATCGTGATCCCACCTGACCTTGACCTTCAAAATGGACTATTCAAGGTCAAATCGCGCAATTCGCCGAAAGGCAGAGGGGAAACAGCCCGGACGAAGTCGGGTCCACCTGCTAGTATATATATAAAGGGGCAACGTCTCCCAATCAAAACATGCAGGTTGTAGTTGTAGTTGTGGCAGTGGGTGGAGTCTCTCATCGATGGGAATAATGATTACTAAAATCGGTCTGTGGATGATGAATGATTGTACTGTCTCGAATAATCGCATATTCAAGGCATCGCTATTTTGCGGTATGCCGAAGGGAATATCTTTAATATGCTCATCTAGTCGTGTCCACATTAGTTACCATAGGAGCAACACGGGCTTGGGGAGATGTAATTAATGAATTTCAGATCACTGCAGTTGTTTTGGAGTCTACATTGCAAAATATTTGGCGTTCTCCACCCGGCATTGTAGTAAGAAGGAGGTGGTATTGTACGTGTTAGGTAATTAACTGACAACTACATGTTCTATTCTGGTTGTCCCAGTTCCGCGTCATGACCGTATGGGGCATGACAAATTCATTTTAAAGTTGCAGTATGGAATTTTGCCGAGAACCTCTTTTGTGATTCCGGCCACCCACGACATATATAAATATATATCCAACCCGTTATACCCACACGCTCGTAAATGATCATCCAGATATGCATACACTTCAATCATGACCGTACAGGGACAACCAAAATAGTAGTTGTCAGTTAATTAACTAACACGTACAATAACCAAGTGAATCACGATGTGCTGCCTTTTCGGAAAACGCAGGGAATAATGTTCGGGATATATGTAAAAAAAAAAATCAACTTTTTACCAAATTTGGTTGGCATTTTGGAAACCACCTGAAGTAATTTGGTCTATAAACTCCGTAGTGTGACACATTTCAGATAGAGCAAAACAATAAACACCTTTCACACCAAAGATAGTTACAATTTACTTTAAACAAAATGGTCCAAACCTGAAAAATGAATTGTTGCCGATATTTATATCAAGTTTGTGAGAGAGAAATCCAATATTTCTGGTAACGTCAGTGGTGACAATACTAAGAATTAACCATGGTACATCAGTCATGTTAGTGTTCAATCGATAGAAGGCAGAATAGCCAATTTTATACATAACTACAACTTGTTAGCGATAGCAGAACACGCTGGGGCAATATCTACCATTTTCAATATGTTGGCGGCCATTTTAGCACCCATTTTGACCCAAAGTAAAAAATTTGGTTCCAATGAGTTGGAATATTCAAAGGCAATAATATGCCTCACTTACATTACAAAGTTCTGTTCATTTCTTGTTGAAATGTGACTAGAATCCCTATTGTGATTTTTGGGAAATTATTACCGCGGTCTGTATAATTGAATTTTTGAGGGATCGGAAGGGGCTAGGACCCCAATAATGGCATATTTCATTGCTCCAGTTATCAGTTATAAAACAATTCAAAATAAAGTCACATTTCTCAACCAGTTTCAAACAGCAAAAATTTATCTAGAAGATATTAGTGAAAAACGTCATATTTTCAAATTCCGGCGACCTTTTGGCGGCAATCTTGAATGCGGAGTTTAAATTTTTTCCAATAAAAGTGGCATTATGTCTTAACTTCACGAAAATATATACATTTGTATACATTTTACTATATTTTCCCGCTATAATTTGCATCAAACTGACTTCGGGATTTGTCTGAAAAACGGCGGCCATGATGGACGCCATCTTTTCTGGAGTCTACACGGCCACTTTTTTTGTTAACATTGCTTAAAAGTTTAAGGAGATAAGAATGAACAAAATAAGTGGGGTAAAGTTCAGTCCCAGGGTGCAAGGGTACCCCTATCTGCTCCCGGACTATATAACAGGGTACCCCTATCAGCTCCCGGACTATATAACAGGGTACCCCTACCAGCTCCCGGACTATACAACAGCTGAATTCATGTTAGGGTTGATTTTCCAACTAGTATTTAAAGCTTTCACACTGTTGATAAATGTACCCCCCACCACCCATACGTCCCTGATTTCTGGTGTTTGTTAAATGTTAAGTAAAAGGTGAAGTGTACAATTTTGAATAAGGATTTCTATGCAAATCTCGGGGGAAAAAGTCGTATATGATCATTGAACGATCATAACATTTAATTGGCCGGTGCGCTAGATAAATTATAAACATTTTAAATAAATTTATTGTTCCGAATTTTTAACTCTTGACCTAATTTTGAAAAATTAAAATAAAATTAAAAATAAAATTTTACCACCGTTATAATACACCAACATGATAATACATCACCATTACAATTGAACACATTCCAAGCGACCCGCCCGATAAATACCTATTTTTTTCAGTACCAAATCAAGTCATACGCAGAATTTAATTATTTGCAACTCGGTATTTTGTTCTCGTAGATTTGCATGGAAATGCCCATTCAACATTGGTCACAAAATTAACCTCACCCTTAATAACTCATCACACTTACTATTTCATTCAAATGAAGAAGAGCCATCGATATTTCCACGGACGTGCCATTCGGGGGTAGAAGACGAAATGTCCCTTCAGTTTCGATAGCCTGCATTAGCTTCTCGAGGACTGTGTCATTTCTCGGAAGCCCTAAAATGATTTGAAAGCATACGATTACAGATGATATGGAACGCCGATTCGAACATTGCCGTTGTCTGTCAGCGTGTCAATACAGATAGTATGGAACGCCGATTCGACCATTTCATGGCGTCGTCAGTTATAGTTTTGCAGTTCAAAGTTGCGTAAAACCAAATCGTAGATATATGTTTTTAAAGATATATTATCTCTTCTTAAATACGTTTTTAATATCGTTACCGGTGGAAAATGATAACTATGAATCGAAGAACCCTGTACGGAAACGCTAGCTTCTATCAATTAAAATTAATTTTATTTCGAATTTTCTGGTATAATACATACGATCAATTATGAAAATGTTACGGCTTCGGAGCCTATCAAGCAAGAGAACCCTATCTCTATTGTACGGCTTCGGAGCATATCAAGCAAGAGAACTGTATCTCTATTGTACGGCTTCGGAGCATATCAAGCAAGATTAATATTATCCATCATGACCCGGGGTGTGGGATGAAAAAATCTCACCCGAGGGGCCAGATATTTGGGCCCGACACGAGGCTTGCCGAGTGTCCGGACCAAATATCTGGCCCCGAGGGTGAGATTTTTCCATTCCCACACCCCGGGTCATGATGGATCATTTTTCTCCCACACCAGGAGCCTCATTGTGATGTTTTCGTTTTAGAGCCGTTCACACAAATTAAACCGTACATCTGGGATAAAATCTAATGCGATACGCGTGATCATCGGGTATGACATCGGTATATACCAAAGGTATATACTGAATAAACAAAGCGTTTCACCCGGACGAGCAGGGTTAACGAGTTTGAGTCTGTCAGTCATGAAATCGACATCCTGAAATCAACATACCACGTCACGAGAACGAAATGTTGCACCTGCAGAATGTCGATAAAGGCGCATTGATATGAAATATTTGCCACTAGGTCAAACGTGTTTTGCTATGGGAATAAATCCCACCATAGGGGATAAGGGAAATATTTCTGTTTTCATGATTGAAGAAGTATTATTTTAACAATTAAACAGATTTATAGGAACAATAATATGTTTTCTAAATTGGAACTATTTCTTTCGCATGTTGCGGCGTGAAGCGTCATCTTTGTTTTGATTTTACACTTGAAAAGTTCATTCACTGTCTGATTCAATTTGAAGAATTCGCCTTCTTTTCGGTTGAGCATGGTCACACGTATATATGTTTATTGTGCATTTGTTCAACTCCGCGCCAGCGAATAAACTTTTGTTGGAGGTTTCTTGTGTGCAAATAGTTGAATGTGTGTTTCCAATGATCTGTGAAACTGGATAAATGTTCGAAGGAGCAGGGAGAGGAAATGTTGGCACCAAACTGTTGCTTTGATTCTCATTGCTGAATAATATACCAGATATCGCTCTTTTCTGTGTTGTGTTGAGCTGCCTGTAGTTATTCAGGGAATATGTGCTTTTATGCCCTGTCACGTAGACTTGCAGAGAATCAGGGACATTGTTGTCGGACATTTTCTGGAGGAGTGTTTTTCTGACACTGGAATTACTGATATTTCGTTCATCCGTTTTCGCACCAGGTAAGTCAGGTTTTATTGCCATCTTGTTCATTATTCCCTCGATTTTGTTTTTTCCTACTGAACCTTTCAAGAACCATCTATCCTTTTCAGCGGGGAATTGATTATTTGTGACCAATGCCACGTGGAACGGGTCATCATTTTGACTGTAGTTTGTTGGTCTCATTGATTCAAAGAAAAGATACCTTTCTATGGGCCACCGATCCTTGTTTGCTGGTGTTTCATACATCCTAGGAGGACAAATCCGGGTATCATTTATGTCGTCACCCGTCCTGGTTTTTGTTGTTCTTTCTCGATATTCCAGATATCGTAAATTTGCCTCAGTATCCATGTTAAGGGAAATGTCACCCCAACATATTCGCCGGTGTTCTTCTGAGCCCCCTCGGATACCAAAATGCAATGTGTTTTGAAACCACATCATATTCAGAATAGAGGTTGGAGAAGATATTCCCAGCTGCCCACTTGAATACAACATGTCTATATCATCATATGTAAGCGGATCTGCTTTTTTTGGTTTTGACCCCTTTCCTTGCGATCTCAGATCTCTCTGCTTCATACGGAGGGCTTCTCTGGTTTCGAAAAAGGCATAACTTTCCGATGACATAATTTGTGAACCATACATGTGGCGTTTGAATTGACGATCGAAGCTTCCGATCATTCCACGCAAGTAGCTTGGTTCATATTCCGTGCCGTCAGCTTTCCGGACATTTATTACGAACTCTGCGAGATATTTGTTCAATTCTACCTGTACTGGGGAATATCCTGAATTTTGCGATGTTCATCGTGTCTTTCAATCAAAAACTGATACAATAATTTCAGATGAGAAGATGTCTTCCTCAGCGTGTTTTTATTTTCATTCGCTTCTACGAATTCTTCTGTGTTTACTGATTCGAAACGAGAATTGTTTTGGTTTGTCGCCATTGTTTTGTTGACAAATGCAGACGGCTCACATAAAAATAGTTCCGGTTATTAATTATATAGGTGAAGTAGTCACGTGGGTAGTGTGAGATAGCAGGTCACGTGTTATGTGAGACAGGGAAATCTCACCAGCTATCTCACACGGGCTGTCTGTGCTAAAGTGTGTAGGGGGTGGGAGAAAACCCTATCTCTATCGTACGGCTTCGGAGCCTATCAAGCAAGAGAACCCTATCTTTATTGTACGGCTTCGGAGCATATCAAGCAAGAGAACATTATCTCTATTGTACGGCTTCGGACCATATCAAACAAGAGAACCCTATATCTGCTGTACGGCGTCGGAGCATATCAAGCAAGTGAACCCTATCTATATTTTCTAAAAACAGTAACGAAAATATGTCCCAATTATTTAAAACAAACAATATCGCTATGAAATCAATATTAATTGATAGAAGCGTTTCCGAAGCTCTATTTTCCAATTCTGGTTCACAATTCTAGGATAAACTGTCCCTAAACTTCGAAAACAGACGATGAACAACAAATTCGGGAACAGCACCAATTCTTTATTATCATCACCTTATATGGTATGGAGAAACAAACTTACAATATATACATTATACATACAGGTATGGAAAAACAAACTTACAATATAATTATACAAAAAGGTATGAAGAAACAAACTATATATCGACCAATCACAATGGCATGAGGACTCCCGGTAAACAATTTCCATTACTATATATGTGCTATAATACACAATACAATCAGTATAAACAAACAAGAGTCCGTGGATGTGTATAACTAATTTAACATAATTATGTGCATATATCTTCTGATATACAGTCATTCTCATATACATATACACATACATATACAATACATACACATATATATATATATATACTAGCAGGTGGACCCGACTTCGTCCGGGCTCTTTCCCCTCTGCTTTTCGGAGAATTGCGCGATTTGACCTTGAATTGGTCATGGTCAGGTCGGGGTCACGATTTGACCCGTCCTAAACACTCAGTGGACAAAGGTAACCCTATGTATCAAATTTCGCCGAAATCCCATCAAAATTCGCGATTTGACCTTGAATTGACATCATTTCAAGGTCAATGACACGCCGTACGGGCAAATGAATAGCCTTATGACACTCCCCATACGAAAGTATCCCTAGACACCAATTTTCATCGAAATCCCGGGATATTTGGGGATTTGACCTTCAAATGACCCGATTTCAAAGTCAATGTCACGTCGCACGGGCAAACGAATAGGCTTACGACACTCCCCATACGAAAGTATCCCTAGACACTAATTTTCATCGAAATCCCGTAATACTCGGGCGTTTGACCTTGAAATGACCCGATTTCAAGGTCACGTCGCACGGGCAAATTAATAGGCCCATGCCACTCCCCGGTCGAAAGTACCCCCACATACCAAGTTTCATCGAAATCGGCTCTGCCGTTTTCGAGTCCATCGCGAACACACAGACAGACAGATTTCCCAAAATATATAATAGACTAGAAGGTGACCCGACTTCGTCCGGGCTTTGACCTTGAATTGACCATTTTGAAGGTCAAGGTCAGGTGGGGTCAAACACCAACACCCCAAAAATGGTGGAAATCGGCCCAGCGGATACCGGGAAATCGGCCCAGCGGATACCGAGATACCCTATGCATCAAATTTCGTCCGTAAAAATCCGCCAGTTTAACCCGATTTGATTTCCACTCAATTATATAAACGCGCCTCATATACACACGCGCATTAATTATCAAGTTTCAACGTAAAGATAAATTGCCATCGGTGCCCGATATATCGCCAAGACGTCTGAAACAGTCAAATCCATCGGCCGGTTAAGCGTTAACGTGATCTAACGTTATGACCTCTAACGACGTCATAGAAGTTACGCATTGTTTTTATCCTGATGGAAGATAGTACCACTTCTTCTTGATAATTGAGGCAGATAACTAAAACGGATACATACGCATTATATATCGTTGGACAGAGGAAACACGAAAGATTCTCACAGTGTCATTATTATGACTGGCGTTTTATTATTCGCGCTGTTTCGAATCGATTTGTAAGCACCGAACTCAAATGAAAGTCCCGCAACACAGCGTAAAAACAGATTTGACCTCGGCACGTGAAAAGTTGACCTCGGATCTGAAAATCAATAGGCCCATGTTCGTTCCCGGGTCGAATTACGTGTCCGTACCAAGATTGGTCAAAATCGGTCCAGTCGTGTTCGAGTCCATCGCGAACACACACACACACACACACACAGACTGACACACAGACAGATCTTCCAAAATATATAGTAGATAGCTATATATATTAGTAGAGTCGCTTATGTACTTCCGTGGGAATTTTTTGAACAAATGTAGAGACTATGATATTATGATAGGGTATCACTTACATTGTCCGAAAAAGTTTGTTAGACTTCATGGGTCCGCGACTGGAGGGAATTATGACGTCACAAATATGACGTCATTGTCAGTTCAGTTCAGATGTAGGGTTGTCCCAAGAACTGATGGAATCTGCGCATATTTCTTAATTGTTATACATTGTTTTTAGTAAGGGCAAGTCATCAATAGTAGTTCTCAAAGTACAGTACCCAAATTCACGGGAAAATATTATTCTAGTCAAAGATGGCTTCCAAAATGGCTCCAGAAAATCAACAATTTTGCGATTTTCAAGAATCTCATGTAAATGATCTTCCGTTTGGTGGCGACTGCGAATTGTGACAATTCAGCGTTTTCTTATTAATTCAGCAGTGTAGAGCATCACTTTTATTGTACAAAACATGTTCGATCTGTCAAAAATCCACTTTAGACAACCGAATTATTGCATTTTGTAAGAAATCCGATATTCTAGCAATAGATTTCAAGAAATGAGCGCAATTCAGTGAGAGGGAAATATTCGTGCCACATACGGAATTATTATCAAACTTCAACAGAACTGTTCATTTCATCCAAGATGGCTACCAAAATGGCAGTCAAAATACAATGTCTAGCCTTCTGTGCTATACTCTAGTCCAGAGTACTAATTGAGAAATAATGGTGGTCAACATATCAAATGCAATTGATGCAGATAAGCTTTGGTGTTAGTTCTTTTCATGACATCTCATCGGTAGAAAATGCCTATAGTGTATCATATGTGATAGTAATACATAACTATTTATTGTGATATCTATGAGGTGGGGATAGTACTTCTCAGCTATTCCATTATTCTTGGCAAGCAAGAAACAACACATCCTTGTTTATAAAACACAAACAATAGTAGAATGCATTATATGGCTGTCATTTGGCCTGCTTGTCTCATTGATATATGCCATGTAACCTTGAATTAAATTTGCACGGCAACATCACTTGGACCTCGTATTGCTGAATATGGCAGGTTCCAATCGTATTGTTAACCACGACATATCAAAATAGAATAGACCCCCATAGGTGGATAATATATTCGAATAAGGGGTAGCGTCCCGTATAAAGATTAAAGTGATATAATCACATAACGACTTCACACATGACATGAAAGTGGTTGGACTACTTTGTTGAATATCATCATCCACAATATTCACAATATTATATTGTGAATATTGTGGATGATGATATTCAACAAAGTAGTCCAACCACTTTCATGTCATGTGTGAAGTCGTTATGTGATTATATCACTTTAATCTTTATGTGATTATATCACTTTAATCTTTATGACATGAAAGTGGTTGGACTACTTTGTTGAATATTATCATCCACAATATTCACAATATTATATTGTGAATATTGTGGATGATGATATTCAACAAAGTAGTCCAACCACTTTCATGTCATATGTGAGGTCGTTATGTGACGTTACTATAGGTTATTGCCATCCCAGGACATGTTTATTCAGTTGAAATGAACATTAGCATGCACCATGCTAGATCCCCGACACCAAGCGAAGTGTGTGTCTGGTTCTTGTATTTCCGCGTGTTCAGTGAATTGAATACGAAATATGTCTTTGTATGAAGACAATAGGAATGTTATGGACCATTGGTAGTATACAGCAAATTGATTTCTATGATTTATGCATATAATTTTAGTGGGACAATGCATTGCGTTTGTACAGTTCAACAGGAAAGTGGTTATTGGCAACGGTTATGATATTGCTGCCGGTCCCAATTGATTAATGATTATTTTGAAGTTTATCGAAATCAACAGGGAATGCGCAACTGCTCTGCATATGCAACCCTGCAGTTTAGATTACGAAAGAATGTGAATGGTAAACGTAATAGCTATGAGCCAACAATAGACAGCCGATACTTATTATATCACTAATTCCTGTGGTTTGACGAACTTTATGGCCACACGGTGGGAAACGGGTGTAGAATCCATTGGTAGTGATGGGTCTTCTGGTGTCTTGTCATCAGTTTGATTTATTATGTCCAATATACTCTGGAATCCAGGTTCTGAATACCGAATGACATAATGGGGCAAAGTAGTCCACTAACTTCTTACAACACAATGTGAAGTAATAGTTGGAGTTAATAACAGCTCGTACCGGGCCATGTTGATTCTGAGGCTGAACGTTATCGTGAACCAAAGGAAATGAAGAAAGTTAAATTAGCACACGTAACTATGAAGGTGGCCATGGTTCACTATAATAATGGCATATTTCAGATCATATTATATATGCCGCTCCATCTATATCATAATTCCTCAAACTGTTGTAATTATGTTCGACTAGGATTTATCAGATCAGTCAGGCCATATCCCATAAATTATATATATCATGCTGCATTCATGCATCATGATAATCAACCCCAACCAAGCGGAATATATAGATTAACTTCAGCAGAAATCTAAACGGTCATGTGGCGGCTATTGTACGAAGAGCTCCATACATATTCACTTGATAAGCAATCCAGTTTGATCAGATAGACCTTAGTTTAAACAGTATTTATTCCATGAATAATACAACAACAATAAGTATACATTTCATCGTGGACTGGATCGACATAAACTGTTCAGGCTTATGTGAGTCATTTCCGGGAATCATTTTACATCCACCCCATCTAACGAGAATGTGATGGTCCAGAAACGCATTAGCGCTACTTGTATATGAGACAAACTAATATGCTAATATCGCTGTAATACAGGTGAATATATTTCTTCTTAGTTCTGGTTCAAATTTATCACGATACAATCTTGGTCGCCGTATTAATGCACACGTGGAAATGTACCGGTACTTAGTATGAACTGGTGACAAGAAGCAGTTTAAGCATGATGCAATCAGCAACATTTCTTCCTCCAGATATATCTTTGCCAGAATGGTAGAAGCGATAATTTTGTGTCGATTTTCCATTCGAATTACCAATAGTACTCATACAAGGAGTCATTTTACGAAGACTGAGCTTTTATGGCTATTATGTCAGAAAACTGGCGATATACATGTACCATGGTGAAATGGACAATATTAAAGTATACATATAATATCCGAATAAGGCCTCGGGCGATCTCATGGTTTTAGCCAGTCACTGTTAGCTATACACAGTAATCTGATTTAGTCCGTCGCTAGACCTTTTACGAGTAGATATACTCAATCGTTATCGGTATGCATGAACGCATGCCGATCAACTGCATCATTTGAGCGCTGATAGCCGACAGCGCCTGAAGCTGGCAGCTTCATTATTCTCTCCACATACCATATTGGTCTCTATTGAAATATTTATATAATATCACAATCAAATTTGGCACAAATCCATATACTTATCTTGCTTGAAGATATATTTCGGTTTTATTTTGTGAATGGTATGCTCTCATCGAAAGCCCATGTACGATAACGATTTGCATATGTGTAATGCTTACATGGTGGGATATATTGCCGCCACATTGGCGGCCATATCGATTATAATAAGATATTAATAACTTCGGATTATCTAAATAGGAGTACATTCATTCATATTATATAACACCGAAATATCGTTCTCCTGTAGTGGACATGTTATTTGATGTATAAACAAATATAACGTTCGGCGAATTTTAACGATGCTTATTTTAGAAAATAATTATCATATGAACTCACATTTTGAGTCATTGCGGTAAGCAAACTAATAGGAATGTGTCATAACATGGCGGTAATTTATTTGGAAGAAGAAAATTAGTCTACTTATTCTCCTTCTACATGAAAGAAACGTAATTGGGCGAAAGAGGCTAAAATTTGCGTATTATCGAATTTTGGCCGCCATTTTGGAAGCCATCTTGGATTAAATTGACAGTATCTGGATCCAGTTAGATGTAGATACCTTATGTAATGATCCAACTCATTTCCAACACCGATTAATTCCAATTTTCTTAAGGAAATAGTTAGAAAATAAAAAAGTATATTTTAGCGAAAACCATACCACTTCCTTTAAACTATCGAATTTGGGA
Organism: Siphonodentalium dalli; assembly: GCA_032622095.1. Lineage (NCBI taxonomy): Eukaryota > Metazoa > Mollusca > Scaphopoda > Gadilida > Siphonodentaliidae > Siphonodentalium > Siphonodentalium dalli. The sequence goes on from CP136067.1 coordinate 204,618,975, forward strand.
AAGAAAAATCAAGGTTATGATCCAAGAAATCAATTATTTTGATGCCTAAGTGATTCATTATCAAGAATGAAGAGAGATATGTTCTCTAATCCTCACCAGTTCGATACAATCGGAATGATGAAGGCGACTTATATGGAAAATCATCAAATTTCCCACTTCCGGTCGCCATTTTGGCGGCCATCTTTGATCGAGAAGACAAATTTTGATATATAAATATAACATGGCGTCACACCATACACTTTACAAAATGATTGTCATATATTTTATATCACAATTATATTTTTATCATGAAATCCAACAGTAGCGAACTTAAGAAAATGAGCATGGCGGCCATCTCTGTGACGTCATCAGACCACCCAGTCGCGACCTCAGGGGGTCTAACAAATTTTGTTCTGAAGTAGAGATCATATACTGGCTCATGAGCATGGTCTCTATATTTGTTCATGATTTTCCCACGGGAGCCCAAAATCGGACATAAGCGACTCTACTATATATACTAGCAGGTGGACCCGACTTCGTCCGGGCTGTTTCCCCACTGCTTTTCGGCGAATTGCGCGATTTGACCTTGAATTATCCATTTTGAAGATCAAGGTCAGGTGGGGTCACGATTTCACCCGTCGAAAACACTGCCCGGACAAAAGTACCCGACAAAAGTACCCGTCGAAATCTATCCGGTTTTACCCGATTTGACCTCGAATTGATCATTTTGAAGGTAAAGGTCAGGTCGGGGTCACGACTCGACCCGTCCAAAACACTCAGTGGACAAAAGTAACCCCACAAATTTCGTCGAAATCCCATCAAAATTCGCGATTTGACCTTGAATTGACCCGATTTCAAGGTCAAGGTCACGTCGCACGGGCAAACGAATATGCTTACGACACTCCCCATACGAAATCACGTGATACTCGGGTGGTCGACCTTGAAATGACCCGATTTCAAGTTGAAGGTAACGTCGCACGGGCAAATTAACACGCCCATGCCACTCCTCGGCCGAAAGTACCCCCACATACCAAGTTTCATCGAAATCGGCTCGGCCGTTTTCGAGTCCATCGCGAACACACGGACAGACACACACACACACACACACAGGTTTCCCAAAATAGACAATAGACTAGCAGGTGGACCCGACTTCGTCCGGGCTGTTGCCCATCTGCTTTTCGGCGAATTGCGCGATTTTACCTTGAATTTTGTCTATTTTGAAGGTCAAGGTCAGGTGGGGTCACGATTTCACCCGTCCAAAACACTGCCCGGACAAAAGTAACCGACAAATGTACCCGTCGAAATCCATCCGGTTTTATCCGATTTGACCTTGAATTAGTCCGGGCTGTTTCCCCTCTGCTTTTCGGCGAATTGCGCGATTTGAACTTGAATTGTCTATTTTGAAGGTCAAGGTCAGTTGGAGTCACGATTTCACCCGTCCAAAACACTTCCCGGACAAAAGTACCCGACAAAGGTACCCGTCGAAATGCATCCGGTTTTACCCGATTTGACCTCGAATTGATAATTTTGAAGGTCAATGTCAGGTCGGGGTCACGACTCGACCCGTCCAAAACACCCAGTGGACAAAAGTAACCCTACGTATAAAATTTCGTCGAAATCCCAGCAAAATTCGCGATTTGACCTTGAATTGACCCGATTTCAATGTCAAGGTCACGTCTCACGGGCAAATTGATAGGCCCATGCCAGTCCCCGGCCGAAAGTACTCCCACATACCAAGTTTTATCGAAATCGGCTCTGCCGTTTTCGAGTCCATCGCGAACACACAGACAGACAGACACACACACACAGAGAGATCTTCCAAAATATATAATAGACTAGCCGATGAGCCCGACGTTGTCCGGGCTATTCAAAAACCAAATTCCAAGTCGATAGCTCCACCCGTTTCCGAGATCTGGTCTGCGCATGCGCGAAGCTTGCGTCGCACGGGCTCGGCGACCCGATAAAAATCGTATCCGGGGCAAGATACATTCACATAGCAAATTTCAAGTCGATAGCTCCACCCGTTTCCGAGATCTCGTCTGCGCATTTTTTGTTTTTCATGAATTAATTCATGGTACCCGTCCCTCAAAAACTGACCCGATGAAAAATTCCCCTGTTCCTAGGACATATATGACACAACAACCCATTCTGCCTTTTTAATCGAGATAATTGCATTCCGCGTTTCGTTTTGCATCCGTATTTTACGCATGGGTAGCCGTTTAGCAGCTTCGATTGTAATAAAGAGCGTTGACCCTTAACACCTCCGAATATGGTCAATATAAAGATCGTTGATGCCTTAACCCACCCCCCCCCCCCCCCGAAGTGGCGTTTGCGGTGATTTTGATTATTGGGAGTGGATAATGGGTGCTTTGGGCTTCTCCAAAATGCGACGTCGACGATTCCCGTGGGATTTTACCTTTGGATAGGAAGTTTGGTCTCGATCGGTCAACCCGTTTTCGATTCTATAAAGGACATACAGACAGACAGAGGTCTTCAAAATATATATGAGATAGCCGATTAGCCCGACGTTGTCCGGGCTATTCAAAACCCAAATTTCAAGTCGATAGCTCCACCCGTTTCCTAGATCTGGTCTGCGCATGCGCGAATCTGGCGTCGCACGGGCTCGGCGACCCGATAAAATTCGTATCCGGGGCAAGATACATTCACATAGCAAATTTCAAGTCGATAGCTCCACCCGTTTCCGAGATCTGGTCTGCGCATGCGCGAAGCTGGCGTCGCACGGGCTCGGCGACCCGATAAAATTCGCATCCGGAGCAAGATACATTAACATAGCAAATTTCAAGTCGATAGCTCCACCCGTTTTCGAGATCTCGTCTGCGCATGCGCTGCACGGGCGTCGCACGGGATCGACAATACGACAAGGACGACCGCCTGGTCAAACTACACACACGTACCAAGTTTCGTCCCGATCGGTCGAGAATCGTAGATTTGTATAAATGACATACATACATACAGCCATACATACAGACAGACATACAGATGTCTTCAAAATATTAAGGAGATGAGACGTTCCAGTTGTCGATAGCTCTACCCAGCCCGACGTTGTCCGGGCTAATTAAAAACCAAATTTCAAGTCGATAGCTCTACCCGTTTCCGAGATCTGGTCTGCGCATGCGCGAATCTGGCGTCGCACGGGCTCGGCTACCCGATAAAATTCGTATCCGGGGCCAGATACATTCCCATACCAAATTTCAAGTCGATAGCTCCACCCGTTTCCGAAATCTCGTCTGCGCATGCGCGAAGCTGGCGTCGCACGGGCTCGGCGACCCGATAAAATTCGTATTCGGGGCAAGATGGACAACATTCCCATACCAAATTTCAAGTCGATAGCTCCACCCGTTTCCGAGATCTGGTCTGCGCATGCGCGAATCTGGCGTCGCACGGGCTCGGCGACCCGATAAAATTCGTATCCGGGGCAAGATACATTCACATAGCAAATTTCAAGTCGATAGCTCCACCCGTTTCCGAGATCTGGTCTGCGCATGCGCGAAGCTGGCGTCGCACGGGCTCGGCGACCCGATAAAATTCGCATCCGGAGCAAGATACATTAACATAGCAAATTTCAAGTCGATAGCTTCACCCATTTTCGAGATCTCGTCTGCGCATGCGCTGCACGGGCGTCGCACGGGATCGACAATACGACAAGGACGACCGCCTGGTCAAACTACACACACGTACCAAGTTTCGTCCCGATCGGTCGAGAATCGTAGATTTGTATAAATGACATACATACAGACATACATACAGACAGACATACAGATGTCTTCAAAATATTAAGGAGATGAGACGTTCCAGTTGTCGATAGCTCTACCCAGCCCGACGTTGTCCGGGCTATTCAAAAACCAAATTTCAAGTCGATAGCTCTACCCGTTTCCGAGATCTGGTCTGCGCATGCGCGAATCTGGCGTCGCACGGGCTCGGCTACCCGATAAAATTCGTATCCGGGGCCAGATACATTCCCATACCAAATTTCAAGTCGATAGCTCCACCCGTTTCCGAAATCTCGTCTGCGCATGCGCGAAGCTGGCGTCGCACGGGCTCGGCGACCCGATAAAATTCGTATTCGGGGCAAGATGGACAACATTCCCATACCAAATTTCAAGTCGATAGCTCCACCCGTTTCCGAGATCTGGTCTGCGCATGCGCGAATCTGGCGTCGCACGGGCTCGGCGACCCGATAAAATTCGTATCCGGGGCAAGATACATTCACATAGCAAATTTCAAGTCGATAGCTCCACCCGTTTCCGAGATCTGGTCTGCGCATGCGCGAAGCTGGCGTCGCACGGGCTCGGCGACCCGATAAAATTCGCATCCGGAGCAAGATACATTAACATAGCAAATTTCAAGTCGATAGCTCCACCCATTTTCGAGATCTCGTCTGCGCATGCGCTGCACGGGCGTCGCACGGGATCGACAATACGACAAGGACGACCGCCTGGTCAAACTACACACACGTACCAAGTTTCGTCCCGATCGGTCGAGAATCGTAGATTTGTATAAATGACATACATACAGACATACATACAGACAGACATACAGATGTCTTCAAAATATTAAGGAGATGAGACGTTCCAGTTGTCGATAGCTCTACCCAGCCCGACGTTGTCCGGGCTATTCAAAAACCAAATTTCAAGTCGATAGCTCTACCCGTTTCCGAGATCTGGTCTGCGCATGCGCGAATCTGGCGTCGCACGGACTCGGCTACCCGATAAAATTCGTATCCGGGGCCAGATACATTCCCATACCAAATTTCAAGTCGATAGCTCCACCCGTTTCCGATATCTCGTCTGCGCATGCGCGAAGCTGGCGTCGCACGGGCTCGGCGACCCGATAAAATTCGTATTCGGGGCAAGATGGACAACTCTAAAATAAAGTGGCTGTGGGTGTTAGATATTTGACAATCCGGCCAAATTTCGTTGAACAAAATGTTGATAAATAACACGTTTTTGGGCAATTTTAAACTATAGTTGATGTAGCATTATTTTTGAGCGATTAATCTTTTTTGATAACTGAAGCGGCAATTCAAAGAATCTTGTTGTTGTTGTTGTTGGAATCTGATGAGGTAGCGACAATCGAATCGGATTGAGTACCTTTAAATAAGTAGTTCGTTCAGGTAGGGTTAACCTATATCCCATCTACTTGGCAGTAACAGAACAAAATCGAGGATTACTTGGTAATATAATAATTATACGTACGCTATACGTAATTCAAATATTACTCATTTCGAGACCCAAATGACATTGTTCCAGGCACAGGTCCCCAAAACAATGATATACGTAATTCGAATACTTACTCATTTCGAGAACCAAATGACATTGTTCCAGGCACAGGTCCCCAAAACAATGATATACGTAATTCGAATACTTACTCATTTCGAGACCCAAATGACATTGTTCCAGGCACAGGTCCCCAAAACAATGATATACGTAATTCGAATACTTACTCATTTCGAGACCCAAATTACATTGTTCCAGGCACAGGTCCCCAAAACAATGATATACGTAATTCGAATACTTACTCATTTCGAGACCCAAATTACATTGTTCCAGGCACAGGTCCCCAAAACAATGATATACGTAATTCGAATACTCACTCATTTCGAGACCCAAATGACATTGTTCCAGGCACAGGTCCCCAAAACAATGATATACGTAATTCGAATACTTACTCATTTCGAGACCCAAATGACATTGTTCCAGGCACAGGTCCCCAAAACAATGATATACGTAATTCGAATACTTACTCATTTCGAGACCCAAATGACATTGTTCCAGGCACAGGTCCCCAAAACAATGATAAACGTAATTCGAATACTTACTCATTTCGAGACCCAAATTACACTGTTCCAGGCACAGGTCCCCAAAACAATGATATACGTAATTCGAATACTTACTCATTTCGAGACCCAAATTACATTGTTCCAGGCACAGGTCCCCAAAACAATGATATACGTAATTCGAATACTTACTCATTTCGAGACCCAAATGACATTGTTCCAGGCACATGCAGGTCCCCAAAACAATTATATACGTCATTCGAATACTCACTCATTTCGAGACCCAAATGACATTGTTCCAGGCACAGGTCCCCAAAACAATGATATACGTAATTCGAATACTCACTCATTTCGAGACCCAAATGACATTGTTCCAGGCACAGGTCCCAAAAAAAAACAAATTACCAAACACCCAATAATACATAATAAATAGTTTATAGATCTATTATAGGATTATGTATTAGTGCAGGGGGTGACGATGTTGATGACGATGTTGATGACGATGAGGATAAAGATGACAGCGACGACAATGATGACGATTGAGGACGACGATGACAACGGCGACGAAGCTGATGATGGATAATGGTGACGATGGATGATGACGAAGATTGATAAAGACGGTGACAAAAATGTTGACGATGGTGACGATACGGATGACGACGATGAAGATGAAGATGGTGATGATGAGGATGGTGATGAAGATGTTTTTGATTGCGACGATAATAATGATGATGATGATGATGATGATGATGATAATGATAATGCTGATGAATAATGATGATGATTATGATGACGATGTCGATGACGATGATGATGTTGATGATGATGATGATGATGATGTCGACGACGATGAGGATGTTGATGATGGCGATGATGGTGACGATGACGATGTAAGTGACCCCATTGTATATATGTATATATCCATGTTCTGCATTAATTTGCAGCGTTGACAATTAAAGCATTCGGGTGTCAATTTTCTTTTAGGGACCTGTGGCTGTGGTTTGGGTTTCAGTTCCAGTATAATAACATGGGCGTGGTTATAGAATGTGCTTGTTAGCCATGTGTGACTAACTTGGAATGTTTAGCTGCACCCCTCCCTTGAAGACTAAAATTCAAATTTTGGGAAAATTCATATGCACCCCCTCCTTAAATTGAGTAAGATATCTAAAAATTACAACAGATTACAATTATTTTTAGCCTAAACCACTACCTCTCCTATGTGGCTGCATCATTTCAACATTATCAACTAATGGCAATTTCAAAATGAAAACACATTTGGCATCCATAAGAGCAGATTGTATTTTATGATAAAGCATTTCGAGAGTTATACCAACATAACCCACGGATGGGGTGGACTTCTAGCATTGGGAACTGTATATGCGGGCGAGAGAGCCATGGGTTCCCTCGGTACCTGTCGGTAACAGGGTATATAATTGATCAAAGGATTCAGAATAAACAGTTTGGTGTTGATATATATCTCTGGCGGTATCATGAGGTGCATTTTGACCCTTCAGACAATGCAATTATAACCACACGTGTTTCAAATGTGGATCTCTACACAAAGCTATGAATTGCTCTAAGGGAATTCTCATCCCAATTCAACTTTCAAGACAAGGGATCTGGATGTGGGTTGTCAGCAGGCACAACACAGCGTAGAAGTCAGTCAACTCCCATTCCCAATCAGAGTAAATACACTGCGAAAAATTTGAAGTCGATAGCTCCACCCGTTTCCTAGATCTGGTCTGCGCATGCGCGAAGCTGGCGTCGCACGGGCTCGGCGACCCGATAAAATTCGTATCCGGGGCAAGATACATTAACATAGCAAATTTCAAGTCGATAGCTCTACCCATTTCCGAGATCTGGTCTGCGCATGCGCGAAGCTGGCGTCGCACGGGCTCGGCGACCCGATAAAATTTGTACCCGGGGCAAGATACATTCACATACCAAATTTCAAGTCGATAGCTCCACCCGTTTCCGAGATCTCGTCTGCGCATGCGCGAAGCTGGCGTCGCACGGGCTCGGCGACCCGATAAAATTCGTATTCGGGGCAAGATACATTCACATAGCAAATTTCAAGTCGATAGCTCCACCAGTTTCCGAGATCTCGTCTGCGCATGCGCGAAGCTGGCGCCGCATGGGCTCGCCAATACGACGATGACGACCGCCTGGCCAAACTACACACACGTACCAAGTTTCGTCCCGATCGGTCGAGAATCGTAGATTTGTATAAATGACATACAGGTCTTCAAAATATATAGGAGACTAGCAGGTGGATCCGACTTCGTCCGGGCTGTTTCCCCTCTGCTTTTCGGCGAATTGCGCGATTTGACCTTGAATTGTCCATTTTGAAGATCGAGGTCAGGTGGAGTCACATTTGACCCGTTCAAAACACTGCCCGGACAAAAGTACCCGTGGAAATCCATCCGGTTTTACCCGATTTGACCTTGAATTGGTCACGATTTCACCCGTCCAAAACACTGCCCGGACAAAAGTACCCGTCGAAATCCATCCGGTTTTACCCGATTTGACCTTGAATTGATCATTTTAAAGGTCAAGGTCAGGTCTTGAATTGTCAATTTTGAAGGTCAAGGTCAGGTGGGGGTCACGATTTGACCCGTCCAAACACTGCCCGGACAAAAGTACCCGTCGAAATCCATCCGGTTTTACCCGATTTGACATCGAATTGATCATTTTGAAGGTGAAGGTCAGATCGGGGTCACGATTTGACCCGTCCAAAACACTCAGTGGACAAAAGTAACCCTTCAAAAATTTCGTCGAAATCCCATAAAAATTCGCGATTTGACCTTGAATTGACCCGATTTCAAGGTCAAGGTCACGTCGCATGGGCAAACAAATAGCCTTACGACACTCCCCATACGAAAGTATCCCTAGACACTAATTTTCATCGACATCCCGTGATACTCGGGCGTTTGACCTTGAAATGACCCGATTTCAAGGTCAAGGTCACGTCGCACATGCAAATTAATAGGCCCATGCCAGTCTCCGGCCGAAAGTACCTCCACATACCAAGTTTCATCGAAATCGGCTCGGCCGTTTTCGAGTCCATCGCGAACAGACAGACAGACACACACACAGACAGATTTCCCAAAATATATAATAGATATATATATATATATAGCTAACAACACTAACGACCTTAGGGAGACTGTTGAAATAATCCGACCTTAGGGAGACATCTCGATATATCATTTTCTATGCATTTTCATAGCTTCTGTGTGTGGTGAGAGCATTTGGTATTAATCGAAAAACCATCAATTATGTTATTTGTGATGACTATTATAATATTTAAAAATATATACCAAGTGTCCCCCTAATACCGTCTCCCTAATGTTTGGTCATTTTACATACAACATGAACCATATTAGGGGGACATATACAATAAATACCACTACATGCGGTATTAGGGGGACACATATTAAAAATCAAAGTTATGGAGATACATAATATGTACTTTATATTTTGAAGCCATATTCTTGCAATAGTCTTACGAAATGACTAGATATAATTTAAGATGCTAGCATACGCGAGAAATTTAACCCTCAATACACGAATGCGGGACCTGGTTTAATCTTTGTAAAACGCTATATCAGTACATGGCATTGGTTATAATAATCAAAGGCACGGGCGGCGTTCGTTGCAGAAATATCATATGTGTTCAAATCCCAACCAACAGAAGGAATATTAAAAAATATATAGTTTTGATCATATGCAAACATAATCAGCGCGTAAATAGTATATTGTCCTCAATGTGCACTATGGTGGCGTAAAAAGCAGTCTGCTCATGTTACAGAAGTTTCGCTTTTGTTTACACAACACAACGCAAGTATAGTAGTTGACCACACCAAAATTATATAAACGCTCTTTATTATTTCCATATAAGGAACAAATAACGCTCTTTATGTTTACCATATCCGGATCTAAACAAAAGCAAGGAAACGTAACGGTTTTTCCCTTTCTTTACATAATATGCGCAAAACACAACGCAATCATATTGGTTAATCACACAAACATTATATAAACGCTCTTCATTATTTCCATATAAGAAAAATAGTAACAAACAACGCTCTTTATGCTTACCATATCCGGATCTATACAAAAGTCAGGAAACGTAACGGTTTTTTCCTTTTGTTTGCACAACAAAGTGAAAACGATTGACAATAACATACTGTTTATGCCATAGTTCTGTATGATATAACAACAACTTCTGCCTATATTTTACTATTTCTGTTTATGGTGGTTTTTGACGGAGCTGAATATTTTAACAGCATACCCACCGCCAACACCGCCCGTATCTATAATATGAGCTATAAAAGATGTTTTTTTATTAATACCAAATGCTCTCACCATACCCTGAAGCTGCACGTTGCATGGAAAATGATATATAGAGATGTCTGCCTAAGGTCGGATTATTTCAAGAGTCTCCCGAATGTCGTTTCATGTTGTTATGTATATGTATATCATTACATGGTATTGGTTATAATAATTAAAGGCACGTGCGGCGTTCGTTGCAGAACTATTCATATGTGATCAAATCGCCACCAACAGATGGAATATTAAAATATATATAGATTTGTCGAGATGTCTCCCTAAGGTCGGATTATTTCAAGAGTCTCCCTAATGTCGTTAATTTTGTTAGCTATATGTATATGTATATGAGTACATGGCATTGGTTATAATAATTAAAGGTACGGGCGGTGTTCGTTGCAGAAATATTAATATGTGGTCAAATCGCCACCAACAGATGGAATATTAAAATATGTACAGTTTTGTTCATATGCAAACGTAATGAGCGCATGAATAGTGTATTGTCCTCAATGTGTACGATGATTGCGTAAACAACAGCATGCTCGTGTTACAGAAGTTTTGCTTCTGTTTACATAACACAACGCAATCATATTGGTTAATCACACAAACATTATATAAACGCTCTTCATTATTTCCATATAAGAAATATAGTAACAAACAACGCTCTTTATGCTTACCATATCCGGATCTATACAAAAGTCAGGAAACGTAACGTACTGTTTATGCCATAGTTCTGTATGATATAACAACAAATTCTGCCTATATTTTACTATTTCTGTTTATGGCGGTTTTTGACGGAGCTGAATATTTTAGCAGCATACCCACCGCCAAAGACAGTCCGTATCTTTAATATGAGCAATAAAAGATGTTTTTTTTATTAATACCAAATGCTCTCACCATACCCTGAAGCTGCACGTTGCATGGAAAATGATATATTGAGATGTCTGCCTAAGGTCGGATTATTTCAAGAGTCTCCCGAATGTCGTTTCATGTTGTTAGGTATATGTATATCATTACATGGTATTGGTTATAATAATTAAAGGCACGTGCGGCGTTCGTTGCAGAACTATTCAAATGTGATCAAATCGCCACCAATAGATGGAATATTAAAATATATATAGCTTTGTCGAGATGTCTCCCTAAGGTCGGATTATTTCAAGTGTCTCCCTAATGTCGTTAATTTTGTTAGCTATATGTATATGTATATCAGTACATGGCATTGGTTATAATAATTAAAGGCACGGGTGGCGTTCGTTGCAGAACTATTCATATGTGATCAAATCGCCACCAACAGATGGAATATTAAAATATATATAGCTTTGTCGAGATGTCTCCCTAAGGGCGGATTATTTCAAGAGTCTCCCTAATGTAGTTAATTTTGTTAGCTATTTGTATATGTATATCAGTACATGGCATTGGTTATAATAATTAAAGGCACGGGCGGTGTTCGTTGCAGAAATATTAATATGTGGTCAAATCGCCACCAACAGATGGAATATTAAAATATGTACAGTTTTGTTCATATACAAACGTAATCAGCGCACGAATAGTGTATTGTCCTCAATGTGTACGATGATTGCGTAAACAACAGCATGCTCGTGTTACAGAAGTTTTGCTTCTGTTTACATAACACAACGCAATCAAATTGTTTAATCACACAAACATTATATAAACGCTCTTCATTATTTCCATATAAGAAATATAGTAACAAACAACGCTCTTTATGCTTACCATATCCGGATCTATACAAAAGTCAGGAAACGTAACGTACTATTTATGCCATAGTTCTGTATGATATAACAACAAATTCTGCCTATATTTTACTATTTCTGTTTATGGCGGTTTTTGACGGAAATGAATATTATAACAGCATACCCACCGCCAAAGACAGCCCGTATCTTTAATATGAGCAATAACAGATGTTTTTTTATTAATACCAAATGCTCTCACCATACCCAGAAGCTGCACGTTGCATGGAAAATGATATATTGAGATGTCTGCCTAAGGTCGGATTATTTCAAGAGTCTCCCGAATGTCGTTTCATGTTGTTAGGTATATGTATATCATTACATGGTATTGGTTATAATAATTAAAGGCACGGGCGGCGTTCGTTGCAGAACTATTCATATGTGATCAAATCGCCACCAACAGATGGAATATTAAAATATATATAGCTGTGTCGAGATGTCTCCCTAAGGTCGGATTATTTCAAGAGTCTCCCTAATGTCGTTAATTTTGTTAGCTATATGTATATGTATATCAGTACATGGCATTGGTTATAATAATTAAAGGCACGGGCCGTGTTCGTTGCAGAAATATTGATATGTGGTCAAATCGCCACCAACAGATGGAATATTAAAATATGTACAGTTTTGTTCATATACAAACGTAATCAGCGCACGAATAGTGTATTGTCCTCAAGGTGTACGATGATTGCGTAAACAACAGCATGCTCGTGTTACAGAAGTTTTGCTTCTGTTTACATAACACAACGCAATCATATTGGTTAATCACACAAACATTATATAAACGCTCTTCATTATTTCCATATAAGAAAAATAGTAACAAACAACGCTCTTTATGCTTACCATATCCGGATCTATACAATAGTCAGGAAACGTAACGGTTTTTTCCTTTTGTTTGCACAACAAAGTGAAAACAATTGACAATAACATACTGTTTATGCCATATTTCTGTATGATATAACAACAACTTCTGCCTATATTTTACTATTTCTGTTTATGGCGGTTTTTGACGGAGATGAATATTTTAACAGCATACCCACCGCCAACACCGCCCGTATCTTTAATATGAGCAATAAAAGATGTTTTTTTATTAATACCAAATGCTCTCATCATACCCAGAAGCTGCACGTTGCATGGAAAATGATATATTGAGATGTCTGCCTAAGGTCGGATTATTTCAAGAGTCTCCCGAATGTCGTTTCATGTTGTTAGGTATATGTATATCATTACATGGTATTGGTTATAATAATTAAAGGCACGGGCGCCGTTCGTTGCAGAACTATTCATATGTGATCAAATCGCCACCAACAGATGGAATATTAAAATATATATAGCTTTGTCGAGATGTCTCCCTAAGGTCGGATTATTTCAAGAGTCTCACTAATGTCGTTAATTTTGTTAGCTATATGTATATGTATATCAGTACATGGCATTGGTTATAATAATTAAAGGCACGGGTGGCGTTCGTTGCAGAACTATTCATATGTGATCAAATCGCCACCAACAGATGGAATATTAAAATATATATAGCTTTGTCGAGATGTCTCCCTAAGGTCGGATTATTTCAAGAGTCTCCCTAATGTCGTTAATTTTGTTAGCTATATGTATATGTATATCAGTACATGGCATTGGTTATAATAATTAATCGCACGGGCGGTGTTCGTTGCTGAAATATTAATATGTGGTCAAATCGCCACCAACAGATGGAATATTAAAATATGTACAGTTTTGTTCATATACAAACGTAATCAGCGCACGAATAGTGTATTGTCCTCAATGTGTACGATGATTGCGTAAACAACAGCATGCTCGTGTTACAGAAGTTTTGCTTCTGTTTACATAACACAACGCAATCATATTGGTTAATCACACAAACATTATATAAACGCTCTTCATTATTTCCATATAATAAATATAGCAACAAACAACGCTCTTTATGCTTACCATATCCGGATCTATACAAAAGTCAGGAAACGTAACGTACTGTTTATGCCATAGTTCTGTATGATTTAACAACACATTCTGCCTATATTTTACTATTTCTGTTTATGGCGGTTTTTGACGGAGCTGTATATTTTAACAGCATACCCACCGCCAAAGACAGTATCTTTAATATGAGCAATAAAAGATGTTTTTTTATTAATACCAAATGCTCTCACCATACCCAGAAGCTGCACGTTGCATGGCAAATGATATATTGAGATGTCTGCCTAAGGTCGGATTATTTCAAGAGTCTCCCGAATGTCGTTTCATGTTGTTAGGTATATGTATATCATTACATGGTATTGGTTATAATAATTAAAGGCACGGGCGGCATTCGTTGCAGAACTATTCATATGTGATCAAATCGCCACCAACAGATGGAATATTAAAATATATATAGCTTTGTCGAGATGTCTCCCTAAGGTCGGATTATTTCAAGAGTCTCCCTAATGTCGTTAATTTTGTTAGCTATATGTATATGTATATCAGTACATGGCATTGGTTATAATAATTAAAGGCACGGGTGGCGTTCGTTGCAGAACTATTCATATGTGATAAAATCGCCACCAACAGATGGAATATTAAAATATATATAGCTTTGTCGAGATGTCTCCCTAAGGTCGGATTATTTCAAGAGTCTCCCTAATGTAGTTAATTTTGTTAGCTATATGTATATGTATATCAGTACATGGCATTGGTTATAATAATTAAAGGCACGGGCGGTGTTCGTTGCAGAAATATTAATATGTGGTCAAATCGCCACCAACAGATGGAATATTAAAATATGTACAGTTTTGTTCATATACAAACGTAATCAGCGCACGAATAGTGTATTGTCCTCAATGTGTACGATGATTGCGTAAACAACAGCATGCTCGTGTTACAGAAGTTTTGCTTCTGTTTACATAACACAACGCAATCAAATTGTTTAATCACACAAACATTATATAAACGCTCTTCTTATTTACATATAAGAAATATAGTAACAAACAACGCTCTTTATGCTTACCATATCCGGATCTATACAAAAGTCAGGAAACGTAACGTACTGTTTATGCCATAGTTCTGTATGATATAACAACAAATTCTGCCTATATTTTACTATTTCTGTTTATGGCGGTTTTTGACGGAAATGAATATTTTAACAGCATACCCACCGCCAAAGACAGCCCGTATCTTTAATATGAGCAATAAAAGATGTTTTTTTATTAATACCAAATGCTCTCACCATACCAAGAAGCTGCGCGTTGCATGGCAAATGATATATTGAGATGTCTCCCTAAGGTCGGATTATTTCAAGAGTCTCCCTAATGTCGTTCATGTTGTTAGGTATATGTATATCATTACATGGTATTGGTTACAATAATTAAAGGCACGAGCGGCGTTCGTTGCAGAAATATTCATATGTGTTCAAATCGCCACCAACAGATGGAATATTAAAATATATATAGCTGTGTCGAGATGTCTCCCTAAGGTCGGATTATTTCACGATTCTCCATAATGTCGTTAATTTTGTTAGCTATATGTATATGTATATCAGTACACGGCATTGGTTATCATAATTAAAGACACGGGCGGTGTTCGTTGCAGAAATATTAATATGCGGTCAAATCGCCACCATCAATAGGAATATTAAAATATATAGTTTTGTTCATATGCAAACATAATCAGCTCGTAAATAGTATGTTGTCCTCAAGGTGTACGATGGTTGTGTGAACAACAGCCTGCTCGTGTTACAGAAGTTTTGCTGCTGTTTACATAACACAACGCAGTCATATTGGTTAATCTCACAAACATTACATGAACGCTCTTCATTATTTCCATATAAGAAAAACAGTAGCAAAGAACGCTTTTTATGCTTACCATATCCGGATCTATACAAAAGTCAGGAAACGTAACGGTTTTTTCCTTTTGTTTGCACAACAAAGTAAAAACAATTGACAATAACATACTGTTTATGCCATAGTTCTGTATGATATAACAACAAATTCTGCCTCTATTTTACTATTTCTCTTTATGGCGGTTTTTGACGGAGCTGAATATTTTAACAGCATACCCACCGCCAAAGACCGCCCGTATATTTAATATGAGCAATAAAAGATGTTTTTTTATTAATACCAAATGCTCTCACCATACCCAGAAGCTGCACGTTGCATGGAAAATGATTTATTGAGATGTCTCCCTAAGGTCAGATTATTTCAAGAATCTCCCTAATGTCGTTCATGCTGTTAGGTATATGTATATCATTACATGGTATTGGTTATAATAATTAAAGGCACGGGCGGCGTTCGTTGCAGAAATATTCATATGTGTTCAAATCGCCACCAACAGATGGAATATTAAAATATATATAGCTGTGTCGAGATGTCTCCCTAAGGTCGGATTATTTCAAGAGTCTCCCTAATGTCGTTAATTTTGTTAGCTATAGGTATATGTATATCAGTACATGGCATTGGTTATAATAATTAAAGGCACGGGCGGTGTTCGTTGCAGAAATATTAATATGTGCTCAAATCGCCACCAACAGATGGAATATTAAAATATGCACAGTTTTGTTCATATGCAAACGTAATCAGCGCGTGGATAGTGTATTGTCCTCAATGTGTACAATGATTGCGTAAACAACAGCATGCTCGTGTTACAGAAGTTTTGCGTCTGTTTACATAACACAACGCAATCATATTGGCTAATCACACAAACATTATATAAACCCTCTTCATTATTTCCATATAAGAAAAACAGTAACAAACATTGCTCTTTATGATTAACATATCCGGATCTAAACAAAAGCCAGGAAACGTAACGGTTTTTTCCTTGTGTTTGCACAACAAAGTGAAAACAATTGACAATAACATACTGTTTATGCCATATTTTTGTATGATATAACAACAAATTCTGCCTATATTTTACTATTTCTGTTTATGGCGGTTTTTGACGGAGATGAATATTTTAAGAGCATACCCAACACCGCCCGTATCTTTAATATGAGCAATAAAAGATGTGTTTTTATTATTATTAATACCAAATGCTCTCACCATACCCAGAAGCTGCGCGTTGCATGGAAAATGATATATTGAGATGTCTCCCTAAGGCCGGATTATTTCAAGAGTCTCCCTAATGTCGTTCATGTTGTTAGGTATATGTATACCAGTACATGGTATTGGTTATAATAATTAAAGGCACGGGCGGCGTTCGTTGCAGAAATATTCATGTGTTCAAATCGCCACCAACAGATGGAATATTAAAATATATATAGCTGTGTCGAGTTGTCTCCCTAAGGTCGGATTATTTCAAGAGTCTCCATAATGTCGTTAATTTTGTTAGCTATATGTATATGTATATCAGTACATGGCATTGGTTATAATAATTAAAGGCACGGGCGGTGTTCGTTGCAGAAATATTAATATGTGGTCAAATCGCCACCAACAGATGGAATATTAAAATATGTACAGTTTTGTTCAGATGCAAACGTAATCAGCGCGTGAATAGTGTATTGTCCTCAATGTGTACGATGATTGCGTAAACAACAGCATGCTCGTGTTACGGAAGTTTTGCTTCTGTTTACATAACACAACGCAATTATAGTGGTTAATCACACAAACATTATATAAACGCTCTTTAGTATTGCCATATAAGGAAAGTAGTAACAAATAACGCTCTTTATGTTTACCATATCCGGATCTAAATAAAACCTAGGAAAGGTAACGTTGTTTGCTTTTGTTTACGTAACACATTTGACGGATGTGAATATGTTAGTAGCATGCCCACCGCCGACACTGGCCGTATCTTTTATATAGCAATAAAAGATTTTTTGTTCGTTTGATACCAAATTCTCTCACCATAACCAGAAGCTTTACGTTGCATAGAAAATGATATATCGAGATGTCTCGCCATCAACATATGGAATATTAAAGCATTGTTCATATGCAAACATAATGGGGCGTAAATAGTGTATTGTGTAATAGTATACTGTCTTCAAGGTGTGCGATGATTGCCAACACCGCCCGTATCTTTGATATAGCAATAAAAGATGGGTTTTTTTCGATTAATAACAAATGCCATCACCTTACCCAGAAGCTACGCGTTGCATAGAAAATGATATATCGAGATTCTCCATAAGGTCGGATTATTTCAAGAGTCTCCCAAAGGTTTATGGCTGTTTTTGACGGATGTGAATATTTTAACAGCATACCCACTGCCAACGCCGCCCGTATCTTTAATATAGCAATAAGCAGTTATCAACGTACGATATCTCCATTCGTCGTTTATTTACATGTCTTCATGGCATATGACACTTTCCGACAAACACTTTAAGGACATTTCTAACGGGACAATGTTTTCGTTTGAAACGTGTGGGGGAGGGGTTGGGTGTCTTTGTTCAGTCATATACTCATTGTAGCAAATGAACACACCCAGCTTCATTATGTCGAGTTGTTTGTAGATGCGATCGCGAATCGCGATGGAGAGTTCAAACAATAATGAATATTTCATAATTACCCTCTAATTTGGTTGTTAAAAATAGATAATGACGACGTGTGCATAGATACATTATCAGACAACAAGTGATCAGTGAGCGCTAAACGTTTTAGTTGATTGTTCGATCGTTTTGTAATTATAATAAGCTGGATGCGTGCCGGGCCACATCGTTTGCGCCACCCAGACCTTGCTTTTTGACGCTGTTGGGAGACAATATTCAGAAGATACTAAATGCTTGCATATAGAAATGAAATTGATGAGCGTTTGTACATGTATGGTTTAAAATGAAAGAATCAATCGCCGACCCACCCATGGCGATATAGATGCCATTGTTGGATAAATGGGCTAAATTTGTCAGATTTTCTAGTGATGGTAAACGGTGGTATTGTATCGATCCCCTTGACTTTAATAATACTACCGTACTATTAACGTAAAACGTGCATCCAAACTGCCTCTATCCGAGTACATGTATAATAGGGACAGCGCATAGAGGCCGTTTGGATGCATGGAATGGGAGCGGAGCGCGTTGCAAGTCCATGTGCACTGGTTAATATATTCATTTCCGCTTTAGCTAACAACTTGCCTGATTGCCAACAAATGCATACAGGGCAATTGGCTGCATGATATTATATTGTCCTTATGAAGGCAGCTTGGGGAGGTGCGGTCCGTGTCATGTTTATGTTGCGCACTTGGCAGAACCGGCCGTAGGTTAACAATGCTGTTCTCGCTCGAGCTACCGAGATTGGAACACCTGTATATACATACATGTCTATTCTGCACGAGAGCATTTTCCGGTATTGCATCATTTGGTTAATGATTTATTTTGGCCGAATTATACCAAATGTGCTTGTCCCTATAAACATGCTGATGTCAACTTCCATGTACCATGCCATGACCAATGTCCCAATTGTATGGATTGTATCCCGTGCTAAATTATTTAACGACAAAATCCGACCAAGATATGCACCAGAGAACATGTTTTGCCGACGACGCCAAATGCAAGTTATTTGTTTTCTCCCTCAACGAGATAACTTATATCAACCGAGGGCGTTTTGTAATAATGTCGTTTGGTCCCAAAAGGTTTGTCCTACTGTTTGTTTTCTTCCTGAGGGGGTTTTGTCAGAGTACCATGACAAGATATCTGGACATCAATTCAAATTCAGATGTTTATTGAACATGGATTATCATCAGAACAAAATGAAAATATAACAATGATGACGATTTTATAAAAAAAAAACAATGATGACGACTTACATAACATATAATCAAATAACTTAAAGGCACGGGAGGCCTTAATTGTCGAAAATATTCATATCTGTTCCAAACACCGTAAACAGAAAAACATTAACACGCTTAGTGTTCAATGCATAAATTATATACCATGACAATCGCGTAAACAACAGTATGTTATCATAAAGATCTACTATATTTTATCTGAACAAGAGCCTGGTTGTGTTACAGAAGACAGCACAATGCTGCTGGCTAATCACACACAAATGGTATAAACGCTCTTTATTAGTTCCATATCAGGAATTCACCAACAAAGAACGCTCTTTATGTTTACCATAATAATATAAACAAACACCAGAAAAGTAACTGTTTATGCTTTTTTTTTTCACATAACAATGGTCAAACATATGTCTACATTTTGATGTTCTTTCTGTTTGTGCCGGTTTTTGACGGGTGGAAACATTTTGACAGGATACCCACCGCCAAGGCCTCCCGTACCTTTAAACGTAGAACTGGGTAGCTTCTATCTCATGACATGACTAGACTACTTTGTGGCACATGAGGGGTTTCTGAATTATGACGTAGACAGGACACCGATAATGATGAATGTTCACTAATCCTGATATGGCACCAGAGATAAAATGGGAAATAAACAGTATCCGTTATCATGAAAGCCCTTGTTGCACTTCCATCCGAACTGTGCGGTGAACCATTGACCGATTTAATTTGGATATGGCTCAACATGAGCATTATGCCAAAGTTATATTTGTCTCAGGAAAACTACGAAAACCAACAGCGTCTGTCCGAGTGTGCGTCATTTCGTCCGTGCGTGCGCATTTTGGTTTGCGAACGATAACTTTAGTAACGTTAAAATTGTATTAATTTTCTGCGCATGTTTTATCTCTTTACTCCCCATAAGCGTCCCTGGACGCTTTTGCACTATTTCCACATAAGCGCATGTGGACGCCTCGCAACATATCCCTAGACGCGCATAAGAGCGCGTTACCAGACTTCCCCACAAGCGCCCTAGAGCGCCACACTAGGCCCAGACTGTACTAATGAGTTCGCCCCTATGCCCCCCGCTTTTGCTATGTTTCTAATCGAGACCACCCGGTTATGTCAACTCGTTATTTGCCTATCTAATAACAATAAACGTGGCACCGTGTGCATCGCGCGCGACACATGCTGTGTTACTTGGGTACCATTCTAAGTATTTACGAACAACATGGCTGCAACATTTTCGAAACAGCAAGTGATCGACATGTTAATGGGAGATGATAGCGATTTTAGCGGAGATTGCGGTTCCTCGTCATCAGAAGATTCAGACGACGATTACTCTGCCCCTGCTACCAGCGACAATGTGACCTCCATCGATGATAGCAGCTTGAATAATAACCCGATTGGCTGGTCAAATAAACTTCGAAAGGTATCACTTCAGCCATTTACCAAAAGGACAGGGCCAGTTATACCAGATGAATTTGATACTGATACAGCAACAGCTTTGGAATATTTCAATTTTATGTTCTCGCCATCGAAGTATGCCGAAATAGCCAGGCATACTAACAACTATGCCAAATGGAAAATGGAAGAAAAGGGCGAGACTGATAAATACTGGTCTGATATTTCGGAACTAGAACTTCGTGCGTACATCGGTATGAACATCATGATGGATGTGAATGACCTTCCCTCATACAAGCAGTACTGGTCACATGATGAGTTTATCGGAAACGCCGGCATCAGCAAAGTTATGAATCGGCGCAGATTTGAAAAAATCACAGAATACTTCCACGTCAGTGACCGAGAGCGCGAACCTGCTAAAGGGACAGATTCGTACGATCCACTATATAAGGTTCGCGACATCATCGACTCATCACTAACAACATTGAAATCGTGTTACTTGCAATTCGCAATATATATCTGTCGACGAAGGAATGATCAAATGGACGGGACGTCTCTCCTACAAGCAATACATGCCGGCAAAACCAATAAAACGAGGGATCAAAATATGGATGATGTACGATGCCACCAATGTCTACCTGTTAAACTTTGAAGTATACCTCGGAAAGCATTATTTCAAACCGTCTGGAAAAGGTCTCGGGTATGATGTGGTTACGTCATTGTCATCGGATTTGTGTGACAAAAATTACTGTTTGTTCTTTGATAACTATTTTACGAGTGTGCACCTCATGCAGGACTTACTAAACGATGGGTTTTACTCGTGTGGCACCGTTTGGCAGAACAGGAAAGGATTCCCGAAGGATTTACAGCGACTGAAGAAAATGAATCGAG
Organism: Siphonodentalium dalli; assembly: GCA_032622095.1. Lineage (NCBI taxonomy): Eukaryota > Metazoa > Mollusca > Scaphopoda > Gadilida > Siphonodentaliidae > Siphonodentalium > Siphonodentalium dalli. The sequence continues at coordinate 204,640,800 of CP136067.1, forward strand.
GTGACTATAACACTAGGCAGGATGGCGAATTTCTCACGGCAACGGTATGGCAGGACAAGAAACAAGTGTTCACCCTTAGCACGATTACTGACCCAACGACAGATATCATGGCTAATCGGCGCCAGGGAAAAACTATTTTTGAAGTGACTCAGCCGATGAGCATATTCATGTACAACAAGTACATGAATGGTGTTGACAAACATGATCAGTTGAGGATGACGTATCTCCTCGGTCGCGAAAGGAAAAAAGCATGGAAATGCATCTTCTGGTTGGTCGCCAATTCATCAATAGTTAACAGTTTCATCTTGTTCAAAGAAACATCAAAGAGACATAATTCTAAGAAGGTGTTCACGCATATGGATTTTAGTATTGAACTGGCTCATCAACTGATTGCAGAATATTCTTCTAGAAAACTCAAAGTACAAGAAGAGCCACGTGCCCTCAATGTATCACCAGAAACCTCAAACGGACACGTGTCCACACACATGGGACGCAAGAACCGATGTCGGGTTCATCTGAACTCAAAAGAAAGAAAAGAAACTGTATTTGGTTGCAAACTCTCCAATGTTCATCTATGTAAGGACGGTTGCCATTTCAAGTATCATTGTAGTTGAACGTTCCGAACAATTATGGATTATGGTTATGAGATATATAATGCATGGACATCACAGAGAACCCAATGTGTATCTACTGTATATTGCTATACTCAGTTAACATTCAAACTATCCAATTATATTAATTGTTCACGCAACACATGTCATGATATAATTTCAAATTTGGTGAAATGCACGATTTGACTCAGTTATTATTTCAAACCAAATTATAACATTCAAAAACAAATTTATTGCGAAATATTTTTAAAGATACGGGCGGCGTTCGCGGTGGGTATGGTGTTAAAACATTCATATCCTTGAAAAACCACCATAAACAGAAGGAATAGTAAGATATGGACATACTTTGTTCTTATACCAATCAGAAATATGGCATAAACAGTATGTTATTGTCAATTTGTTCCCCTTTGTTATGTAAACAAAAGCAAAATAATTACGTTTCATTGCTTTTGTTTAGATCTGGATATGACACACATAAAGCGCGTTGTTTGTTACTGTTTTCCTGATAGGGAAATAATAAAGAGCGTTTATATCATTTTTGTATGAATAACCAATAGAATTTCGGTCTGTTATGTTATTTACGTACACCATTGTACGTCTTGACGACAATACACTATTTACGCGCTGATTATGTTTGGCATATGAGTTGAACTGTATATACATGATATATCAGTACACGGCATTGGTTATAATAATTAAAGACACGGGCGTATACACATGTATGTTGGCGTTCATTCTGTTGATGCCGATTTGAACAAATATAAATATTTCTGCAACGGATGTCGCCCGTGACTTTAATAATGGTTGCATTAGTTGAAAATCGACTATAACCAAGATCGCTATTTGCGTCGTTTTAGAAACACCAGCGCAGTTATTATTATATTTTTCAAAAATATATATGTTCTTGAATGTTTTTGTTTTATCAAATCGCTCTAGTTATCCAATCACCTTGAAAATTACAACTTTAGAAAAATAACGGTACTTTTTCGTAACGGAATTAGTTTGCCCTACCCGCATCATAGCAATTCAACATGACCACCGGCATCATAGTATATTAGCATGCCCACTTGACCAGGGGTGGACACGCGACAGCTCAGCTACAGTTATGTATTATTGTTTCAAACCGCTTAACATTAAATGGCTGGTGTTACATGCATGTTTCAGTTGGACGTTATGTTACAATTTGCTTGATCGAAGAGTTCACAAACTATTTTCTCAAACATGTTTGGTTTTTGAGTAAAAGGAAATATCTATATCAATACAATGTGTACATTGTGCGGTCCTTTGTCTGATAATGTTGGTATATGTTTCTGGTGTTTCTGACGTATGTGATAAAATAGTGTGTAATCGTACACCTATATACCTGTATATGGATTGTTTCAAATTTCTCTTATATTATATAATGCGGCTAAATTTTAAATGGTGATGCCATACAGTGTTTGCACGAAGATGAACTTCCAAGCACGACGTGTTATATAATAGGTGTTTTCGAAGTCGAAATCAAAGTTGATATTGAGTAATTAGACAACGCGCCATAAAACCAATGACATACACGTATACCTATGATCTAGCCTGCATCACGATTACCATTGATTTGTGCTAATAAATCAGAAGCCGTGCGGTATATACACGTAAGCATTACGCACTCTGGAAGCGGAACATACTTATGTATGTACAGCGAATTACCAATGAATAATAATTATAATTGAATTGTATGTGTATGTTCTATATTATCACTTCTGTTAACTGTTACATTTGCATGTTAGTTTATAGTAATAAACAATCACAAACATCACTATTCTGAAAATATATTTTAAAACCTTACTTGAATTTCGTAGTGCGACATCGCGTTATTTTGGCTGAACGAAATAGAGGATATCTAGCGTTCTGAATTGATACCGGACAAATATATTTGATTATTTTCGCGACCGACTAGCTGCACTTTTCGCCAGCGGAAATACATTTGTTCTGGCAGAAACAACAGAAACTCATTATCGCCAGAAACAATGTACATGCGTTGACGACAAGTTGGTCGCGAAATTAAGTCCTTAAGCCATATCATGAGATATTTCTGGTATTAATTATGAGAAGAAAACAAAACACATTTGCTTTGAATTGTTTACAAAATACTTTTGGGAGTTGGTGACTTTCCAAAATAAGACGAGTCTAAATCCTGAACAAGGATCATTTGTATAAGACCTATTTTATTGTCACAATGTGACATTCGTGTGAAAACACGTCGTGGTCACTTCAACCCATGTAATCTGAGTAAATGATGAGATTTTGTATGGAATATTAAAAGCAACATTTCAGAGCTGACGAAACGCACAATACATATAGTTTGATATACTGATATTGAACTAATCCCAACAGAAATGTCGAAGATACTTGCTTGCCCAGGGCTCTTATACACAGGTGTCGATTTTCTCATATTACGACACACGTCCCGGCTTACGGTCATGATCCCCAGTTGGAGCTGTCACTCCAACAGCCTACCTTCACTGCGTCAACACAGTAACAGGTTTACCACCATTTATGGAGCAACGGGATACTTTCTGACAAGCCAAAACTTATGGGGAAATAGCGTCTGGTACTTGATATATGCCCGGGAACACACCGTCGGTATTATGTTATAGCTGCAGGGAGATGAAGGGGTGGCTTATACATCTAGTGTGGGAACTAAGAGTTAAATATCTTATAAATATGTTCAGTGCGTAAATACAATTCAAGTTCGAAAAAGGGTTCGGTCCGAATCATTTTTTACTAAGTTATGACCCTTTTTACTTAAAATTTTCCAAATTTGAGATTTCTCGATAAATTTAAATTGGGCTGTTTGGTCTGAATGAAATGTGTATGTTAGCTGTTTAGTGCCAAATACAGGTCTATACTAAGGGTTTGTTTCGAATAAGTTTTACTGAGTTCTGGCCCATTTTAGAGTAAGGATTTTTCAAATTTGAGGTTTCTGGATAACTCAAGTTTTGGTTATTTGATCGGAACCAAATTTGATGTATGATTTTTCCAGTCATATTTTGTTACCAAGAAGACCCTTATCGCTTGTCCAGGATCATCTATAAATTCTGTCCTACTTTCTAGAAAGGCAATGCCCTAAATGAATCAAATTTAAAGGGGATATGTATATTATTTAAAGGGGCATTGTGTCCTCAGTACGTATGTGGCTTATTTCATGCTTTATTAAATTGTAATGATGTTGAGAAAATACTATTGTATAAGTTACTTTAATATAATAGTAAATAAAATGCCATACAAAAACACTCATTGTCGAAGCAGTCAGTTGCTATTTGCAATATTGAAATACAGTATATCAAGTTTGAATATACAAGCTCTGTTTAGTTGTTTTGAACAGAAAATTAGCTATGTGATTTTATTTATATATTACTTTTATAATAAAATACAGGTATCCCACAATCGTGCTACAATAAAGTAACCCAGTAAGTCATGAGTGTTTGTGAACCTGATTCTTTTTATGCAACTTTGTCTTGCGTGGGTTCGTGGAACTGGTTGTAATGAACATATTCTTTCTTAAACAATTAATGAATTTCTTTGCATATATATAGCATGGACACCAGTCAGAATAATTTTATTGGTGCCAACAACAATATCAGAAGGTGTACTAAACCATTCGCAATGAATGTGTTATATAATTATTGTTTATTGACCTCCAAGTATGAAGAGCTAACGAGTTATGTGGCTTATATTGACACGTATGAATACATATACAGTGAAAAATGGGTGGCATACAAAGTCAAATATAACTCTTTTGAGTAGTACTCATTAGGGGCAATAGCCTAACCTGTATATGCAATGCGTTGAAACCAGTTATTAGGGAGACATATATAACGAGCACGTACGTGTCTCCATAATCACGGTTTATCACCTATCAGTTAACTTGAGAAAGTTAATATTCCCACAATACCCGCGTGTGGCTTCTATATATATATGGACACGTATTTATATATATACAATAAATAAGTTGGTGGCAAAAAAAGCCAAATATTACTCTTTTGAGTCGCAATCATTGGGGATAATAACATAACGTGTACATATGCAATACGTTGCAGAAACATACATGCATGCTGGTTATCTTTGTCTCCTTAATAACGGTTTATTACGTATAAGTTAATCTGAGAAAGTTAATATTCCCACAATACCCATATCGTGGCTTCTATAGACACGTATGTATATCAATACAGTAACAAATGAGTGGCATACAAAACAAATATAACACTTTTGAGTTGTAATCTTTAAGGACAATAACCTAACATGCATATGCAATGCGTTGAAATCCGTCAATAGGGAGACACATATAACCAGCATGTACGTGTCTCCCTAATCATGGTTTATTACATATCAGTTAATTTGAGAAAGTTAATATTCCCACAGTGTCCACTATGTGGCTTCTATGGACACGTATTTATACCTATACAATAACAAATTGGGTGGCATACAAAGACAAATATAAGTCTTTGAGTTGTCATCATTAGGGACAATAACCTAACGTGTATATGCAATGCGTTGAAAACAGTTATTGGGGAGACATATATAACCAGCGTGTACGTGTCTACCTAATCACAGTTTTTTTTACCTATCAGTTATCATTTATTATATTAACTCGCCACGTTATAGTACGGGGGGGGGGAAGTCATATTGTACTCCCAAATGTCATATTGGACTCCCGAGTGTACAATGCCACGTTATATTGGGACTCTGTGACGTAACGAATTACCTATTGCGAAATAAACTGGTGAAATTGTGATTTAGCAAACGTTTCACTTCCGCGTTGAGTATTTTTTATTGCCGTGTTTACTGTTCCAAATCAAATCATGCATACTGTGTGTTTCGTCATCACGGTTTCTACAAATAAAATGCGAGCGCACAATATCCATGTAACTTGTTAGTTTTTTATCATTCTACATTTATATGTATCTGATTTAAAAAATGAAACGATGAAAATACTAGGCACACACACATAGTAACATACTGGTATATAAGCCTTTTATCAAAGTCGGAATGTCATTTTGAAAAGATAAGAGATCACCCATGACTATCTTTAAACGATTTAGAATTTGGAAAGTTGACGCATAATTTGGTCGCCTATTATAAAAAATAACCAAAAACAACCATGTCATCGATGACCTTTCACCTATTAAATGGCGATCGCGATCTTTAAAAAAAATCGTATTAGTAGCGAAAACAGGAATGCATGTTTACATAGCACGTGTCTAATTATGCCAGCTAATGGGATTTTATATTCGAGAACAGTTGAAGCTGCTTTCACAGACCTGCGGCGGACGCACAAGGCCAACGCTATCGGGTTTGTGGCTGACCACTGGCACTGCGCATAAACCGATAGCCGCAGACACTGCACGCATGTGTCAGCCGCAGGTCTGTGAAATCAGCTTTAACTTCAGACAGACAAAATTGCGACTACGACCTCCAAGTCATCTGGCCATGTGAACGGGTTCCAAACAATTATGTTTCGAGTGAAAAGGTCAGAGGTAGCAAATTACTCTAAAAGACGCAGAACGTGAAATGTTGACGCATCATTTTGTCGTATATTGCAATTTTAGAAGATATGAACACTTCAATTAAAACAAGTTGTAAATTTTCAATGAGCTTCCCACAACAATCATGTGATCGATTTTGCAAAAAAAATGTATTGGTAATCGCATTAGCTCAAATATGACTGTACGATTACAAACCACATGTCCCAATTAGGCCAGATAAAGGGATTTTATAATCGACAACGGTTAAACCACAAGACAGACCACCACACTGTTGGTCCAACCAAATTGCGACCACGCCCTTTAGGCCATGTGTACGTGTGAACGGGTCCCAAATCATATTCTTGCATATGGCGAAGTCCACCCGTTATGTGTGTACACCTCCTTTGGTAAGAAATACTGCTGACCTTGTGATTTTGATTGCGAATTATAAATGTTATACCTAAACAGAATACAACCAAAGCATATTATGCAATCTGATTGTTAACATTTATGAGGCCTGATAACCCTGACTAGATCACAGGACGTATAACTGTTATATAATATATTTACATACACCTGATATCTCTTCCGATTTCGCCATAGCGTTACGGTAGACACGCCCCCTTATTCAATGCGTTCATAAATCTATGAACGTAACGTCACGTTCAATGTCGTTCATAGGTTTATGAACACATTGTTCCCGGAAATCACCGGGGATTGTCGGACATTACCGACTGCTTGAGTATCTAGTCAGCCAATACGCCAATGATTTGATAGCAAACAATATGTAATCGAGGTTCACGATTGGATGGCTTGTGGCATCTGATCGCGAGCACGGGTGGCACAAGATGTTCGGTTGACTATCAGAATGTTGGTTATCATATAATTCCATAATATGTCAAATATAGCGAATTATCGAAATATGAAATACAACGAAAAAGCGAAATATGAAAATACAGCGAAATAGCACGAAAAATCGAAATAGGAAAATACAGCGAAATAGCGAAATAGGGCGAAATATAGAGCAAAATAACACTATAAAAAATCCTTCCTTCCCTCGACCGTGACCGAGTGGAACAAACTCCCTAAGTATGTAACTGCAGCTGAAAATCTGCAAGATTTCAAAGAAAACTTAAATATTGTTGACCCAGTCACGAAACCACCCAAATACTTTGAATCAGGAAACCGGAAAAGTAATATTCTACACTGTAGGATACGTAACTCATGTAGCGATCTTCGACTAGACATGCACGAAAACTATATTGCCGATAGTCCAGATTGTCAGTGTGGATACGCATACGAAAGTGGCATGCACTTCTTTCTTTTCTGTCCATTATATGACGAACAGAGACATGTACTTTACTGTAAACTGGAGAAACATAATTTCCGAATATCAAACTGGAACCAACTGCTAAGGGGAATTCCTGACGAAAACTTTCAAAGAAACATAAAATTATTTCGCATTGTTCAGTCATTCATAGCTGCGACAACACGCTTTAAACAAGATTAATCGCCCGAAAATATACCATCAGATATATAAATTAACATATTAAGTAAAACAAATAGATGTCCTGGCCCGTCCTCATTTCATGTGTATCCAGGGAGACGGTTGACAATTAACACACTCAGTCCACACTCTTACCATTATAACCTTTATCTTCTTTATTTTCAGTTACTCTATGTATTACACCACAATTGTAAACACTCTGTCATCTTGTAAACAAATACTGTAATTTCAACTTTGTATCGGGAGAGGGGTGTCTTGTAAGTGTCTGTAACTTGTACCCCAATCCCTTTGTAAATTGAATAATTCACAATAAAATATGTTTAAAGTAATAGAGCAAAATATAGAAATAGGAAATTATTTTTATAAACGAAATAACGGACATATTTGAAAAAAGTGTTTTTGACTTAATAACGGACATATTTGGAGAAGTGTTTTAAAGAGCGTAAGTATATAAATATGAATAATAAACGGCGGACTCAACGTGGTCATGTGTTTTGACTGCGATAAAAAATCAGCAAACTCCGCATGAACCCCTTTGGGGTTTATGCAGTTTGCTGAATTTTTCTCGCGGTCAAAATCCCATGACCACATTGAAACCGCCGTTCATTTCTTATATAAAACAAAGTGCACCATTCCAAATTTCATGCACAGAAACAAGTTTTATTCCACACCGAGATGCCAGGCCAGATGGCACTGAGTAAAATTTTATTCCATAAAATTATATGGATAGCATACACACACTGTTTACATTTAAAACATTACATGTTTCTGAAATACGCTCAAATTCTTTCATCCTATCTGTGGTTCTACGTAACTCTGTGTGAGAATTTCACACTATATGTGCCATGAATATGAATGAGCTAAGATCGCATGTAGTAACATCATGATTTATAATGGAATATGCAATGGTTTGAATGTAATCAATTTCAATTGGGGGAGGGTCCGGGAGGGTGCGCGAGATCTTTTTTTGGATTTACAGCTGGGAGTTACCGTTCAAATCTCGAGATTAACGGGGTCTTTATTGGTGTTATATGGTGCTGACAGGTTCATTTAATGACAAAATTACGATTAACCAATTAAGCTGGATAAACAACACATGTGGCGGCACACGTCGGTTTCATTTGCGGCCCAACCAAATATACCACATGTAATTTCATTAGGTTGTCGCTTGAGGGACCTAGCAGCAATAATACGCATCGTAGCATTGATCTTGGTTACGAGCACTTTTGGGGTCCGTGAAGTTGGATCGAAGTTCGAAGTTCGAAATTCGGTAGAGATTCGACCCCCACTTTTGTTTGCCTCAAATGCATTGTTGTGTTCCAATTCGTGCTCCCCTGCTCGAATTTTGGGTCAAAAGTGATTTTTTTTCACTTTTTATGAGATACTGCTGGACTTGGAAAATTTAGCCACGGCGCTGGACTAACGCTCAGCTTCGAGAAATTACTCGATCTATAGGTTTGAATTTCAATCTGGGCGAATTTCGATCTGGATTGAAGTTCGAAATTCAGATTGAAATTCGACCCCCACTTTTGTTTGCCTTAAGTGCATTGTTGTGTTCCAATTCGTGTTCCCCTGCTCGAATTTTGGGTCCAAAGTGATTTTTTTCACTTTTTCTGAGATACTGCTGGACTTGGAAAATTTAGCCACGGCGCTGGACTAACGCTCAGCTTCGAGAAATTACTCGATCTATAGGTTTGAATTTCAATCTGAATTTTAATCTGGGCGAATTTCGATCTGGATTGAAGTTCGAAATTCAGATTGAAATTCAAACCTATAGATCGAGTAATTTCTCGAAGCTGAGCGTTAGTTTGCTTGATTCTCTTATGGAAAGTATCAAACATGCCAAATTTCAGCTCAATCCAGCCATAAACAATGCCACTTCCCTTCGGCACCTTAATATTGAAGGCCAAATTTTCTACGTCCAGCGTCGTGGCTAAATTTTCCAATTCCAGCAGTATCTCAGAAAAAGTGAAAAAAATCCCAAAAAAAAGTGGGGGTCGAATTTCAATCTGAATTTCTAACTTCAACCCAGATTGAAATTCAGATTGAAATTCAAACCTATAGATCGAGTAATTTCTCGAAGCTGAGCGTTAGTTTGCTTGATTCTCTTATGGAAAGTATCAAACATACCAAATTTCAGCTCAATCCAGCCATAAACAATGCCACTTCCCTTCGGCACCTTAAAGGCACGTGCGGCCTTAATTGTCGAAAATATTCATTTTTGTTCCAAACACCGTAAACAGAAAAACAGTAAAACGCATACAGCTCCGTTCACATATACCATGACCATCGCGTAAACAGCATGTTATCATAGAGACCTACTATATTTTACCTAAGAAGAGACTGATTGTGTTACAGAAGACAGCACAATGCTACTGGCTAATCACACACAAATGGCATTAACGCTCTTTATTAGTTCCATATCAGGTATTCACCAACAAAGAACGCTCTTTATGTTTACCATCATAATATAAACAAACACCAGAAAAGTAACTTTTTATGCCTTTGTTTACATAACAATGGTCAAACATATGACCATAACGTACTGTTTATGTGATATTTCTTATTTGTATATTTTGATGTTCTTTCTGTTTGTGGCGGTTTTTGACGGGTGGAGATATTTTCACAGGATACCCACCGCCAAGGCCAACCGTGTCTTTAATATTGAAGGCGAAATTTTCTAAGTCCAGCGCCGTGGCTAAATTTTCCAAGTCCAGCAGGGGGGGGGGGGTCGGAAAAAATTCCAGGCACGTATGATGGGGTGGGTGGGTGGGTGTCTCTCGGGTCCAAAAAGCTGTTTTTTCCATGTGCCAAATTTTTTTTCCATTCCTGCTATTGAGTCTTATTTTGATGTGTTTTGAACAGAAACAGGTCATATATAGTTAATAGTAATGCTATACTATATATAGAGGTTATCAGTAGTTGGATCAGTTGCACAATGGCCAACAATAACCCAAATTCAACTTGATAGAACTAGAAACTGCGCTATTGGAAAATTTAATTTAATCAGGATTCCATCTACTGATACAACAAAATAAGAATAACTATGCAGAACTCAGCTGAAAAATAAGCAATAAAATGAAAGCACATTTGACCATATGAGACATGGAAATAAAGATATAATAAATAATGGAATAAAATAGACTTTTGACAACATAAAACATAAAATCTTAACAAATAAATTGAAGGCCAGCCGGGCCAGCTTGAACAATTTCAAATTGTTTTCCAAGTTAATGTGGATCAGCTTGTAATGTTGATCACAGTAACACAGATTTTATCGTCACTGATATCGTGAGCAAAAAAGAAGTGAGATTGGGCTATCCATCCATATTATTCCCAATTATTACGAAGCCTATTACTTCAAGCAGTGGCTACCAGCCTGCCATTGCACGCTATAACATGTTTCCTCAGTTCTGGTTTCTGAGATGCACCAAGAAGAGTCACGCGGGTATATCATGGTTGTGTTTGGTATTAGCATTATTCTTCAAACTGGGATAAACTGGGATGAACAGTTGTATTTCCACATGTTTTGATAAACAATTTGGTTCCAGCAATACAGTAATGAACTAATTAAACGACTCCATAACCACAGCAGAATAATGGGTAATTTTTTCAGGGGAGAGCTTTCCGATGAATGACAGCAAGCCATATTTCCAACTAAATCCTGAAAAATTACCCATTATTTTTCTGTGGTTATGGAGTCAATTAATTAGGGCATTACTGTATATCACATAGCAAATATCAAAATATCAAATAATCTGAAATTTGTTGTACCGGTACCATGTATTCTGTAGAATACTCAAATGTGATTATGTGACTAGATCATGTGACTATATATTATGAAAATGAATGTTAATAAAAACTTTGGCACTCTGCCTATATATCCCTAGAAATGTGATTATGTTGACACATTTCTTGATTAATGACATTTATATGATAAATTCGAATAGTATCGTTATCTCATTATGCACTGTTCTATTCAAATATCGCGCAATAAATTATGATAATGCAGGATAATCAGCTATTTGGTTGCTCAGTTGATAATTTTCTCAACTTTAGGGGGGTGGGTATCCAAAACTGACCGGAAAAAATTTCCTAAAACGGAAAAAAAGGGTGGGTGTCCAAAATTGCCTGGAAAAAAAGGCCGGAAACGGAAGAAATTGGGTGGGTGGGTCCCCCGAGGCCGGAAAAAATTAAAATGATCATACGTGCCTGGAAATTTTTTCCGACCCCCCCCCCCTGAGTCCAGCAGTATCTCAGAAAAAAAGTGAAAAAAAATCTCTTTTGACCCAAAATTCGAGCAGGGGAACACGAATTGGAACACAACAATGCATTTAAGGCAAACAAAAGTGGGGGTCGAATTTCAATCTGAATTTCGAACTTCAATCCAGATCGAAATTCGCCCAGATTGAAATTCAAACCTATAGATCGAGTAATTTCTCGAAGCTGAGCGTTAGTTTGCTTGATTCTCTTATGGAAAGTATCAAACATACCAAATTTCAGCTCAATCCAGCCATAAACAATGCCACTTCCCTTCGGCGCCTTGATATTGAAGGCGAAATTTTCTAAGTCCAGCGCCGTGGCTAAATTTTCCAAGTCCACCAGTATCTCAGAAAAAGTGAAAAAAATAACTTTTGACCCAAAATTCGAGCAGGGGAACACGAATTGGAACACAACAATGCATTTGAGGCAAACAAAAGTGGGGGTCGAATCTCCACCGAATTTCGAACTTCGAACTTCAATCTAACTTCACGCGAATCTCCACCGAATTTCGATCCAACTTCACGGACCCGCACTTTTGAGGAGCTTTCTTAATCTTCAAGTATTTTTCGCAAATTGCCCAGACCATCTGGTGTGTTAAACTCTTCCCTAAACCGAAATGAGGCCAGTCCGTCCCATTTAAATCGCGCGAGGTGGCTTCGCGCGCAACGGAAACGTCTCATGCTGTGAACCATGTATGAATTTACCAGTATTACTAAACAGAATTCCAAGATAATTTTATTCATTAACAGCTTCTGACACTTGGGAGTAATGGGAGCCAAATCTGACTGGTTACACAAATCAGTACAATCATATATATAATCTTACTACCGGCTCTGGTGTACTTCCGTACACAAAACTACACAATAATTGTTTAAATACAAGCACCATCGGTCTCTATTGGCACAATTCAAGTACAATTGCATTTTAGATTGGAATTTACGAAACTATTCATACATATAAAGCTGGACATCAATATTGGAACACACACAGGATAAATTTCTATCAGGCTAATTGATAACCTTATATCGAGTTACAACAAACGAGGCCGCATCGACAAGTTCGTGGCATCTGTGCACTGGCTGATTTATTACCTCTTGCGTGATGAGGTGAAATCAAAGAGATACCGATACCGGATATGGCATTAATTTGTCCATACATTAGGAAGAAAATTCCAGGGATATATACATGTACGATGGGTTCTTCTCAGAAGATAGCAGTCATTCTACTTACATATTTGGGACTGGCCACGACTGCTACAGTTACCATTCTGTAGTCGATCCCAGTCTATCTGCTATATTTTCATGGCAATTACTTTACTTAATGCGTGTTAATCGTCGATAATCGTTCTTGGCTGCGTGGTATTCTCGTGGTGATTCCTTTGTGCGATTGGCAGCATCATTTTATTTAACGGAAATTTTATCGAAATTCAACCCGTCGATTGTAAAAATTGGTCCAAAGAAAGTAAAGATACCAATATACCGCGATTACTCATAAAAATATGTTATATTGTGTGTGCTATAAAATATGCATATGTGCATATATATGAAATTACTTTGATACTAACAATTCTTGAAAATTTTATTAATTGTTGAAAATGAGCATTTTAAATTAAATTTGGAAAAACTAAATTTTATTTATATAAATTTTGATCCCTGTTTTCAAAACAAATTAATTTAAATTTAAAACTTTAGTTACGTTTTGGACATTAAATTCGATATTTTAAAGTGATCTGAAACACTCCGGTAGGGTGATGAAATAGAAATGGAGAATATCTTGCTGAAAGTAGTTATTTTTACAAATATTATATCCAAATTGACAGAACACACCGTAATTCTTATATATATACATTAAATACAGTGACCCCCCGATGGCGAAATCATTTGTGTTCATTTACCGCCGATAGTTGCGTCCCGAATCGGGAAGTAAATATTTACAATTGAGCGTATAATATAGTAGTTCAGACGATGTTTTCTATGAAGTGGTACGGTCGATTTGTTTGAGATTTTCGGCAATGTTAGTAGAATTCATACATCCCCTCATGGCATAGCGCATGCATACTAACTAATCAGTTCCACGCGTCCGAACAAGTGCATAATATGTCTTTAACTTATGAATTTTTGTAATGTTATATCCAATTTTTCACCCATTTGTTAGAACACGATATCGCCGCACAAACTACCGAAACCATTTGCGTACATGTAATATGAACAAACACAAGAAAATAGTAATGCCAACTAAAATAAAATGCGACAACAAAACATGACATGGATATAAAGGCCATAGACACAGATAAACAAATATGATATATATATATAATTCAATATATGAAATTGTTTTTTATTATAAAAGATTTTATCTGACAATTCTGTATTCATTGACGCTAAGACCACGTACGATTTTTCCGTGTTTTTTCCGTGTTAAAATGTTGGCCACGCGTGGTTTTGAAAACACCACGGGCCTTGTATACTGTGGTTGACACATCTTGACTTCTAGAATATACCGTGGCGCATCCATTCTAACAATACCCCTCTGCCAATCATGTTGACTTGCTATAGTGAACAGTCATTGAAGTTTTAACTAATCTAGCCGAAATGTAGGCTAAGCGTTTTTTGGAATGCGTAACCGTCTATGACGTGTCATCGGTCGACCCCATTCATGACTGATTTGATGGATACGCTCACAGTATGTAGCCCACCACGCATGTGTACCGTCATGTATCAATCACCATAACGAATGCAAATTTAGCCCTCCCCGGTTCTTGTAATTTAACAGAACCCAGCTGTTCGAAGCCAAAGTTAAACTATCTCTTAATTGCTGATTATTAGTGCCTCTTCAAAACCATTATAGGTAAACAAAACCAATCCCGTGACATTCCCTGCGTCATGTCACTTTTTTGCATCAATTTCTCCACATATCTCCATGAAATAATAATAAACGCTCTTTAATGATTGTATATCAATGAAATCATCTGAGGTCAAAGACGCCTATCACGTGAAATCACCTGGTCGGGTGATTCATCTGTACCAATTTTTCTTCATATACTTTGAGCCTATAGCGAATGCCTTCATTGCTCGCATTTGCCCACTAAAGTAGTCTGAGATCAACGTCATCCGGATAGAGTTAAATTTTTTCTTTTAATTGCTAATTATTAGTGCATCTTTAAATCGTGTGAGGTCAACACACCCAATCCTTTGACACCCCCTGCGTCGTTCCAGTTTTGTCACAAATTTCCCCACTCATCTTCAGGAATGAAAATAAACGCTCTTTATTGATTATATGACCATGTAAGTCATCTGAGGTCAAAGACGCCTATCGCGTGACAACCACCTGGTCGGGTGATTCATCTGTACCAGTTTCCCTACATATACTTTGAGCCTATAACTAACGCTCTTTATTGCTCACATTTGTCCATTAAAATCGTCTGAGATCAGCGGCATCCGGATAAAGTTACATTTATCTTTTAATTTCTTATTATTAGTGCATCTTTAAATAATTTGAGGTCAACAAACCCATTCCCTTGACATGCCCTGCGTCATTCGACTTTTGTCACCAATTTTCTCACATATCTTCTGGAATGATGATAAACGCTCTTTATTGAGTATATACCCATGTAAGTCATCTTGGGTCGAAGATGCCTATCGCGTGACATTCATCAAGTTGGTGGTTCATTTGTACCAATTTTCCTACAAATACTTTAAACTTATAAAGAACGCTCTTTATTGCTCAAATTTGACCCTTAAAGGCGTCTGAGGTCAACGGCATCTATACCACACTATATGGGTCATCCCCGTGTTTAAACTTACACCGACCAGGTTGCAACCATTTTTGGTCTATAATAAATTAGTTAGTTAAATGCGTTGTTATTGCCCCTTTAGGACATCTAATGTCAATGGGACCTATCTAATAATATTTTCCGGGCCAAATTACCCATATATCAAACCTCATTAGTAACTGACCAATGTGGTTGTCTACTTAATGCATGGTTTATTCAGATGTAATTCTATATCTCCTGTGTCGTAGAAAATATCACCGCAAAATACGTAAATCGAAATATATCTCAGGATTTTGAATTTTAAAAGTTGATATTGAGTAAGCGGTTTTAATTATAAGATATAACCCATAATCAGTCTTCGTCATGCAAACATATTCCCAAATTAACAGTATTTATCACAATAAAACCAGGTCCCCCTAATGTCGGTCTGTAACACTGTCAGATATACACTACCGATAATTTAATTGCATATATCTATTAAAATATTCATTCCGCGCAAAAACTATCGACAGTTGGTGAATAATAGTGTCACAGAGATCACACATGACAGGAAAAATATATAAATTTGCATGTTAAATTCACTTAAAAAACACGCTAAACATTAGGGGGACACACAAAAAGTCGCCCTAATGTAAAAGTCGCCCTAATGTGGGTTATTTACACACAAATGTCTCCCTAATGTGGCTTCCGCGAACATATATATATATATATATATATATATATATATATATATATATATTCATATACATATATATAATTACAACTACATTCGCTTTGACTAAAATTCGTGCATTTGATTGGTCAAGGCCCTTAGATACGCTTGGTAGCGACAATATCTATCAGTGGAGGGAAGTGTCGTTTCCCGCATCACTGGGGGTAATGATACCTTAAAAAGTTCGCAAACCAAGTCGAATATCCATGGGGCGAATTTACCCGGAATTTTATTTTGTCCACCAATCAAATCGCAAGAAATCACTTCCGTTTCTAGTGGTAACACAAGACGCCAAATCTCAGCGAAAAATGATCGGAAATTAAACAGCAAAATAGTACATTAATTTATTTGGGGATAAAAGAATGTATTAAATAACTATTCCACCATTAGTATTAGAATTTATCCAGCTTCGTGCCAATACTAATATGACATGGCAGTGGTCACGAGAGCATAGAATGCACCTTTGTGGCGATTGTTTACTTTTCGAGTCGCCGGAGACCACAAATTCGGTGGCGAAGTTTGTGAACACCGCTTCGGAATTGCTATCGAATCGGATTGCCTTTATGACAATACATGTTCTATAGAATCGTTTTAAATAAGTGAAATTTACACCAGCAAGTACAGTTTAATAGTTGACGGCCCAAATTACGGGTGTGGTCTCTTGCTTTTGTGTAGTTGGAATGTCGGAAACAGCGATCGAAGTGTGTGTGTTCATCTCGAACGGTCGGTCGCCCAATTTATTCTCGACCCAAATTCCCATTTCGGTTAAAAGAGCAGCTGAGTCAAGACACAAATATCACTTGGGTAGTTTTACCATTTTAGTGTTTTTAATATAGTTTCTTTAAAAAGAACTTGTTTAATCACCAACTAATATGCGGATTGTCGTAATTATAAGCAATCAACGTCGTTTTCGATGCATCTGTCGGCGTATAGAAGTGTCGGATGCCGAACTACATACTTTGTATAATTTCGCGAAGCGAAATTATACAGTATGTAATTCGGCATCCGACACTTCTATACGCCGACAGATGCATCGAATACGACGTTGATTGCATATATACACATATACACACATACATACACACCCTCACACATATACACACATACACCGGCACCTGGTTACCACTTTTGAGGAGAAAATATACCGTACATTTCAAACTCAATATTTATCAATAAAATACTCACATTGTGTATAAAAACTCTTGTGTGTCGACAGAGCTGGTGTATAAAACCCCTTGTGTATCGACAGAGCTGATGTATAAAACCTCTTGTGTATCGACAGAGCTGATGTTAGTCTGCAGGAATCCAAGTCGCCACTCATTGTCAATAATCAAGCAATATTTTCAAACTCATTTCTCGTTAATTAAACTAGCCATGATAATCTGGCTGTCGGGCTGAAAATATAAGGTCTACCAGGAAAAAATTCTTAACAAGCTAAATTTGGTATCGTTGGAAAGAGGAGATCTTCATGCATAACATATCCAAAATCCGCTAAAATCCGCTTTGGGGAAAATGTTCTACAGCGCCCTGAATAGGGGTGTGTTCTAACGTAAATCATTAAGGTAAGTATACGATATGTTATGGCATAGGGATTACGTAGTTGTACAACTATGTGTGAAATTGGAGCAACGGAGCGAATAGAGTGACACGGACAAAAAATAATACAATCGCGGCCATAAAATGGCTGTCAAAATGGCCGCAACTCCAAAACATACCACGACGAAAGCAACGTATTGCATAACCATATAGGAATGAACATACGTATTATTAATGTATACGTTCATGTTGTTTAGTATCTTTAAAGGTACACAGATCATTAAAATATCCATCTGAATGATGTATTGGTCATTTCAACGCAAGTCAAACCCAATGGTTAAATTTCTGTTTTTTAGCTTATCCAACATCCAACTGTCCGGACAAAATATAATAATTTTTGTCATGCAACACACAAAGTAATGTTTCACCATGCAGTGTATGGTAGTTTCATTGGACATTGTGATTAATTATTGAATGTAACACATACACCGAAGTGCACACCCTTGCGGTATAAAGACTAGTTAGATTTATGGAATTTGCTGCACTCTCCGTGATAATATGCCATACACATATGTCCCAATGCTGATCACACTGCAAAGAAACATCAATATCTTCAATAGATTAGCGCGACATCTCGCGAGATCAAAGAGATGGTACATCTTACAGATTATTTAAGACTATTATTTCACTATTATTTCACGCGGCTACCAAACCGGTTTATTATTGGAACATTTTGTTCAAATTACTTCAGTCCCCACTTTACAACTGGGATATACTACCACACATTGCACAATATTAATTTTCAGTATCGTTTTGTTTTAAAATATCTTACCAGTACCACCCACGTAATTGTGCTAAATAGCAAGGGTTCGTCGTTTAAAGCTGTTATTTCAGCGTTGAACATTCGCTAAATGTTGCTATTTGTGGTTTTGTGTACAGCAACTATATGTAACTTTAGGGATAAGGGGCAAACGCGGTGATGCGGTTGCAGAAATCGTAGTAATTTTCGCATATATGTGGCTTCGGTGAATATAACGAAATATAATTTCCAGATATAAACACAGTCTCAGCCACAGAATATGTAAACTATATTGGTCAAGTTTAGAATTTATTGAAGATTGGCTTTGTACTCCTCTGTGTTTTTGATAAATTGTGTTCATAATATACTACCATGCATTCTTGTGATAAAAGCGAAATATTCGTGTTTTGTCACCTGATTGGAGGCAACTATGATTACTATTTTGAGATAGAGACAATGGAATCTTCACATTTTACCCAAAACCGTATGCATATATCTTATATTGTTCCATAGCAGTGCATTTTGAAAGGGTTAATTTTGTAGATATCAAAATAAATGATGATCGGTCACATTCACGAGACTACTCTGACGACATATATTTCTGCTTCTAGAAAACATCACAGAATCAATACATCCATATCAAATCGCATTTAACTGTTTAATTACACATATAATCACACGATTCAACATAAAAAGTACATATAAAACTGCGTTATTGTTCCGTTTATGTGTGCCCAAAAGTCCAGATTTAACGGTTGCATGAGACCCTGCTTTCGATTGCTCTCTCGTGAGATTCATTAGGGAGAATTCTTACATCTCTGATCAAACGTTTCTCTTATACTCTGCAATGAATATCCTCAAATAATTCGAGCGTTTGTTCTATCTTATAGGACTAGCAATTACATGTTTCACAAAGTGTAAATTTCATTCACTTTTCTCCATTTTGGCGTCCGTTTTGGGAAAGACATTCTACAAATATGGTTTACGGCTAAACATTGTTTGTCAATATTAAAATTTATTGCGAATTTGGCATTAATTGTTGCATCTACCGCAGAAATTCAATAATTTCAGATATTAACAATCATATTGGGCGCCATCTTGAATAGAGAATTTTCCCCAAAGCGGATTTTAGCGGATTTTGGATATGTTATTCCTCAGATTCTGCCCGACAAAATTACACCAAAAACAGCTTGTTAATAATTTGTTCTAGGTCCAATGCTTAAACGACCAGACTATGACACAAACCACGGAAATCGCCGACATACCTCCAGGCGAATTCGTCTCAGAATGCTTCCCGCTTCCGATTGATTACCAAGTCGTCATGAAAACATGTAGATTCTGATTTTTCATGAAATCAATGATAAGATTTACAAATGATGGAAATGTATTAGTACATGCATTGAAGCAGTGATAGAGAGACTATGCTTGTGGTTTGTAACAGTTGAGGTTTGTAAATGTTGTCAATGTTCTCAGACAAGTCTGGTGTAGGTTCCAAACGAGACTAATATGGTACAGATTAACAGTAGGTATGTCGATAATGAAGGTTTGTATTTTTATCGATAAATATTGAGATTGAAATGTACGGTATATTTCTCCTGTATAAATGTGGTACCCAGATGCCGGTGCTGTCCGTGCATTTTCTTTTTTTTTCAGCGTCTGTGTTCGAGGGTTTGAAACAGCTTATCCTAGAATTGTATACCATAATTGGAAATACATAACTTTTACTCGAGTGATTGGTATTGGAATTGTACGAATCAATTCAGGCGTTTGTGATTTATGGCCGTTATAAGTGGGGAATTAAGAGCGCTCTTTAAATGCTGTTATTAATTTGTCTCCAAGACCAGTTTTGTGACTATCCATAGATGCCTTCTCATTGGGGATTCCCAGATTTGTTACTATCCATAAATGCCTTCTCAGTGGGAATGCCCAGTTTTGTGACTATCCATAGATACCCTCTCAGTGGGGATGCCCAGTTTTGTGACTATTAATAGATGCCCTCTCAGTGGGGATGCCCAGTTTTGTGACTATCCATAGATTCCCTCTCAACGGGGGGATGCCCAGTTTTGTGACTATCCATAGACGCCCTCTCAGCGGGGATGCCCAGTTTTGTGACTATCCATAGATACCCTCACAGCGGGGATGCCCAGTTTTGTGACTATCAATAGATGCCATCTCAGTGGGGTTGTCCAGTTTTGTGACTATCAATAGATGCCCTCTCAGCGGGGATGCCCAGTTTTGTGACTATCCATATATACCCTCTCAGCGGGGATGCCCAGTTTTGTGACTATCCATAGATGCCCTCTCAGCGGGGATGCCCATTTTTATGACTATCCAAAGATGCCCTCTCAGCGGGGATGCCCAGGCAGTAAAAGATACGTTAAGCGTTGGCGATGGGTATTATTGCTGTTAAAATATAGTTACACCCGTTGAAACCGCCATAAACAGAAAGAATATTATATTATAGACATATTTTGTACTTAGACCCAGAGGGGGGGGGTCATTCACTGTTTCCATACAGTAGGCCGGGGTGGGTGGGTGATTCAGCCGCGAAAAAAAGTAACTTTTTTCCAAGTGGTCACAATTTTTTCCTCTTACAACATTTCTGCAATATAATTGCCTCAAAGTGTTCAGCATCATTGTTAATGTGTGTATGACACTCAGGGCAGTGCTTAAGGGGGTAGTTAGTGTCTCATCAAAGCAGGTCTGTTTTTATAGAACACATTATATACAGGTATAGAGATATTGTCATCATCATCCACTTTTGTTTCCGCAAATCTAATCATATCATTTCTGTTTTCAAAATATTCGAAATTAAGCTTTTGTTGAAGCACAAACACATTTATGGAGGCAGCTGAAAGACAATCTACCACTTCCTCATTTACATAACGGCGACAATCTAATCTAAATCTACCTCATTTACATAACGGCTGAAAGACAATCTAAATCTACCTCATTTACATAACGGCTGAAAGACAATCTAAATCTACCTCATTTACATAACGGCGAACCTTTTATGGATAAGAACTATCGCAATTGTTGTAACAATATAGAGATCCAGGGGGGGCTGGGAACACCGTAGATTACAGGGGTAAACCTGTCTTCGGTAACATGGACAAAGGTGCGTAATAAACCTAGGTACACATTCCGAAGCGCCACACGGACAATTTTGAATGTCAAAATAAATATAGAATAAGTATAGAACGGCAGCGTACCAGTCAAACCGTTCAGCTAGTTTAAATGATAGGGATAGTAATATCACGAGGGCCACACACCAAGCAATATCCCGAATAACACAGCTATGTTCATATCGTACATAATTGCACGAATTGTAATGCACTTACAATTAATAAGGGGTAACAACATTGAATTGAGGATTGTTACATATAAAGGGCTGGACCCCGAAGTTCATTAGCAGTGTATGAAGGGATTAAACTGAAAAAATGACCCAAATATAATATGAATTGTATAGAGATAAGTGTATATAAAATGCATATGTTACAACAAATAAATCTACCACTTCCTCATTTACATAACGGCGAACCCGGGGGGCTGGGAACACCACAGAATACAAGGGTAAACCTGTCTTCGGTAACATGGACAGAGGTGATCATTATCTAGGTACACATTCCGAAGCGCCACTTGGACAATTCCATAGTCAGTAAAATTAAAAACAGGAGCATAATAGAGGTATGCCTGGTGTTTTGAAATTTGGAAAATATAGGTATACCTATGACAGAGTATGCGTACCAGTATCGTAGAATCACGCACTATCATAAATGAACTAGTTATACGTAGAGTATTAAAATATTCTTTAGTTTCATGATTGTCCCATACCGGTAGTTTCAGTAAAAGATGGGAGCGTGGTACATAGTTAGGTGTTACAATTTTAGAAATTAGGAACGTAAGCATAGGCCGCGAGTTTTCGAAAGGGTTAATTTTGAAATTTATAGTTATGTACATGAGTAAGCAGTTGTAGAATGTAAGTGTAGGTGTAAGTCTGAAGTAAAATGCTAAATTTCACTGGAATCGTCGTCAGTTATGTACCTGGTGATGGAGTGTTTAAACAACAGACCATCGCTTTTACAACATAAATCTACCACTTCCTCATTTACATAACGGCGAACCTTTTATGGACAAGAACTATCGCAATCGAGGGGCTTTCCGTTCATAACATAATATATGTGACCCGCCATATCAAATCCAGTCGTAAGTCGGGATTTTTTTTACCCTGTGCCAATGCATTCTCTTATATATGCGAGTCGACCATAGGTCGCCTCGCATATATAAGAGAATGCATTGGCCTAACAATTTTTTACAATTTTAATAATTTTTTCTTGTATTCTTTAACAATTTTATAATTTCAGCCATACAGAGCCCCAGACAAACATGAACAGACGACACTCTTCTATATGCTTCTATATATGTGTGAGGCTCCCTGCAGGGTAATGGATGTTTTTTATTTTATGTCCTAAAAATTGTAAGAAACATTTATTGTTTTTAAATGATAAAAAAATTGTTTGCCCTATTCTCTTGCGTACCTCATTTACATAACGGCGAACCTTTTATGGATAAGAAATATCGCAATTGAGTGGCTTTCCGTTCATAAATTAAGCAAATATATTTAAGTTAGGTTCAGTATATTCATGGAGGACGTCATAGGTTACAGACTTACAGTACCGTCTCTTCTTGAAATGGGTACTTTGCATGTTGTATCATAATCCCTACTCTCTTATGTACCTAATATAAGATCGTTATTTACTGTACCTTGTACAGAACATAACAGGAACAACAGAGGTAGTAGCGCTTCCATCGTGAATCCAGTAGAATGCTCCTCCCACAGTGTTGCAGACTCTGTCAGAAATATTGTAATGTCAGCAGACATATAGTTCCCACTACACCAAGCAACACTTGATGTTACCAGAGAGACTATATAGTATATCTGACGTTACTCGGTAATTATCTTGTAATTATATTTTCGTTCAGCCTTCACACCAGTGCTTTGTATAGCATTCCCATAAAGGCCAAGTCACAAACGATTATGGAAAGCAATTATGCAGATGCGGATTTTAAATGGTTGGGGACTCAGTAGGCAAGCTAACATACCACGGTTATTCGGGGCGTGGGCTCCACCGATGACTCTAACATACCACGGTTATTCGGGGGGTGGGCTCCATCGATGACTCTAACATACCACGGTTATTCTGGGGTGGGCTCCGTCGGTGACTCTAACATACCACGGTTATTCGGGGGTGGGCTCCATCGATGACTCTAACATACCACGGTTATTCGGGGGTGGGCTCTATCGATAACTCTAACATACCACGGTTATTCGGGGGTGGTCTCCATCGATGACTCTAACATACCACGGTTATTCGGGCGGTGGGCGCCATCGATGACTCTAACATACCACGGTTTTTCGGAGATGGGCTCCATCGATGACTCTAACATACCACGGTTATTCGGGATGGGCTCTATCGATAACTCTAACATACCACGGTTATTCGGGGGTGGGCTCCATCGATGACTCTAACATACCACGGTTATTCGGGGGTGGGCTCCGTCGGTGACTCTAACATACCACGGTTATTCGGGGGTGGGCTCCATCGATGACTCTAACATACCACGGTTATTCGGGGGTGGGTTTCATCGATGACTCTAACATACCACGGTTATTCGGTGGTGGGCTCCACCGATGACACTAACATACCACGGTTATTCGGGGGGGGGGGTCTCCGTCGATGACTCTAGCATACCACGGTTATTCGGGGGGGGGCTCCACTGATGACTCTAACATACCACGGTTATTCGGGGGGGCTCCATAGATGACTCTAACATACCACGGTTAGTCGGGGGGTGGGCTCCATCGATGACTCTAACATACCACGGTTATTCGGGGGTGGTCTCCATCGATGACTCTAACATACCACGGTTATTCGGGGGGGGCTCCATCGATGACTCTAACATACCACGGTTATTCGGGGGTCTCCATCGATGACTCTAACATACCACGGTTATTCGGGGGTGGTCTCCATCGATGACTCTAACATACCACGGTTATTCGGGGGGTGGGCTCCATCGATGACTCTAACATACCACGGCTATCGGGGTGGCCTCCGTCGATGACTCTAACATACCACTGTTATTCGGGGGTAGGCTCCATCGATGACTCTAACATACCACGGTTATTCGGGGGAGGTCTCCGTCGATGACTCTAACATACCACTGGTATCGGGGTGGTCTCCATCGATGACTCTAACATACCACGGTTATTCGGGGGTGGTCTCCATCGATGACTCTAACATATCACGGTTATTCGGGGGTGGGCTCCATCGATGACTCTAACATACCACGTTATTCGGGGGTGGGCTCTATCGATAACTCTAACATACCACGGTTATTCGGGGGGCTCCATCGATGACTCTAACATACCACGGTTATTCGGGGGGCTCCATCGATGACTCTAACATACCACGGTTATTCGGGGGGCTCCATTGATGACTCTAACATACCACGGTTATTCGGGGGGGGGTCTCCATCGATGACTCTAACATACCACGGTTATTCGGGGGTGGTCTCCATCGATGACTCTAACATACCACGGTTATTCGGGGGGTGGGCTCCATCGATGACTCTAACATACCACGGCTATTCGGGGTGGCCTCCGTCGATGACTCTAACATACCACGGTTATTCGGGGGTGGGCTCCATCGATGACTCTAACATGCCACGGTTATTCGGGGGAGGTCTCCGTCGATGACTCTAACATACCACTGGTATCGGGGTGGTCTCCATCGATGACTCTAACATACCACGGTTATTCGGGGGTGGTCTCCATCGATGACTCTAACATACCACGGTTATTCGGGGGGCTCCATCGATGACTCTAACATACCACGGTTATTCGGGGGGCTCCATCGATGACTCTAACATACCACGGTTATTCGGGGGGTGGGCTCCGTCGGTGACTCAAACATACCACGGTTATTCGGGGGTGGGCTCCATCGATGACTCTAACATACCACGGTTATTCGGGGGGTGGGCTCCATCGATGACTCTAACATACCACGGTTATTGGGGGGTGGGCTCCATCGATGACTCTAACATACCACGGTTATTCGGGGGGCTCCATCGATGACTCTAACATACCACGGTTATTCGGGGGGTGGGCTCCATCGGTGACTCAAACATACCACGGTTATTCGGGGGTGGGCTCCATCGATGACTCTAACATACCACGGTTATTCGGGGGGTGGGCTCCATCGATGACTCGAACATACCACGGTTATTCGGGGGGGGGGGCTCCACTGATGACTCTAACATACCACGGTTATTCGGGGGGGGCTCCATAGATGACTCTAACATACCACGGTTATTCGGGGGGTGGGCTCCATCGATGACTCTAACATACCACGGTTATTCGGGGGTGGTCTCCATCGATGACTCTAACATACCACGGTTATTCGGGGGGGCTCCATCGATGACTCTAACATACCACGGTTATTCGGGGGTCTCCATCGATGACTCTAACATACCACGGTTATTCGGGGGGTGGGCTCCATCGATGACTCTAACATACCACGGCTATTCGGGGTGGCCTCCGTCGATGACTCTAACATACCACTGTTATTCGGGGGTAGGCTCCATCGATGACTCTAACATACCACGGTTATTCGGGGGAGGTCTCCGTCGATGACTCTAACATACCACTGGTATCGGGGTGGTCTCCATCGCTGACTCTAACATACCACGGTTATTCGGGGATGGTCTCCGTCGATGACTCTAACATACCACGGTTATTCGGGGGTGGTCTCCATCGATGACTCTAACATACCACGGTTATTCGGGGGTGGTCTCCATCGATGACTATAACATACCACGGTTATTCGGGGGTGGGCTCCATCGATGACTCTAACATACCACGGTTATTCGGGGGTGGGCTCTATCGATAACTCTAACATACCACGGTTATTCGGGGGGCTCCATCGATGACTCTAACATACCACGGTTATTCGGGGGGCTCCATCGATGACTCTAACATACCACGGTTATTCGGGGGGCTCCATCGATGACTCTAACATACCACGGTTATTCGGGGGGTGTGGGGTCTCCATCGATGACTCTAACATACCACGGTTATTTGGGGGTGGTCTCCATCGATGACTCTAACATACCACGGTTATTCGGGGGGGTGGGCTCCATCGATGACTCTAACATACCACGGCTATTCGGGGTGGCCTCCGTCGATGACTCTAACATACCACGGTTATTCGGGGGTGGGCTCCATCGATGACACTAACATGCCACGGTTATTCGGCGGAGGTCTCCGTCGATGACTCTAACATACCACTGGTATCGGGGTGGTCTCCATCGATGACTCTAACATACCACGGTTATTCGGGGGTGGTCTCCATCGATGACTCTAACATACCACGGTTATTCGGGGGCTCCATCGATGACTCTAACATACCACGGTTATTCGGGGGGTGGGCTCCATCGATGACTCTAACATACCACGGCTATTCGGGGTGGCCTCCGTCGATGACTCTAACATACCACGGTTATTCGGGGGTGGGCTCCATCGATGACTCTAACATGCCACGGTTATTCGGGGGAGGTCTCCGTCGATGACTCTAACATACCACTGGTATCGGGGTGGTCTCCATCGATGACTCTAACATACCACGGTTATTCGGGGGTGGTCTCCATCGATGACTCTAACATACCACGGTTATTCGGGGGGCTCCATCGATGACTCTAACATACCACGGTTATTCGGGGGGCTCCATCGATGACTCTAACATACCACGGTTATTCGGGGGTGGGCTCCGTCGATGACTCAAACATACCACGGTTATTCGGGGGTGGGCTCCATCGATGACTCTAACATACCACGGTTATTCGGGGGGTGGGCTCCATCGATGACTCTAACATACCACGGTTATTGGGGGGGTGGGCTCCATCGATGACTCTAACATACCACGGTTATTCGGGGGGCTCCATCGATGACTCTAACATACCACGGTTATTCGGGGGGTGGGCTCCATCGGTGACTCAAACATACCACGGTTATTCGGGGGTGGGCTCCATCGATGACTCTAACATACCACGGTTATTCGGGGGGTGGGCTCCATCGATGACTCGAACATACCACGGTTATTCGGGGGGGGGCTCCACTGATGACTCTAACATACCACGGTTATTCGGGGGGGGCTCCATAGATAACTCTAACATACCACGGTTATTCGGGGGGTGGGCTCCATCGATGACTCTAACATACCACGGTTATTCGGGGGTGGTCTCCATCGATGACTCTAACATACCACGGTTATTCGGGGGGGCTCCATCGATGACTCTAACATACCACGGTTATTCGGGGGTCTCCATCGATGACTCTAACATACCACGGTTATTCGGGGGTGGGCTCCATCGATGACTCTAACATACCACGGCTATTCGGGGTGGCCTCCGTCGATGACTCTAACATACCACTGTTATTCGGGGGTAGGCTCATCGATGACTCTAACATACCACGGTTATTCGGGGGAGGTCTCCGTCGATGACTCTAACATACCACTGGTATCGGGGTGGTCTCCATCGCTGACTCTAACATACCACGGTTATTCGGGGATGGTCTCCGTCGATGACTCTAACATACCACGGTTATTCGGGGGTGGTCTCCATCGATGACTCTAACATACCACGGTTATTCGGGGGTGGTCTCCATCGATGACTATAACATACCACGGTTATTCGGGGGTGGGCTCCATCGATGACTCTAACATACCACGGTTATTCGGGGGTGGGCTCTATCGATAACTCTAACATACCACGGTTATTCGGGGGGCTCCATCGATGACTCTAACATACCACGGTTATTCGGGGGGCTCCATCGATGACTCTAACATACCACGGTTATTCGGGGGGCTCCATCGATGACTCTAACATACCACGGTTATTCGGGGGGTGTGGGGTCTCCATCGATGACTCTAACATACCACGGTTATTCGGGGTGGTCTCCATCGATGACTCTAACATACCACGGTTATTCGGGGGGGGTGGGGCTCCATCGATGACTCTAACATACCACGGCTATTCGGGGTGGCCTCCGTCGATGACTCTAACATACCACGGTTATTCGGGGGTGGGCTCCATCGATGACACTAACATGCCACGGTTATTCGGCGGAGGTCTCCGTCGATGACTCTAACATACCACTGGTATCGGGGTGGTCTCCATCGATGACTCTAACATACCACGGTTATTCGGGGGTGGTCTCCATCGATGACTCTAACATACCACGGTTATTCGGGGGGCTCCATCGATGACTCTAACATACCACGGTTATTCGGGGGGCTCCATCGATGACTCTAACATACCACGGTTATTCGGGGGGTGGGCTCCGTCGGTGACTCAAACATACCACGGTTATTCGGGGGTGGGCTCCATCGATGACTCTAACATACCACGGTTATTCGGGGGGTGGGCTCCATCGATGACTCTAACATACCACGGTTATTGGGGGGTGGGGCTCCATCGATGACTCTAACATACCACGGTTATTCGGGGGGCTCCATCGATGACTCTAACATACCACGGTTATTCGGGGGGTGGGCTCCGTCGGTGACTCAAACATACCACGGTTATTCGGGGGTGGGCTCCATCGATGACTCTAACATACCACGGTTATTCGGGGGGTGGGCTCCATCGATGACTCGAACATACCACGGTTATTCGGGGGGGCTCCACTGATGACTCTAACATACCACGGTTATTCGGGGGGTGGGCTGCATCGATGACTCTAACATACCACGGTTATTCGGGGGGTGGGCTGCATCGATGACTCTAACATACCACGGTTATTCGGGGGGTGGTCTCCATCGATGACTCTAACATACCACGGTTATTCGGGGGGGGGCTCCATCGATGACTCTAACATACCACGGTTATTCGGGGGTCTCCATCGATGACTCTAACATACCACGGTTATTCGGGGGTGGTCTCCATCGATGACTCTAACATACCACGGTTATTCGGGGGGTGGGCTCCATCGATGACTCTAACATACCACGGCTATTCGGGGTGGCCTCCGTCGATGACTCTAACATACCACTGTTATTCGGGGGTAGGCTCCATCGATGACTCTAACATACCACGGTTATTCGGGGGAGGTCTCCGTCGATGACTCTAACATACCACTGGTATCGGGGTGGTCTCCATCGATGACTCTAACATACCACGGTTATTCGGGGGTGGGCTCCATCGATGACTCTAACATACCACGGTTATTCGGGGGGGGGGGGGGTCTCCGTCGATGACTCTAACATACCACGGTTATTCGGGGTGGTCTCCATCAATGACTCTAAAATACCACGGTTATTCGGGGTGGGCTCCATCGATGACTCTAACATACCACGGTTATTCGGGGGTGGGCTCTATCGATAACTCTAACATACCACGGTTATTCGGGGGGCTCCATCGATGACTCTAACATACCACGGTTATTCGGGGGGCTCCATCGATGACTCTAACATACCACGGTTATTCGGGGGGCTCCATCGATGACTCTAACATACCACGGTTATTCGGGGGGGTGGGGTCTCCATCGATGACTCTAACATACCACGGTTATTCGGGGGTGGTCTCCATCGATGACTCTAACATACCACGGTTATTCGGGGGGGGGGTGGGCTCCATCGATGACTCTAACATACCACGGCTATTCGGGGTGGCCTCCGTCGATGACTCTAACATACCACGGTTATTCGGGGGTGGGCTCCATCGATGACTCTAACATGCCACGGTTATTCGGGGGAGGTCTCCGTCGATGACTCTAACATACCACTGGTATCGGGGGTGGTCTCCATCGATGACTCTAACATACCACGGTTATTCGGGGGTGGTCTCCATCGATGACTCTAACATACCACGGTTATTCGGGGGGGCTCCATCGATGACTCTAACATACCACGGTTATTCGGGGGGTGGGCTCCATCGATGACTCTAACATACCACGGCTATTCGGGGTGGCCTCCGTCGATGACTCTAACATACCACGGTTATTCGGGGGTGGGCTCCATCGATGACTCTAACATGCCACGGTTATTCGGGGGAGGTCTCCGTCGATGACTCTAACATACCACTGGTATCGGGGTGGTCTCCATCGATGACTCTAACATACCACGGTTATTCGGGGGTGGTCTCCATCGATGACTCTAACATACCACGGTTATTCGGGGGGCTCCATCGATGACTCTAACATACCACGGTTATTCGGGGGGCTCCATCGATGACTCTAACATACCACGGTTATTCGGGGGGTGGGCTCCGTCGATGACTCAAACATACCACGGTTATTCGGGGGTGGGCTCCATCGATGACTCTAACATACCACGGTTATTCGGGGGGTGGGCTCCATCGATGACTCTAACATACCACGGTTATTGGGGGGGTGGGCTCCATCGATGACTCTAACATACCACGGTTATTCGGGGGGCTCCATCGATGACTCTAACATACCACGGTTATTCGGGGGGTGGGCTCCATCGGTGACTCAAACATACCACGGTTATTCGGGGGTGGGCTCCATCGATGACTCTAACATACCACGGTTATTCGGGGGGTGGGCTCCATCGATGACTCGAACATACCACGGTTATTCGGGGGGGGGCTCCACTGATGACTCTAACATACCACGGTTATTCGGGGGGGGGCTCCATAGATAACTCGAACATACCACGGTTATTCGGGGGGTGGGCTCCATCGATGACTCTAACATACCACGGTTATTCGGGGGTGGTCTCCATCGATGACTCTAACATACCACGGTTATTCGGGGGGGCTCCATCGATGACTCTAACATACCACGGTTATTCGGGGGTCTCCATCGATGACTCTAACATACCACGGTTATTCGGGGGGTGGGCTCCATCGATGACTCTAACATACCACGGCTATTCGGGGTGGCCTCCGTCGATGACTCTAACATACCACTGTTATTCGGGGGTAGGCTCCATCGATGACTCTAACATACCACGGTTATTCGGGGGAGGTCTCCGTCGATGACTCTAACATACCACTGGTATCGGGGTGGTCTCCATCGCTGACTCTAACATACCACGGTTATTCGGGGATGGTCTCCGTCGATGACTCTAACATACCACGGTTATTCGGGGGTGGTCTCCATCGATGACTCTAACATACCACGGTTATTCGGGGGTGGTCTCCATCGATGACTATAACATACCACGGTTATTCGGGGGTGGGCTCCATCGATGACTCTAACATACCACGGTTATTCGGGGGTGGGCTCTATCGATAACTCTAACATACCACGGTTATTCGGGGGGCTCCATCGATGACTCTAACATACCACGGTTATTCGGGGGGCTCCATCGATGACTCTAACATACCACGGTTATTCGGGGGGCTCCATCGATGACTCTAACATACCACGGTTATTCGGGGGGTGTGGGGTCTCCATCGATGACTCTAACATACCACGGTTATTCGGGGTGGTCTCCATCGATGACTCTAACATACCACGGTTATTCGGGGGGGGGTGGGCTCCATCGATGACTCTAACATACCACGGCTATTCGGGGTGGCCTCCGTCGATGACTCTAACATACCACGGTTATTCGGGGGTGGGCTCCATCGATGACACTAACATGCCACGGTTATTCGGCGGAGGTCTCCGTCGATGACTCTAACATACCACTGGTATCGGGGTGGTCTCCATCGATGACTCTAACATACCACGGTTATTCGGGGGTGGTCTCCATCGATGACTCTAACATACCACGGTTATTCGGGGGGCTCCATCGATGACTCTAACATACCACGGTTATTCGGGGGGCTCCATCGATGACTCTAACATACCACGGTTATTCGGGGGGTGGGCTCCGTCGGTGACTCAAACATACCACGGTTATTCGGGGGTGGGCTCCATCGATGACTCTAACATACCACGGTTATTCGGGGGGTGGGCTCCATCGATGACTCTAACATACCACGGTTATTGGGGGCTGGGCTCCATCGATGACTCTAACATACCACGGTTATTCGGGGGGCTCCATCGATGACTCTAACATACCACGGTTATTCGGGGGGTGGGCTCCGTCGGTGACTCAAACATACCACGGTTATTCGGGGGTGGGCTCCATCGATGACTCTAACATACCACGGTTATTCGGGGGTGGGCTCCATCGATGACTCGAACATACCACGGTTATTCGGGGGGGCTCCACTGATGACTCTAACATACCACGGTTATTCGGGGGGTGGGCTGCATCGATGACTCTAACATACCACGGTTATTCGGGGGGTGGGCTGCATCGATGACTCTAACATACCACGGTTATTCGGGGGTGGTCTCCATCGATGACTCTAACATACCACGGTTATTCGGGGGGGGGCTCCATCGATGACTCTAACATACCACGGTTATTCGGGGGTCTCCATCGATGACTCTAACATACCACGGTTATTCGGGGGTGGTCTCCATCGATGACTCTAACATACCACGGTTATTCGGGGGGTGGGCTCCATCGATGACTCTAACATACCACGGCTATTCGGGGTGGCCTCCGTCGATGACTCTAACATACCAC